>PIJE02000405.1:229158-318352 GCA_002895965.2 Coryphaenoides rupestris | reverse complement strand
CCCTGGCTTCGTCGTTACTTTGTTCACTGTAAATGTGGCTTTGTGTCCCAGAAAGACGTGAACACAATATTCCATCTATTGTCAGATGTGTCGGCCAGCATCATTCACTGAAAGAGCCCAGTATGGGCCCAGTCTAGAGCCATAGGTGCTGTGCCCTGTGTGGACCGTCAGTATTAAGCAGTGTCATGCCTCCCTCTAGTGGACGTTTCACCGTCAAAGAATGGATTTTGCTGTGTTTGACTCAACGTGGGGAATCTGAGGAACCTGTTGCTATCAGCCAGCAGAGGGCGCCATTCTACCGACAGCACTCCGGGAAGAGTTGCATGCCCAAGTCATCCATCCATCCATCCATCCATCCATCCATTTTCGTCCGCTTATCCGGGGTCGGGTCGCGGTGGCAGCCGGCTAAGCAGGGCCCCCCAGGCTTCCTTCTCCCCAGCCACACTCTCTAGTTCCTCCTGGGGGATCCCGAGGCGTTCCCAGGCCAGACGAGATATATAATCCCTCCAGCGGGTTCTGGGTCTGCCCCGGGGTCTCCTCCCAGTTGGACGTGCCCAAGTCATTCTCCAGCCAAACAGTGATTGGACATGGATGAGTGCTGGCCTCCCAATTATGGATAAACTTTATAACTCTACTCTCGCCAACACACTGGTTTTATAGTTCAAACTACAGTCGCCCTGAGGAAGACATTGCGCCCACATCAGCGGCGACCGTCGAAGGAAGCATTTTGACTCACAGCCGCCCGCCTACCCGGCCGCCCGGCCACCCGCCCGCCACCGTCGTGTCTATTTCGGGTGGTGTGTGGTGTTGGTGGTGTGGTGGGTTGTGTGTGGGTGTGGGGTGTGGTGTGGTGGGGGTGTGGTGGGGGTGGGTGTGGGTGTGTGTGGTGTGGGGTGTGGTGTGGGGGGTTGTGGGGGTGTGGTGGTGTGGGGGTGTGTGGTGGTGGGGGTGGTGTGGTGGTGATGGTGGGTGTAGGGGTGGTGGTGGGTGGGTGGGGTGGTGGTGATGGGGGTGGGTGGTGGTGGTGTGGGTGGTGGTGAGTGGTGGGGTGTGGGGTGGTGGTGGTGGGTGTGGGGGTGGTGGTGGTGGGTGGGTGGGTGGGTGGGTGGTGGGTGGTGGGGGGTGGGGTGTGGGGGTGGTGGGGTGGTGTGTGGGGTGGTGGTTGGTGGGTGTGGGTGTGTTGGTGTGGGTGTGTGTGTGTGGTGGGTGGTGTTGGGTGGTGGTGGTGGTGGGTGTCTATTTCGGTGCAAACATAAATAACAAATAAACAAGGACAGGGAAGCGGCAATAATAACAGCCTCCGTATATCTCCCACGGTAACTCGTCGTCGCTGCTGCTGCTGCTGCTGTTGCTGTCGCCGTGGATAAGGTTACCATGGTTGCTCACATGGCGGGGGAAGTCTCCGGGCAGATGCGCTTAGCAACCAGGCGAGATGTGCGCGCGCTACAGCGGTACAAGTGGGCTGTTTTGTGGGGCGCTGAGGGGTGGCGGACCAGGCGGACATATTACCTTACACGACGGGGGCTTGCCTGTTGACAAAAGCAAGCCGAGCCACGAAAAGGTCAGTCATCCAAAACCTGCGGACCGACACCTCTGCCTTTCACTTCAGGGCTGGAGGTGGCAGCTTTTGCTTTTGTTTAAGAGTGTGTGGGTGGAACAAGTGGACTGATGGACACACACACACACACACAGAAACACACACACACACACACACACACACACACACACACACAGACACACACACACACACACACACACACACACACACACAACATATACACACACACACACACACACACACACACACACACACACACACACACACACACACACACACACACACACAGACACACACACACACACACACACACACACACACAGACACACACTTGTGGTTTTAGTGGACTTTTTAGAGGAGGGAACATATATTTGGTTTCCCCCCCCCCCACCACGCTGTCACCCCGGGTTCAGGTGGGTTTCACAACCATAATTATAAACACCCGAGACAGACGTGATGACCCCAGACCCCCGACGACCCGGAAGCTTTCATCTGCACGCCCTCTCACAATGGAAGCCCCATGAGTCATCGCGTCACTTCTATTTATGTCCTTTTACCACACACCCCCCCCCCGCCCCCCCTCGCCCCCCCCTTTTTTTAACGTAATGTATTGGCCTGACGACGGTGTTTTGGACGTACGTAGGCTTTGTGTTTAGATTGTCCAGGATACTCATGACTTGTGTTTGGATCAAGAGAGAGGTAGGCCTGCACAGCATGAGGACATGATAGAAAGGGTTGTATACATGGCGTGGGGGGGGGGGGGGGGGTGGAAACTGGACTCCCCTCTTAATGAGACCCCACGCCAGAGCCTACCTCATTAATACTTTTCGGAAACTCAGAGGGCTGAGGTACACAAGTTAAAAGAATAAACACATTCACGTACAAACTCCTCAGTTCAGACTACAACTATCCTATCAGGCATGTGAACAAGGGCCTGTGCAGTGTGCAAAGCATAGCCGCCGTTTTTTTTTTTTTGCTTTTAGATGATCGCTGAACCGCGGCCAAGTTCAGCACGTTGGGCACCGGACCAATATGGATAGCAAAACAGTGATTCATCATTGCACTACAACGCCCAGCTCTCCCAACAGAGGGGTACAGACTCGAGGGAGCCTGGGAGCCCCACTTTGGTTTTCTGGTTTGTAGTTTCTATACTGTTGTTGATAAGGGATAAGATAGAACTTTATTAATCCCGGAGGAAATTCTTGTGCCATAGGTTGCTCAAAAATAACAACTGATTTCAAATGCGGTCTTTGGTGGTGGCGACATTGTCTGACGGGAACTTTTATTATTGACACACTTTGTTGCCTGGTGTGCGTTGGCAAACCGTAGCAGTGTGTGTGTGTGCGTGTGTGTGCATGCGTGTGTGCAAGAACTTTACAAGGGAAGTGCTTCGTCAAACCCCTGGAATATTTGCAGACAAACCAAATGCGTTGCATCAGGTGAGTGCATTTTTCACCAGAAAGAAAAAATCGATGTTGAATGCCGTCCATTCAAACTCACGTAGGCTCCCATCTCTTATCTGATCGTCCTAGCTCTGCTAGGACAGACAGATTCGAGCTCATGTTCCCGGACACCAGGGACTGCATCACGGCATTGTGTTTCACCACGGGTCTCCCTCTTTTGTTCTCTCTCTCTATCCCCCCCGCCCCACTTCCCTCCTCTTCTCTCCTCCTTTCCCCCCTGAACAGAGAACGCACCAGATACCTCCAACCAGCTGGCGGTGCCACCTCCAGCAGGAACCCCCGAGGGCCAGACGGCGACCCCGGAGGTGATGGACGTGGAGGGGGTGCGCTTGGAGGAAGGCACCTCCCGGGGGGCCGGGGTGGCGTCGCCGTGTCCGGAGCTCAGCCTCAGCTTCCAGGGCTACGTGGAGGAGCTGCGGCAGTGCCAGAGCAAGATGAGGAACGCCCAGGGGGCCGCCGCCAGCCACCGCCACCGCCGCCGCCGGCTCGGGCCGCCGGAGCCCCCCGGAGGACCCCAAGGGAGACGTCTACAAGGCCACCATCGTCTGAGGAGGAGGAGGAGGAGGACCCACATCCCCACACCCACGTCCCCACCCAACCGCAACCCCAACCCCACCCACATCACTCCTGCACTTTGAAAGCCCACGAGGCGATGTCTAGAGAAAGACAGCGAGAGAGAGATTGACAGAGAGATAGAGAGAGAGAGAGACTGACTGAGAGAGAGAGAGACTCTTGATGAATGACGGAAAAAAACTGAAATGCTGTCAGGTACCCCCACTCCCAAAGAATCCACATTCACTCATCAGTTTTGATTTGATGGTCGATTGTTGATTGTTGTACATTTGTTGAGTAGTTATGATACGCTGACTTTTTTTTTTTTTTTGTTAATACTGTTTTCTGTTTAGTGCGGTTGATACTTAAGTGGTGGTGATACTTAGTGTTGTATCGCCTGGGTTTTCTTTAGTTTAGGCAACCAAAAAAAATCGAATCAAGTTGTTGTTGTTGTTACAAAATCAACCTGTTTTGCAGCAAGACTCCAGAAATGAAAACCAGGCGTTGCAAATCCCCATTTTGTTCGATATTTTTCTCTTTTTGTTTCTGCTTATCTTCTTTGCTGATGGTACAATGATCTACACATGATGCTGTTTTCCTTGCCTGCTCCGGGGTTTCTGTGACTTTTCAGTGGCTTCTAACTTGGTTGTTGAAACGTTCTAAATTAAAATATGTCGATGACTTGAAACAAACAAATGTGCCTTTTTATTTTATTTTCTACATACGATGTTGTTATAATGTGTCTAGCTGTACACACTCAGAGCGTTTCTGTGGATCACGCACGCACGCATGGTGGCCTATAGGTTACCTCGTGAAGGATTCTCACGGAATGTTACCAATCGATCGACATTCTTGACTCCTGCAAGACGATCGACTCAGCGTCCCGGTCGTGAGAAACCTCTCAATGATGCTCGTGAAGAGGTGACACTTCCTCTCCACCAGGGTCACGCCGCAAATGACCTTTAAGTGATGCTTTTAGAAAGTCTTCCTCTGGTGTGTGTGTGTGTGTGTGTGTGCGTGCGCGTGTGTGTGTGTGTGTGTATAGCCTGCTACTGTTCCTGCAGGAGCAGCAGCTGCAGCATCTGGAAGTGCACAATGGCATCTGTTTCAAATGAGAGGGTAGGATGTGAAGGACCAGTGGTGTTCTTGCCAGGGCATGCCACTGGTGGAATGCTGATGTACGACAAGTCAGCCAGTGTTGCACCAGCAGTGTTGCACAGGAGACCGCATGGTGGTGACCGAGCCTGGAAAAGGAGGGGGATACTCACCACACACACACGCACACACACACACACACACTTGAGAAAGTTTGTGTCGGGACATCCTCCTCCACCTCCACCACCACCACCACAGGAGGACCGATCTGATGCGTAATAGCGGGGCGTCTACTACCGGAGTATTTTTCCAGGAGATCCTCATTCAGTCCGGAAGATATAAAGATGTCGTCAGTGAAGACCAGATGACCGATGATCGGGCTCATCCGATGCGCTCTGCAAGTGCGAGGAGGAACCGGACGGGCTTTCAGGGGTTTTCCGACCCAAAGCGAGAGGCAGGGGGTCTCTGAGGCGCACACACACACACACAGACACACAGACGCACACACACAGACACACACACACACACACAGACGCACACACCAGCCAGACGTTTGTGGGGGGTCCTCGATGGAGTACCTTGTGTTCTTGCTCGTACCTTTTTTTTGTGTTTGCGGCGCACGGACGGTAAGTGACGTGAAGTGGATCTGTAACTTAACTGAGTCTGAGTTTCTGCAACTTCTTTACTTACTTACACACAAAAAAATGTAACATCTTCCCACATGGTTTCAGCGGCTTGGATACGAGACAGTGGACGCAACGCGCAGCAGGACCAGAGGTAAGCCCCCCCCCAAAAGACAGCCCTCCATCTGTAACCATCTGTAGGCTGCTACTGGTGGAAATAGTGATAATATTTTTTATATTTTACATTTGGTGTGGACCAGTAGACCATTGCTTTCCAAATGTAGGCCTATGCCTTATTGGTTTAAAGCTGGTGATCCTCCAAATTAAATCCATAATGAATGGTGACTATGGGGCCATGTTAAAGCTGCGCTATGACTACTGGGGGCCCCCCTTGAGGAACACTGAGTGGCTTGAGCTGTATTGTTTTTAAAGGAGTCAATAGGAGACAGAGGAGGAGAAAAGTCACACATAGGGCAGGTTTAATATGGTAATATTAAAATAATAATGATAGATAACTGACTCTGAAATGCATGGGCGGTTCTAGGGGTTGTGGGGTGGGGGAGGCTGGACCCCTCTGTGACCCCCGAATGAATAGTCTCCAGTAAAATAATAGTTAGTGACTGAAATAAATACCCATCATGGTATTTTATGTTGACTTTTTTTGGTGTGCCATTACTTTATATACTGAACTCAACATATTGAAAGCTTGAACACATTATTAATCTCTTTTGTCCTGGGGGTTGAACCCAGCCTGCAGCCAGTGAAATGCCAGTGAAATGACTTTGACACTGAGCTACCCAGAGGAAATGTACCCAGCGGTCAGCACCCACTGCCAGTGTACTGCATGTTGCAACGGTCTCTCTCTCTCTTCCGTTCAGTTCTCACTACGCTGGGCAAAGAGTGCGCCTTCCCCTTTCTCCAGGGCGGGAGACTCCACCACCAGTGTATCACAGTCGGGTCTTCCAGACCCTGGTGAGTAATTACATAATTACACGTTGATGATGCCGACGATGATGCTGATAATGCTGCTGATGCAATTCAGGTTTTTTCCCTTCTTCCTGACACATCAATCTTGTGCGTAGGCCAACTGTTAAAGGGGACGCATTACGCCACCAGCCGCGAGCGTGACGAGCCATTGCAAGTCGTTTCACAATTGCCATGTCACGACTAGCGTCTAGTGACATCACAAGTGGAAATGTGCACCTCGATGTAATGTTTGACTAGATCGGTTTACCCGTCAGCACAGTCCACTGGGTCGGCTGGTAAACTGATCTAGTAATCATACGTCTCGGTGGACATTGCCACTTGTGATGTCACTAGACGGTCGTCACGTGGCAATCGTGAAACGGCTCGCGATGGCTGATCACACTCACACCTGGTGGCATAATATGTCCCCTTTAAGAGGCGACACATTTGTCACTTTCTGTCACTTCTTGTCGAGCGGGTAGATCTGCCAGAGATAGTTCTGTGTGTTAACATGAACTCACAAGACAAAGGTTTTTGGAGGGAAAACCTTAATAATACATTCTGACAGTGTGGCTTTAAGCATGTAGTCGGCAAGGACACAGTGTGTGCGTGTGTGCGTGTGTGTGTGTGCGTGAGTTTTTTAGCTGACCTCGGTAAAACTGGAGAAACACATAGAGAGCCAAATTGCTCTTTGTGTTTCGCAACTGGAACCTCAAGTCATGGCATGAACATCGCTTTCACGCCCATTTTAAATGCTTCTTTCAAGTTGTATTCCTTTTGGGACTTGCAGAGTATACACTGAGTGCATATACAAATAATCACTCATTTCCCTATGACTTTTTATTAGTTTATTCATTGTAAAGTCAGTAAAAAACGCTGCAAATCTTCATCTCGTTGGTCCACAACCCAAGAGGCTGGGGGAAAATAAAGTTGTAACAAGTTGACGACATCTTTCCAAACGTGAATTTTAATCAAAACAAAACGTGGGCTGCAGGTGTTTGACCAGATGAGGTAACAGATAAATATTTAAAACGAAACCGGGATTCGGGAAGAAAAAACGCAGAAAAGCTAACATTAGCAACGACCGGTCTGCGCTGTGTCTTTCTGTGTGTGTGTGTGTGTGTGACGCTTTAGTTTCAACCCCAAAATGTGTTTTTCATTCATGGCGCGCGCGAGGTCGATGTGTGTGTGTGTGTGTGTGTGTGTGTGTGTGTGTGTGTGTGTGTGTGTGTGTGTGAGTGAGGTGTGTGTGGAGTGGACTTTGCCGTTACGTCATCCGCTAAGTGGTCGACACGCGAACGAATGGCTGAGTCAGGCTGCGCGCGCACGTGTGTGTGTGTCCGTTCTAAGATGGCAGGGTGAACGGGTTCACTCACTTGTACTGGTTCTGGTGGTCGGCGTGGCTCTGGTCAGAACAATGTCGTGTCGTGTATTTATTTGTGTGTAGAATAAATATGTTAAAATGTGGATTGAATGCCTGCGTTTTTACTCCCTCTCTTTCTCTCAGGTGTTCCCTCACACACAACTTTGACCGGGACCTTCAGGCGGGCTACTGTGCACCTGCGGTCTCCCATCCAAATGGTGAATATTATATATATGTATGTATTTTAAAGGGGACATATTTTGCCACCGGGTGTGAGTGTGATTAGCCATTGCAAGCTGTTAAACAATTGCCATGTGACTACCGTCTAGTGACATCACAATTACTAGATCAGTCTACCAGCCTACCCAGTGGACTGTACCGACAGGTAAACTGATCTCGTCAGCATACATCTAGGTGGACATTCCCACTTGTGATGTCACTAAATGGTAGTCACATGGCAATTATGAAACATCTTGCAATGGCTGATCACACTCACACTTGGTGGCATAATATGTCCCCTTTAAACACACTTTTTTTGTGGTTATGACACTTTTAATGTTTTTTTTATTAGTAGCTTACAGCCCTGTATCTTTTTAAACAGTTTTGTTGTGATTTGTTTTGTGTTGTCTAGTTGTTGTCCACGCCTCCTCCTCCTCCAGAAGAAGAATCCTTGACCCATGTGAGGTCAACCCATGTCAGAATGGCGGCCTCTGCAGGGTGTCTCAGGAGGACTCGTTCCGGTGTTCCTGTCCGGCGCGCTTCGGCGGGCGTCTTTGTGAGCAGAGTAGGTAGCATTCATAACTTCATTCATAACTTTATTTAAAATCTGTTTGTAAACGACAACAAAGTAAGCCCAACAAAACACCGAAACAATTGCTTTCAACTTTCGAGGTCGAAACCGCGCATTTTCGAGAGCGTTGAACCGTCTCGAAAATGCACAACACAAAACCCTCTTTGTGATTCACCCTTGACCTCAAGTAGTCTGCAGTTTAACGCCCCATCGGGCACCCTGTACCTTACCCGTCTTCTCACGTGTCAGTCTCCGTGTTTGTGTCGTGTCGCGTCCTTTCAGCCAAGTGCTACGAAACCGAACACCTGCGGTATTACGACATGGGAGAGTCCTGGGGAAGGATCCATCGGCGCAACGTCGAGCGGTGCACATGTGAGGCGGGGGAGACCAAGTGTGAAAGCGTCCGCTACGCCGGTGAGTGCTGCTGCAGCGACGCCGCCGGTGGCTGGCGACGCCTTTTTGTTTAGTTTTGCATTTTGTTTGTTTGTCTTGTGGTTCCTCCGGGTCCTGTAGGGAGTCGGAAACGAAACCCGATAAGGACTTGTTGTGTGTTTCCGTTAAACGCCGTGTTCGTCCACAAACGCTTGAAGTGGTTTCGACTTTCCTTCCTCTGAACTGTTTTCCAGGATTTTCTTGAGCTGAAAAATTATAATTATAATAATCATAATTATAATTATGATTATTATTAATTTCTTTTATTTATTTTTGTAGTTATTATTTTACATTTTACATTCACATTTAGGGCATTTGTTGCGTTTGTCCGAAGCGACTTTCAATAAGTACATTTGTCGACAGAGAGTGAAACAGCAATATATCGCTGACGGTACAGTAAGATTTGAATGTAAATTATCGTTATAGATATGGACATGATCATTTCGGAAACGTACTTTGCGGTTTCCAAATCAAACTGAAACCGAAAACACAACTCCTTGGACCAAAAAGAGCCATCATTTTGTAATAGTTCACCCGCGGAGACCTTTTGAAGATCGCCTGCATCGCTCGGGGTTTACGAGCTGTTGTGCACACAAATGTGTATAAACCATCGACTTAAAACGCAAACCTTCACGTTGTTGTTCCCTCAAATGGGCAGGAAGGAAGCTCTTTAAATTCCTAGCACTGGCTCCCGTATGCCCTCTTGTCTCGCTCCGTCAGGTTTGTCCCTGGATTGTTCTCTCCGGGTGTCAGGTTTTCTTCGAAACCCCTCAGAAACCCTCTTTGAACTTCCCCTGCCTCCACCGACCCACCTCTAGGCCTCTGGCGGAGGCGTGGCGTAGGTGGAGGTGGAGGTGGAGGCGGAGGCTGCTTCTCGCACCAGCAGGCAGGCAGGCAGGCAGGTGGGCGGATATCAAAGACTGCGGCGCCCCGCTCTCTATCACTTTGATTGCCGCGCCCTCGCCATGGTTACACGGGGGTAACTTTGTGTGTCAATAGAAAAAGGAAAAAAGAAAGAAAGACGGATTACCTGACTCACGGGCCGTGACTCAAGAACACAAGTTGTCATGTTTTTAATTTGCTGGGGGGTGGGGTGGTGGGTGGTGACCACACCCTGCTGGTTCTAGAAGCTACTAGCGCCACACCCACCACCACCCACTGCGTCTAGCCCAGGTGAGCTGGATGGAGAAACATTGTGCTTTATGAAGTTGGAGCGCAAAGATTTTGTGATGAGCAACTTTAATGCGCTAAGAACCCGCGAGACGGACTTTGACATCTTTTTGACTTTTTAACAAAGGAAATGTGTTCCAATAAATGGCAACAGTACCCCCCTCCAAGTTCTCCAACTCTACAGTTCTGTTAGGGTTGGGTTGGATTGGTTTTCCCTTCCCCAATGTCAGGTTTAGCGTTTGGCGACCATTCTCAAACATAGGCGTACGTCACAAAACAAGAGGAGGAGAAACTGTCACAGTGGTGGTGGGGTGAGGGCCCAAACGCAAGACAGCAAGGTTTACTATAACTAATAAAGGTACTCCAGGTAAATGACAAGACAAGAGCTCTTTTAACTAAAACTGACACGTAACAGAAGACGTAACAGGAAACAATGAAGCGACCAGGACTGACTGGGGAACCAGACTAACATAGAGACATGAGGGGTGATTATAGATGAGACACAGCCGGGGGAACAGACAGGACACATGGCAAACACAGAACTAGAAGCGCTAGACAAGGAACACAATAGACATAGAAATCACTCAAAATAAACTAGAACAAAAAAAAGTCACAACCACGACAGAAACCGAAGGATTCTGGACTGCCTCAGTCGGCACGACGGGGTTCCCGCGGGATCTGCTCCTCCGATGATGCCGTATTCCCAAAGGAATACCACTGGTATTTACCGCCGAGGGTGCGGGGGGACCGAGACATCACCTCTGTCGCCCCCCCCCCCCCCCACCCCCAGTTACACATACCGTGACACAGTCGCCTCCGCCAAAGAAGCGTGTATCTTCCTTTCAGCTTTTGACAGGATTTAGGAGTCTCAAGTTAACATGGGTGCCTCTACTCTCTCTCTCCCCCCCCCCCCCCCCCCCCCACTGCCAGTTTGTCATTCGAACCCGTGCCAGAACGAGGGGATCTGTCGACAGATCACCGCCACAGGTGAGGAGGTGTGCCACTGCAGAGCCGGCTACACCGGGGCCAACTGCAGCTTCGGTAAGTCTTGAGAGATTCACGGCATCACCGTGGTTACCGAGCGCATTCAACACACACAAGAACGACTACCAACCATGTTTTCTGATGCCTATTATGTACCACTCTGTCTACTGGTAAATGGATTGTGTGTATAAACCACTTTTATCCAAAGCGATTTACAGCGGCGGTAGCTCAGGAGGTAAAGAGCGGTTGTCTGCCAACGAAGGCTGCAAGGCGACCGCCAGCTCATCAGTTGGGATTAGACGTATTGCTCAGGGACACGTTGACACTTGGCGGCTAGGCAGGGTCATCAAACCAGCACCAGACAACCACTCTACCTACCGCCTGAGTCAACCGACCGCCCCAGTGTTAGAAACGTGTTTGTTTACAGCACTTTTGGTATTGTTGTTGCCAGCCTCTTAAACCCTTAAGTGGATTTGAGATGAGTGACGACACATTTAATGACTAAATGGAAATACCGGGATCATGGAAACATGCAATGTCATAATGTCAAGTCAGACACCGGGCCCAACGGCGTGGGTGAGGAATGTGTTGTCAGGTGTGTGTGTGTGTGTGTGTGTGTGTGTGTGTGTGTGTTTGTGTTTGTGTGAGGGTGTGTTCGTGTGCGGGTGTGATGAACGGAAGCAATGGCTGAGTCAAATGTCAAATCGCACACACACACCCACCCACACCCATTCCCCACACCCACACGGGAACGGGTTTCCGACGTGTCGCGACGGATTCTTAAATCTGCAAGAAAACTTCGGGAAAACCGCCGACACCAACCTTACACAGCGGCGGGTAGCCAGACCTGCGAGCTGGACTGTACACACCTGCTCCTCCTAATCAATCAATCAATCAATCAATCAATCAGACTTTATTTGTATAGCACTTAAAAACAGGAAGTGAGGAAACGCATCCTAAATCTGCATTGAGGAAACACCAGAGGCAAGAACTCTCAGCAGTAGATAGAAACACTCTAAAAGTGCAAAATAAAACACTAAAATACTATAAGATATAAATATATAAAATACTACAAGAGACTAGAGTGAGTAAAGCCAACGATAAAAGGAAGGGTATTATAAAGAGAATAATAGAGAGAAGATAAATAAATAAATAGATAGTGGAATAAATAAAATGTGAAAATACAATAAAGTAAAATAAAATAAAATACAAAATTCATAGTGTGTGTGTGTGTGTGTGTGTGTGTGTGTGTGTGTGTGTGTGTTTCCATAGACATCACAGAGCCTGTGAGGGAGTGCTTCAGCAACAAGGGGCGGAGATACCTGGGGTCGGTGGGTGTGTCTGCGTCGGGGGCCCGCTGCCTGCCCTGGAACTCAGAGCTGCTGCAGGACCGGCTGCACGCCACGACCGTGGTGGAGGCCTCGCTCAGGGACCCCACGGCGGACCACAACTACTGCAGGTGGGTGTGTGTGTGAGAGATAGAGAGAGAGAGAGACACCTCAAGATAGAAAGAGAGAGAGAGTGTGTGTGTGTGTGTGTGTGTGTGTGTGTGTGTGTGTGTGTGTGTGTGTGTGTGTATGTGTGTGTATTTTTTATTGTGTGAGGGAGAGGAGTGGAAACATGTGTGTATGTAATGAGGAGAGAGAGTAAGTGTGTGTCAGTGTGTGTGTATGTATGTCGTGTGTGTGAGTGTGTGTGTATGTATGCGTGTGCGTGTGTGTGTGTGTGTGTATGTATGCGTGAGTGTGTGTGTGTGTACTTGCGTGTGTGTGTGTGTGTGTGTCACACAGAGATACAGTATTTTTATTTGTGTGAGGGAGAGGAGTAAAACGTGTGTATTTTAACAAGAGAGATAAGAGTAAGCGTGTGTGTGTGTATGTATGCGTGTGCGTGTGTGTGAGTGTGTGTGTATGTATGCGTGTGTGTGAGTGTGTTTGTATGTATGTGTGTGTGCGTGTGTGTGTGTGTGTCACACAGAGATACAGTATTTTAATTTGTGTGAGGGAGAGGAGTAAAACGTGTGTAATTTAACAAGAGAGATAAGAGTAAGCGTGTGTGTGTGTGTGTATGTATGCGTGTGCGTGTGTGTGAGTGTGTGTATGTATGTACGTGTGTGTGTGCGTGTGTGTGTGTGTGTCACACAGAGATACAGTATTTTTATTTGTGTGAGGGAGAGGAGTAAAACGTGTGTATTTTAACAAGAGAGATAAGAGAAAGTGTATGTGTGTGTGTGTGCGTGCGTGCGTGCGTTTGAGTACGCGCGTAAAATGTGTTTACGTGAGCGAGAGAGGCTAACGAGAAACAGAGAGCGATAAAGTTTACGTCTGCACGACGGCGAGCGATAGAAAGTGCAATAAAAAGTCTGTTTATGTGTATGAGAGGACGTATACGTGCAGAAGGATTTAGCTTTCCTTTAGCATCCCAACCCAAAAAATCTCCTCACCACTTGACACGGAATGGATTTAAAAGAAAAGTCCTCCTATACGTTCACATCACACATTTACCAGTCCAAACATACCCTGAACCAGTCACCCACACCCGTGTGACCGCCAATAAACGTTCCGCGGCCACGCTAAGACTAATATTTATCACGGTCCACTGACTCACATGGCAAGATGGAGTCCCCCAATCAGGGAAGAGATTGGTCCTGATTGGTCAGAAATTAGCCCCGGGGACGCAACGGTCTCACGCAGCAGAGCTGAGAACGGATGGGCTGAGACGTTTTGAACACATTAATTACACCTCAAAATATATGGCTGTCGAATCTTGAAGCCTACATATTATCCTACAAACCCCGTGGCGTTCTGCACCACTGTTGTCCACTGTTGACGTGTCGACGTGTTGACACCCTGCAGGAACCCGGACGGCGACAGCAAGCCCTGGTGCTACGTCCTCGCTGGCAGCGCCCTCTCCTGGGAACACTGCGACATACCGTCCTGCACCATGTCCGTGTGTGAGTAGTAAGACCCCCGAAGTACCCCCGGATTTGTGTTGTTGTTGTTGTTGTTGTTGTAGTGTACTGTATGTAGGATGGATGCTCTGACAGTCGACGACGGCAGAAGGAAAGGACCCCGTTGGATGCGGTTGCTATGAAGTTGCTATGCGCTGCCCCGTGGGGAGAAAGGGGGTGTTAACCTCGGCCATGTTTGTAGTTTTCTTCCTTTCTCTTTTAGTTTACTCAGTAAAGGCGAGGACAGACGTTTCTCTTCATCCTCTCTCGCCAACGCACTTCTATATATACAGAAAGTACTGCGTAGGTTAATTAAGAAGAATCATTTTGTTTATTTGTGGCGGATCGGTTGAATCGTTTGAAAATTATAGAGCAGCAGCACTCAGGAAGCTCATGGGGAATAGTAATGTCATCCCGGTGCAATGCTAATTAGCTGGTCTTCATCCCCAACCACCCGAACGTCCATCATCACCAACCGACTGCGGGAGAGGAGGACACCTCTAATTAATTCGCCATTGTGGTAAATTCCAAAGAAATGACACCGCCGAGACTTTTTCTATGATGAAACCCCCCACGCTGTGCCGCGCCCGGGTGCACAATGTTTTAATTACACACACGCTTGTTGTTGTTGTAATGGCGATGCCGGCGCTGACCAATGGAGTGGAGGGGAGAGGGAGGAAGAATGCGGCAATCATCGCTTTTAAATATCACCACCGCTGGGAAATTATTTTAATATGAAATAACACAGCAGGGACGGAAATGTTCAGGGGGGGGGGGTGGCGAGGGGGTGTTTGCTTGTGTTTTACAAGGGCAGACACTGGCCTGTAAGTCGGGCGATGCACCAGCGTTGCACCCCTGACCCCCGACCCCCGACCCTTGACCCCCGACCTCCCTACCGTCATGTAACATGTAACCCTGCTAACGTCATGGTGTCTCCATGGTGTGTGTCATGGTGTCTAATGCACATGTATATATAAATGTATATAAATAACTAATAATGTATAAATTAATATAATAATATAATTATAATAATAATAAATACATAATTAAGCAATAACTACTGCCGCTCACAGTGAAACAATGCTTAGCTTATATACTTACAAAAATAAAAACATGTAATATGGGTCCAAATATGTGGCAGTGATTTCACTGGCAATGCTCCTGATGTTTCTCACATTCTTGTCACTCTTGACATTTTTTTTTTTAAATATAGATTTTTATGATTCACCGACAGGACGGTGGAGACGGGAGACAGGGAGACAGGGAGAGTGGGTTGAACGGACATGATGTTGAAGTGCGGTATTTCGGCCTTTTAACAGCCGTGTGGATGCGCAGGCTGGGACTGATCTTCGCTCGGATGAGCCGTCTTAAAACTCGACTTTTATTGCTCCATTGATTTGTTAACGGTGCTCTAGGCAATATTCAAGAGCTGTTATTTGACTGTCGGCTGTCATTTGTGAGGCAGAGGCATCCGTGTAGTGATTAGTGAGTGCAGTGCGCTGTGAGAATATGTTTACAGTCAACTCAGTTTTTGAGTTGACTGTGCCTGCTTGCAGACTTTAGACCGCACCCCCTGGCTAATTTCTGACCAATCAGTTAACGGGGATCCGTCTATCAATCACACAATGCAACACGTCTCAGTGGCAGGGAAACATACGGAGGAGAGAGAGCTCTTGTCTTCTATTATCTCTCTCTCTCTCTCTCTCTCTATCTCTATCTCTCTCTGTCTCTCTCTCTCTGTCTCTCTCTCTCTCTCTCTCTGTCTCTCTCTCTGTCTCTCTGTCTCACTCTCTCTCTATTGTGTTACGTTAACATTAACATTCCACTTCTTTATTGCTCCTTGCTTATTTTTTATATATTTTTAGATTTATTAGCATTTTTTGAATTTCTATAGTATTACTCTGTTTGATGTTCAATGTTAAGCACCAATTGCACAAATGCACATTCCTTGTTTGCAAAAACTAAGTGTATAAAGCTGTTTCTGATTCCGATTCCCCCCCCCTGTGTGTGTTTCAGCCTCCCGAAGGGTCATGCCCTTTAATCCCGGACCCCAGCCCCTCTCCACGCGCCAGCCGCCCAAGAAGAAGAAGAAGAAGCCATCGTGTGGCCGGCGCAGCAAGAAGCGCGTGCCGAGCCGCGGGCGCATCATCGGGGGCATCACGGCGCGCGCCGGCAACCACCCCTGGGATGGCAGCCATCTACATCGACCGCTCCGACTTCTGCGCCGGGACGCTCATCTCCTCCTGCTGGGTGCTGTCGGCCGCACATTGCTTCTACCGCAGGTCAGCCCGCATACGGACGCTTCATTAAAGGGGACATACTACTGCCACATGACGACCGTCTAGTGACATCACAAGCGGGAATGTCCACCTAGATGTATTGATGATTACTAGATCAGTCTACCGGCCTACCCAGTGGACTGTACGACAAGGTAAACTGATATAGTCGTCGGCATACATCTTGGTGGACATTCCCACTTGTGATGTCACTAGACGGTAGTCACATGGCACATTGTGAAACGGCTTGCAATGGCTAATCACATTCACACCTGGTGGCATAATATGTCCCCTTTTAAAGGTGCAATTGATAACAATGGCAATGTTCCGCCACTAGATGTTGCACTCCCCCCCCTCCCTTAAATTCCATTCAAGTGGAGCCTACCTCCTTCATCATGGTTGAGGGGAGTCATGTCAAGTGATGAATCTCTCGTGGTAGTGGTAGTGTAGCAGTGAATTAATTTTGCAACATGTAGCTGTACATTAGCAATAGATTTAGTTTACTGAGCACTGGGGGTTTGGTACCGGAATTGAAGTTGGGGAAGTCTTTCCACTCTTTCCACTCTTGCCGTTTTTTCCATTTTTTTCACACTAACTGGCAACCACTAAGACTCTTGATGGTTGACAACAGAGAGATACCATGTGACACCAACATCGTTATGCTATTGGCTCACAAGCCTTGTTAGAAGCGGGAACCAAATGTCAGACATCTCACGCGGAGATCAACAAAACCTCCATATTAGATCTGTCACAACAATTTTTAAATGATGGATTTGCATTTTCTTCTCAACTTTCTGAAAAATTGTTCAAGATGTTCCTCAAGTGCCACACGCGAGGAATTGGAACGACGACGTCAGAACTCAGGATTTATAGATTTGACTTTGACCCTTCGGGAACGTGATGTGTTTTACGAACCTGCGTATATTTAAACAAGCGCGCAGGTTCTAGGAACGCCTAAAACATGGTCTCCCTGTGTGTGCGTGTGACGTTCCTCGCAATGTTCCTTGATCCTGTTGCCATGGAAACAGATTCGGGGTCGCGTTGGCGATGCCTTAAGTCTCTCCCGATATGGAGAGTCTGGTGCCTAAGCCATTTGCTACTTCATGATTCTGTTGACGGACAGCATTGTCCATCAACAATGGTCATTTTGATCGGGCAGATAAGTATCCCAAATATTTAACGGCAATTACTTGACACAGACGATATACATATACGAAACAAAATGCTAAACTTTGGCGTCAGGTAGCTTGCCGTTAATTGTGACATTGTACAAACGGAATTGTGAGAGTGTGTTCATCAACGATAACAATAATGCATCCCTCATGTCCTGGCTGCAATACACATGCTAAACAGCAGATAGCACTTAATTTTAATTAATTTATCCACTCTTAACCCTGTCCTGTCATTGTTGGTTCTTTTTTGTGTTTCTTTGGTGTTTTTTTTTTAATGTTTTTTTAATGTGATGTGACCACAGCTGCAAACCAACTTCCCCTTGGGGACAATAAATTTGACTTGACGCCTTGATTTGACTTGACATGCATCATATGTCCTCCTTATGGAAATGAGAATGCGAATGCTTCTGAAGATGGAATGGGTGCTCAGTGTGGTCTATTTTATGTGGATGCAGCCCCCTGAAGTCCCGGATCCGGGTGGTCCTGGGCCAGCAGGACTTCAACGTTACGGGTCCCAACACCAGGAACTTCGGGGTGGAGAAGTACATCCTACCCAAACACTTCTCCGTGTTCAACCCCACCCTGCACGACATCGGTACCGGCAATGCACACGCACACACACACACACACGTGCATGCGCACACACACCCGGTGCACACATGCACGCATGCCCACACACACATGTATGTGCACACGCAAACACATACACACATACACACACATTCACATGTAAAAAAACAAACAAAATGTGTGTACATACACATGTAAAAACCCTGAAATGCATATACACACAACACACAAACGCAAATGTACGCACACACACACATAGACACACACGCACACACACAAATGCACACGCACACACACAAACACACACACAGACACACACACACACTCTCAAGTGACTCACATAAACAGGAGATCCCCCGACAGAGACACACACCACACACGCAGACTGTGCACACAGCTGTGTGTCAGAGAACAGCTGTGTCCAAGTGATACATCGCACACACATGCACACACACATGCACACACACACGCACACACGCACAGACCACAGACACATGCACACACGCACACGCACACGCACACACACACACAGAGTAATGGATGCGGTGGAGTCCCCATGTCTGGGCTGGGGGTGTGGTTTGACTCACGTCTCCCACTCTTTTCATCGCACCCTTCACTGACGCCCCCCCCCCCCCACCACCTTTAGTGCTGGTGAAACTGAAGAAAGAAAATGGCGCCTGTGCGAGGAGGACCCCGTTCATTCGGCCCATCTGCCTGCCGGACGTGGGCATGACGTTCCCCGACTATTACTGCTGCACCATCAGTGGCTGGGGACACATGGACGAGAGTGAGTCCCCCTCTATACTATCTACACTATCTACACGCAGGGGTCTAGTCCACAGGTCCCTGGGTTCGATCCCCGGTGTAGGCTCCAAACGTACGCATATGAATATAAAAGTATCGGAACATACTGTACGTACTTATATCAAGTTGTTATATTATCGCGAGCACATAAAGAAGTGTTGATTTGAATTTTAATTAAAGGGGACCTATTAGACCACCAGGCGCGAGTGTGATCAGCCATTGCAATCCGCTTCAAAATTGTCACATGACTAAAATTGTCATTCTGACATAGTGACATCACAAGTGGGAGTGTACCATCTCAGGTGTATGTTGACTAGATCAGTCTGTACCAACTGGTAGGCTGCTCTATCCATCTATCCATACATCTGGGTGGACACTCCCACTTGTTGTGATGTCACCATGTTACAATTTTAGTCGCATGACAATTAAAAAAGAAACGGCTTGCAATGGTTGATCACAAGTGGGAATGTCCACCGAGATGTATGATGACTAAATCAGTTCACCTGTCGGTACAGTCCACTGGGTAGGCTGGTAGACTGATCTAGTAATCAGACATAATGGTAATCAGGCACAATATGTCCCGTTTAATGTCCATTGTGTCATCCAATCACTTACTCTCTCTCCACCTCCTCCTCCACCTCCACCTCTCTCTCCATCTCCACCTCCATCTCCACCTCCATCTCCACCTCCACCTCCACCGCCTCCTACATCTCCGCCTCCATCTCCATCTCCACCTCCTCCTACCTCTCCACCTCCACCTCCACGTCCACGTCCACCTCGACCCCACCAGAGTTGAAGGAGTACTCCAACCTGCAGGAGGCCGGGGTGCGGCTGATCCCGCAGGACAAATGCGCCAGCTCCGATGTGTACGGCAACCACGTCACCCCCAACATGCTCTGCGCCGGCAACGGCCGGTGCGCCGACGCCTGTCAGGTGGGCCCCTCCCCCCTCCCTCTCCCACCTCCTCCCCCGATCTCCCCTCCCATCTCCCTATCTCTGTGATGACGTGGTCTGGCTGGCGCGCAGTATGTCTTGGTGTGTGTGTACGTGTGTCTGTGTGTGCGTTTTTATCTTCTATGAATTCACAGTTGGGCATTTCGGCATTGTGTGTGTGTGTGTTGACTGCTGGGTATATTTGGGCTTTTTTAAGTGTGGGTGTGTGTATATGTGTGTGTGTATATCTGCTACTATGAATTCACAGTTGGGTATTTCAGCATAGTGTGCGTGTAGGAAGGGTGTGTGTGTGTGTGTGTGTGTGTGTGTGTGTGTGTGTGTGTGTGTGTGTTTATATTTGCTACTATGAATTCACAGTTGGCTATTTCAGCATGACGTGTGTGTGTGTGTGTCTACTATAAACTCATTGTCTGGCATGTGTGTGTGTCTGCGTGTGTGTCTGCGTGTGTACGTGTGTGTGTGTGTGTGTACGTGTGTGCGTGATGGTTCCCAGGGTGACTCCGGCGGACCCCTGGCGTGCGCGAGGGCCGACGTCAGCTTCCTGTACGGCATCATCAGCTGGGGGGACGGCTGTGGGCGGGGCAAGCCGGGGGTCTACACCAGAGTGGTCAACTACATGGACTGGATCAACTCCGTCTTAAAACGGACTCCGTCTTAAAACAGACAATCGCCTTGAACTTTCAACTGATATTTGTCAACTTTTATTTTAAAATGTCGTTTTGGATGAAAATTGTGTCTGTTTGTTTGTTTGTTTGTTTGTGTTTTATTTCTATTTTATTTTTGACTGTGAACGCATTTTGACTGAATAAACCTTAATTTACTTGACAAAATGGAGATGTCTTTTTATTTTTCATTTTATTGGATAGGTAGACCTACATTTTCCCAATTCCCAGAAAGGCCTATACATTTACATTACATTTACAAACGAAAGGCGGAGGTTTGTGTTTCTACACTAACAGTGGCTGGTGTAACGACGTGACAGTGATCCTACAACAAGTGTGCCGACGCTGTACTGTAAGTTTGGAACCCATCGGATAACGTTTACTGGGAATAATGACAGAAATTGTCCCAAAAAAAGCGATAAGGGGGGACCCTTACAATATTTTGACTTTTGGCCCAAAATATTTTCTCTTCCAATCCTTTTCCAAACATAACCACGTCTCACCCTTGAAAGTTTAGGGAGAGATACTGCTTTACCTGTCAATTTAATAATTAATTGCTCATGAATCATTATGAAATCCACTGAAATAGTCCACTGGTTGACCTTTTAATGAAGTAGCCTATTGGGAGGGTGGGAGCTGGTGCTGGTAGTGTGTGGTGGGTGGTGGGGGTGGTCAAGCTAGGGTACTGGGTGCTGTGTAGTGGGTGCTGGGTGGTGGGGGTGGTCAAGCTAGGGTGCTGGGTGCTGTGTGTAGTGGGTGCTGGGTGGTGGGGGTGGTCAAGCTAGGGTGCTGGGTGCTGGGTGCTGGGCGGTGAGAGTGGTCAAGATCGGGTGCTGGGTGCTGCGTAGTGGGTGCTGGGTGGTGGTCAAGCTAGGGTGCTGGGTGCTGTGTGTAGTGGGTGCTGGGTGGTGGGGGTGGTCAAACCTAGGGTGCTGGGTGGTGGGTGGTGGTCAAGATAGGGTGCCCGGGGTGGGGGCTGGGTGGTGGGTGGTGGTCAAACCTAGAGTGCTGGGTGGTGGGGTGGGTAGTGTAGTGTAGTCTGGTCAACAACCACCCCCCCCCTGGCCCCCTGCCTCCTAGTAGTGCCACCATACACCCGAGCAGCAGCAGCAGCAGCATGTGTGTGTGTGTGTGAGAGGGGCTGAGTGTGTGCGCCTCTCACCGCAGGGGGGCTATTTTGAAACTGACCCCTCATGGGCGCACACGGGACCGCAGCCGCAGCCGCCGCCGCCACCGCAGCAGCTGTCGGGAATCATGACTGAAGATGACGGATTCGGTGGTCGTGGAGGGATACGTCAGATTCAGAGACGGCAAAAAGGTGTTTAATCAACACACGGTGCTGTGTGTGTGTGTGGCTGTTGCACTGCGATTGAACGATCGTTGATTGTTGTTGATTGTTGTTGATTTTGTTGCGCTTTGCAGTGGAAGACGAGGTGGGTGGTACTTCGTAAGCCGTCGCCTGTAGCAGGTAGGTTCCCCCGGACACCCCCCCCCACACACACACACACACAAGTGCGATCGTGGTTTAAAAAGGTTCCAATGGTTCCGATGGGACGGGGACGGGTTTAAATGGGTCGAGGACGTGCGCGTTTAATTGATTTTCTGCGTTTCTACGTTTCAATGCAAGCGTCTAGTGAGTAGACACACACACACACACACACACTGAGTATGATCAAGTATGACTGGAGACCTGGAAGGATTGTTGTGGTACCGCGGCCCCGGTGGTCCCCTGGTCCCCCTGGTACCACGGCCCCGGTGATCCCCCCTGGTCCCCCTGGTCCCCCCCGGTCGGTCCCGACGGTTTCTGGTCACATTCGAGGTTGAAAGGCACATTAAATGCATTTTATTTTATTTTATTTTATTGTATTAAGTGTTTTTCAGGACTGATGGTTAAGGTTCAGCTGAGTGATGTCTTTCTGCATCGCCTGCAACATGATAGTAGAATAATAATAATAATAATAATAATAATCACTAATCTGTACCTACCTGTTTAGGCCTCGGATCTTTTGTTTGTTGATAGGTTTGTTTCAAATGATGCACAATATATAACCAATGTTTTGTTGTCTTAGTACTTTAATGTTGCTCACCTCACTTTGTTTTGATACAGCTGTTTGCGCACATGCGGTAGTTATGTTGATGTTGTGTGTGTGTGTGTGTCTGAGGAGGCTTGTTTTGCCAGTTGACACCGATTGTTTGAAGGTGACAACGAGACTCGTGGGGGAGGTGAGGGTCTGTCTCTCTCACCTCAAGCAATTACTTAGTCAAGACAAGAGTCTTGTTTTGTTGATATCGCGCTTTTATCCAAAGTGCTTTACAGTATTGCCTCACATTCACCCATTCATACACCGACGGCGGTGCCAACCACGCAAGGTAACAACCAACACGTCAGGAGCAGTTAGGGTTAGGTGGTGTCTTGCTCAGGGACACCTCCACACTTAGCTAGGCGGAGCCCGGGGATCAAACCAGCAACCTTCCTGTTGCCAGACAACCGCTCTTATCTCCTGAGCTACTGCCGACGCTTTGTCATCGGGTTTCATAATGTTTCATAATGTGTAATGTTTGAGTGAGGGATGATATGCTGTATACCCAGCCAATGTTTTTATCTCAGGACCAACATGTGTTTGAACTATAGTGGGTTCTATATGGGTTCTAAGTGGGTAAAACTAAAAGATCATGGGGCCCAATTGGGCAATCTGTACCAGCACCTTCACCCAAATGGGCCCCAGATCAAAAACCAAGCAATCTGGGCCCATAACTATAGCCCATACACAGCCCTACTATGGGATCCTGTGGCCAGAGTACAGATTCGGCCTGTTTATGGGAAGTTTTAATTATGTACTGTAAACAAAGTGAGGTGAGCAACATTAAAGTACTTAGACAACAAAACATTGGTTATATATTGTGCATCATTTGAAACAAACCTATCAACAAACAAAAGATCCGAGGCCTAAACAGGTAGTTACAGATTAGTGATTATTATTATTATTATTATTATTATTATTATTCTACTATCATGTTGCAGGTGATGCAGAAAGACATCACTCAGCTGAACCTTAACCATTAGTCCTGAAAAACACTTAATACAATAAAATAAAATAAAATAAAATAAAATAAAATGCATTTAATGTGCCTTTCAACCTCGAATTTGACCAGAAACTGTCGGGCCCGACCGGGGGGGACCAGGGGGACCATGGGGACCAGGGGGGATCACCAGGGCCGTGGTACCAGGGGGACCAGGGGGACCAGGGGACCACTGGGGCCGCGGTACCACAACAATCCTTCCAGGTCTCCAGTCATACTTGATCATACTCAGTGGGTGTGTGTGTGTGTGTGTGTGTGTGTGTGTGTCTACTCACTAGACGCTTGCATTGAAACGTAGAAACGCAGAAAATCAATTAAACGCGCACGTCCTGGACCCATTTAAACCCGTCCCCGTCCCATCGGAACCATTGGAACCTTTTTAAACCACGATCGCACTTGTGTGTGTGTATGTGTGTGTGGGGGGGGGTCCGGGGGAACCTACCTGCTACAGGCGACGGCTTACGAAGTACCACCCACCTCGTCTTCCACTGCAAAGCACAACAAAAACAACAACAATCAACAACAATCAACGATCGTTCAACCGCAGTGCAACAGCCACACACACACACAGCACCGTGTGTTGATTAAAACACCTTTTTGCCGTCTCTGAATCTGACGTATCCCTCCACGACCACCGAATCCGTCATCTTCAGTCATGATTCCCGACAGCTGCTGCGGTGGCGGTGGTGGCGGCGGCGGCTGCGGCTGCGGTCCCGTGTGCGCCCATGAGGGGTCAGTTTCAAAATAGCCCCCCTGCGGTGAGAGGCGCACACACTCAGCCCCTCTCTCACACACACACACACACACACACACATGCTGCTGCTGCTGCTGCTCGGGTGTATGGTGGCACTACTAGGAGGCAGGGGGCCAGGGGGGGGGTGGTTGTTGACCAGACTACACTACACTACCCACCCCACCACCCAGCACTCTAGGTTTGACCACCACCCACCACCCAGCACCCTAGGTTTGACCACCCCCACCACCCACCACCCAGCACACAGCACCCAGCACCCTAGCTTGACCACCACCCAGCACCCACTACGCAGCACCCAGCACCCGATCTTGACCACTCACCACCCAGCACCCACCACAGCACCCAGCACCCTAGCTTGACCACCCCCACCACCCAGCACCCACTACACAGCACCCAGCACCCTAGCTTGACCACCCCCACCACCCAGCACCCACTACACAGCACCCAGTACCCTAGCTTGACCACCCCCACCACCCACCACACACTACCAGCACCAGCTCCCACCCTCCCAATAGGCTACTTCATTAAAAGGTCAACCAGTGGACTATTTCAGTGGATTTCATAATGATTCATGAGCAATTAATCATTATTCCTAGTAAACGTTATCCGATGGGTTCCAAACTTACAGTACAGCGTCGGCACACTCGGGGTGAGACGTGGTTACGTTTGGAAAAGGATTGGAAGAGAAAATATTTTGGGCCAAAAGTCCAAATATTGTAAGGGTCGGCCCTTATCGCTTTTTTTGGGACAATTTCTGTCATTATTCCTAGTAAACGTTATCCGATGGGTTCCAAACTTACAGTACAGCGTCGGCACACTTGTTGTAGGATCACTGTCACGTCGTTACACCAGCCACTGTTAGTGTAGAAACACAAACCTCCGCCTTTCGTTTGTAAATGTAATGTAAATGTATAGGCCTTTCTGGGAATTGGGAAAATGGAGGTCTACCTATCCAATAAAATAAAAAATAAAAAGACATCTCCATTTTGTCAAGTAAATTAAGGTTTATTCAGTCAAAATGCGTTCACAGTCAAAAATAAAATAGAAATAAAACACAAACAAACAAACAAACAAACAGACACAATTTTCATCCAAAACGACATTTTAAAATAAAAGTTGACAAATATCAGTTGAAAGTTCAAGGCGATTGTCTGTTTTAAGACGGAGTCCGTTTTAAGACGGAGTTGATCCAGTCCATGTAGTTGACCACTCTGGTGTAGACCCCCGGCTTGCCCCGCCCACAGCCGTCCCCCCAGCTGATGATGCCGTACAGGAAGCTGACGTCGGCCCTCGCGCACGCCAGGGGCCCGCCGGAGTCACCCTGGGAACCGTCACGCACACACGTACACACACACACACGCAGACACACACGCAGACACACACACACACACACAACCAGACAAATATACCCACAGTCAACACACACACACACACAGCCAAATGCCACAACTGTGAATTCACACAACAGATACAAACACACACACACACACACACACACACACACACACACACACACACACACACAACCCTCCACGCTCACTGCTGAAATACCCAACTGTGAATTCATAGTAGCAGATATACATACACACACACATATACACACACCCACACTTAAAAAAGCCCAAATATACCCAGCAGTCAACACACACACACACAATGCCGAAATGCCCAACTGTGAATTCATAGAAGATAAAAACGCACACACAGACACACGTACACACACACCAAGACATACTGCGCGCCAGCCAGACCACGTCATCACAGAGATAGGGAGATGGGAGGGGAGATCGGGGGAGGAGGTGGGAGAGGGAGGGGGGAGGGGCCCACCTGACAGGCGTCGGCGCACCGGCCGTTGCGAGGAGGAGGTGGAGAGAGAGTAAGTGATTGGATGACACAACGGAGCTGGCGCATTTGTCCTGCGGGATCAGCCGCACCCCGGCCTCCTGCAGGTTGGAGTACTCCTTCAACTCTGGTGGGGTCGAGGTGGACGTGGAGGTGGAGGTGGAGAGGTAGGAGGAGGTGGAGATGGAGATGAGATGCGCGCAGATGTATATACGTGTGGCTGGTGACACAAGGAGTGGAGGTGGAGTGGGATCGGAATGAGAGAGAGACGGTGGAGGGATGAGAGGTGTGAGTGTGATCAGAGTTAGGATTGGACGTCTAGTGACATCACAAGTGGGAATGTCCACCTAGACGTGTGATTACTAGATCAGTCTACCAGCCCTACCCAGTGGGACTGTACCGTACCGACAGGTCAACTGATCTAGTCGGCGTACATCTACTGTAGGTGGACATTTCCACTTGTGATGTCACTGACGGTAGTCACATGTCAATTGTGCAAAATTCTCATTGTGACATCACAAGTGGGAGTGTCCACCCAGATGTATGGATAGATGGATAGACAACCCTACCAGTTGGTACGGTCCACTGGGGGTAAGACCTAGTCACCATACACCTAGGTGGACACTCCCCACTTGTGATGTCACTATGTCAGAATGACAATTTTAGTCATGTGACAATTTTGAAGCGGATTGCAATGGCTGATCACACTCGCGCCTGGTGGTCTAATAGGTCCCCTTTAATTAAAATTCAAATCAACACTTCTTTATGTGCTCGCGATAATATAACAACTTGATATAAGTACGTACAGTATGTTCCGATACTTTTATATTCATATGCGTACGTTTGGAGCCTACACCGGGGATCGAACCCAGGGACCTGTGGACTAGACCCCTGCGTGTAGATAGTGTAGATAGTATAGAGGGGGACTCACTCTCGTCCATGTGTCCCCAGCCACTGATGGTGCAGCAGTAATAGTCGGGGAACGTCATGCCCACGTCCGGCAGGCAGATGGGCCGAATGAACGGGGTCCTCCTCGCGCAGGCGCCATTTTCTTTCTTCAGTTTCACCAGCACTAAAGGTGGGGGGGGGGGGGGGGGGCGTCAGTAAAGGGTGCGATGAAAAGAGTGGGAGACGTGAGTCAAACCACACCCCCAGCCCAGACATGGGGACTCCACCGCATCGATTACTCTGTGTGTGTGTGTGTGTGTGCGTGTGCGTGTGTGCATGTGTCTGTGTCTGTGCGTGTGTGTGTGTGTGTGTGTGCGTGTGCATGTGTGTGTGCGTGTGTGTGCGATGTATCACTTGGACACAGCTGTTCTCTGACACACAGCTGTGTGCACAGTCTGTGTGTGTGTGTGTGTCTCTGTCGGGGGATCTCCTGTTTATGTGAGTCACTTGAGAGTGTGTGTGTGTGTCTGTGTGTGTGTTTGTGTGTGTGCGTGTGCATTTGTGTGTGTGTGCGTGTGTGTCTATGTGTGTGTGTGCGTACATTTGCGTTTGTGTGTGTGTGTGTATATGCATTTCAGGGTTTTTACATGTGTATGTACACACATTTTGTTTATTTTTTTACATGTGAATGTGTGTGTATGTGTGTATGTGTTTGCGTGTGCACATACATGTGTGTGTGGGCATGCGTGCACGTGTGCACCGGGTGTGTGTGCGCATGCACGTGTGTGCGTGTGTGTGCGTGTGCATTGCCGGTACCGATGTCGTGCAGGGTGGGGTTGAACACGGAGAAGTGTTTGGGTAGGATGTACTTCTCCACCCCGAAGTTCCTGGTGTTGGGACCCGTAACGTTGAAGTCCTGCTGGCCCAGGACCACCCGGATCCGGGACTTCAGGGGGCTGCATCCACATAAAATAGACCACACTGAGCACCCATTCCATCTTCAGAAGCATTCGCATTCTCATTTCCATAAGGAGGACATATGATGCATGTCAAGTCAAATCAAGGCGTCAAGTCAAATTTATTGTCCCCAAGGGGAAGTTGGTTTGCAGCTGTGGTCACATCACATTAAAAAAACATTAAAAAAAAACACCAAAGAAACACAAAAAAGAACCAACAATGACAGGACAGGGTTAAGAGTGGATCAATTAATTAAAATTAAGTGCTATCTGCTGTTTAGCATGTGTATTGCAGCCAGGACATGAGGGATGCATTATTGTTATCGTTGATGAACACACTCTCACAATTCCGTTTGTACAATGTCACAATTAACGGCAAGCTACCTGACGCCAAAGTTGAGCATTTTGTTCGTATATGTATATCGTCTGTGTCAAGTAATTGCCGTTAAATATTTGGGATACTTATCTGCCCGATCAAAATGACCATTGTTGATGGACAATGCTGTCCGTCAACAGAATCATGAAGTAGCAAATGGCTTAGGCACCAGACTCTCCATATCGGGAGAGACTTAAGGCATCGCCAACGCGACCCCGAATTTGTTTCCATGGCAACAGGATCAAGGAACATTGCGAGGAACGTCACACGCACACACAGGGAGACCATGTTTTAGGCGTTCCTAGAACCTGCGCGCTTGTTTAAATATACGCAGGTTCGTAAAACACATCACGTTCCCGAAGGGTCAAAGTCAAATCTATAAATCCTGAGTTCTGACGTCGTCGTTCCAATTCCTCGCGTGTGGCACTTGAGGAACATCTTGAACACTTTTCAGAAAGTTGAGAAGAAAATGCAAATCCATCATTTAAAAATTGTTGTGACAGATCTAATATGGAGGTTTTGTTGATCTCCGCGTGAGATGTCTGACATTTGGTTCCCGCTTCTAACAAGGCTTGTGAGCCAATAGCATAACGATGTTGGTGTCACATGGTATCTCTCTGTTGTCAACCATCAAGAGTCTTAGTGGTTGCCAGTTAGTGTGAAAAAAATGGAAAAACAGCCAGAGTGGAAAGAGTGGAAAGACTTCCCCAACTTCAATTCGGTACCAAACCCCCAGTGCTCAGTAAACTAAATCTATTGCTAATGTACAGCTACATTAATTCACTACTACACTACCACTACCACGAGAGATTCATCACTTGACATGACTCCCCTCAACCATGATGAAGGAGGTAGGCTCCACTTGAATGGAATTTAAGGGAGGGGGGGGGAGTGCAACATCTAGTGGCGGAACATTGCCATTGTTATCAATTGCACCTTTAAAAGGGGACATATTATGCCACCAGGTGTGAATGTGATTAGCCATTGCAAGCCGTTTCACAATGTGCCATGTGACTACCGTCTAGTGACATCACAAGTGGGAATGTCCACCAAGATGTATGCCGACGACTATATCAGTTTACCTTGTCGGTACAGTCCACTGGGTAGGCCGGTAGACTGATCTAGTAATCATCAATACATCTAGGGGGACATTCCCGCTTGTGATGTCACTAGACGGTCGTCATGTGGCAGTAGTATGTCCCCTTTAATGAAGCGTCCGTATGCGGGCTGACCTGCGGTAGAAGCAATGTGCGGCCGACAGCACCCAGCAGGAGGAGATGAGCGTCCCGGCGCAGAAGTCGGAGCGGTCGATGTAGATGGCTGCCATCCAGGGGTGGTTGCCGGCGCGCGCCGTGATGCCCCCGATGATGCGCCCGCGGCTCGGCACGCGCTTCTTGCTGCGCCGGCCACACGATGGCTTCTTCTTCTTCTTCTTGGGCGGCTGGCGCGTGGAGAGGGGTCCGGGATTAAAGGGCATGACCCTTCGGGAGGCTGAAACACACACAGGGGGGGGGAATCAGAATCAGAAACAGCTTTATAGACTTAGTTTTTGCAAACAAGGAATGTGCATTTGTGCAATTGGTGCCTAACATAGAACATTGAACATCAAACAGAGTAATACTATAGAAATTCAAAAAATGCTAATAAATCAAAAAATATATAAAAAATAAGCAAGGAGCAATAAAGAAGTGGAATGTTAATGTTAACGTAACACAATAGAGACAGAGAGACAGAGAGAGAGACAGAGAGAGAGAGAGAGAGACAGAGAGAGAGAGACAGAGAGAGATAGAGATATAGAGAGAGAGAGAGAGAGAGATAATAGAAGACAAGAGCTCTCTCTCCTCCGTATGTTTCCCTGCCACTGAGACGTGTTGCATTGTGTGATTGATAGACGGATCCCCGTTAACTGATTGGTCAGAAATTAGCCAGGGGGTGCGGTCTAAAGTCTGCAAGCAGGCACAGTCAACTCAAAAACTCTCACATATTCTCACAGCGCACTGCACTCACTAATCACTACACGGATGCCTCTGCCTCACAAATGACAGCCGACAGTCAAATAACAGCTCTTGAATATTGCCTAGAGCACCGTTAACAAATCAATGGAGCAATAAAAGTCGAGTTTTAAGACGACTCATCCGAGCCGAGATCAGTCCCAGCCTGCGCATCCACACGGCTGTTAAAAGGCCGAAATACCATCATGTCCGTTCAAACCACTCTCCCTGTCTCCCTGTCTCCCTGTCTCCCGTCTCCACCGTCCTGTCGGTGAATCATAAAAATCTATATTTAAAAAAAAAAATGTCAAGAGTGACAAGAATGTGAGAAACATCAGGAGCATTGCCAGTGAAATCACTGCCACATATTTGGACCCATATTACATGTTTTTATTTTTGTAAGTATATAAGCTAAGCATTGTTTCACTGTGAGCGGCAGTAGTTATTGCTTAATTATGTATTTATTATTATTATAATTATATTATTATATTAATTTATACATTATTATTTATTTATATACATTTATATATACATGTGCATTAGACACCATGACACACACCATGGAGACACCATGACGTTAGCAGGGTTACATGTTACATGACGGTAGGGAGGTTGGGGGTCAAGGGTCGGGGGTCAGGGGTCAGGGGTGCAACGCTGGTGCATCGCCCGACTTACAGGCCAGTGTCTGCCCTCGTAAAACACAAACAAACAGCCCCTCGCCACCCCCCACCCCCCGAACATTTCCGTCCCTGCTGTGTTATTTCGTATTAAAATTATTTCCCAGCGGTGTGATATTTAAAGCGATGATTGCTGCATTCTTCCTCCCTCTCCCTCTCCACTCCATTGGTCAGCGCCGGCATCGCCATTACAACAACAACAAGCGTGTGTGTAATTAAAACATTGTGCACCCGGGCGCGGCACAGCGTGGGGGGGTTTCATCATAGAAAAAGTCTCGGCGGTGTCATTTCTTTGGAATTTACCACAATGGCGAATTAATTAGAGGTGTCCTCCTCTCCCGCAGTCAGTTGGTGATGATGGACGTTCGGGTGGTTGGGGATGAAGACCAGCTAATTAGCATTGCACCGGGATGACATTACTATTCCCCATGAGCTTCCTGAGTGCTGCTGCTCTATAATTTTCAAACGATTCAACCGATCCGCCACAAATAAACAAAATGATTCTTCTTAATTAACCTACGCAGTACTTTCTGTATATATAGAAGTGCGTTGGCGAGAGAGGATGAAGAGAAACGTCTGTCCTCGCCTTTACTGAGAATGTTTTGTTGTCTAAGTACTTTAATGTTGCTCACCTCACTTTGTTTTGATTAAGTCTCAGGATGGATGAGAACCCTCAGACTCAACCAGAACACAACATGACTCAAAAGTGGGGGCTGTACAAAAATGCCTGTCACTGTAACGTTGTGTCACACACACACACCTTCAAAAAGCAATTCTCAATTAATGTCAAACCTCAAACGATTCCTTTTATAATGTGTCTGGATATAGATCTCGATATCTAGCTATAGATAGATTTTTGTGCTATATTGGACGTGTGACAGATGTGGCCTTACATTGTCCTCTGATTATGCAACTACGTAGGCCCGTCGTGCTCCGAGTGGGTTGAGTTACAGCGCCCGCCTCTTCTGTCTTCAGCTCTCCTGCTCAGACAGAGTGATGGCCTCATTGGGACCCTGGTGGGTTTCGGCCCAGTGGTCCAAACGTTTAGACGCTCGGTTATACCTCGTTTTAACAGCTGTTTGCGCACATGCGGTAGTTATGTTGATGTTGTGTGTGTGTGTGTGTCTGAGGAGGCTTGTTTTGCCAGTTGACACCGATTGTTTGAAGGTGACAACGAGACTCGTGGGGGAGGTGAGGGTCTGTCTCTCTCACCTCAAGCAATTACTTAGTCAAGACAAGAGTCTTGTTTTGTGTTGATATCGCGCTTTTATCCAAAGTGCTTTACAGTATTGCCTCACATTCACCCATTCATACACCGACGGCGGTGTCAACCACGCAAGGTAACAACCAACACGTCAGGAGCAGTTAGGGTTAGGTGGTGTCTTGCTCAGGGACACCTCCACACTTAGCTAGGAGGAGGAGGAGCCTGGGGGGAGAGTACAGATTCGGCCTGTTTATGGGAAGTTTTAATTATGTACTGTATATTATGGCATCATTAAAAAAGTAACTCACTAATATCGTGTGAGAACTTTATCTCACACACACACACACGTGCAAAAATAGCTTAAAAATAGCTTAAATAGCAATTACTTAGATGATCTCTTTCTCTGTCCCAGCCAAGTCAAGCACATTTTATAGCCCTTAATCACAGTTAAAGTCTCAAAGGGCTTTACAGGACATATTGTTATGGGCCATATAATTATGACACCCCCCAGCCTTAGCCCCCCACAGGGCAAGAATTGTTGAATTAACCTTGTTTAATTAATAAGGAAGAAACCAGTGACCAGTGACTCTCTCTCCCTCGCATCCAGATTGCCTGGTGCTGCTGGTGTACAAGGACAAGAGTGACAAGACCCAGGGCCACAGGGAGCGCGCCAGCCTCACCTTGGAGGATATCTGCGGCCTGGAGGTCAGCGCCCAGGGGCTGGAGGGCGCCCTCTACACGCTGGCGGTGGTCTGCCTGAGCCAGGCCGCCATGCTGGGCTTCGACAGCAAGGACACCCTGCTGGCCTGGGAGATCCGCATCCGATACAGCCTGGGAGAAGGTGAGAGGGGTGGGGGAGATTTTGATGATTCCCAGCCCAAAGGGTTGGGAATCATTTCTCCTAGTCTGCCTTGAGAAAGATGCCTGAATCCAGTGGTTTGGGCATTGGGAATATTAAAGAGGCCCTATTATACCACCAGGTGTGAGTGTGATTAGCCATTGCTGTTAAAAAATGTAATGTTACCTCAAATTGGCATTGTGACATAGTGACATCACAAGTGGGAGTGTCCACCTAGATGTATGATGACTAGAACCGCCTACCAGCCTATGATTTTAATGCGTCCGCATCCACGCACACATCGTTTTAACCCAACTAACAAATGCCCACAAAATATCCGAAATGTCCCATTGGATGTAGTCGCATGTGTCAATCATCCGCAAGTCTGTTGGTGTATACAGGACCATTATGAGACCTTTCCTATAGCTGATGAGTCAGAAATCCCCTGTGACCCATATCTGCATATCAGGCCCCAAGTGGGCTCCCGACCCACAGGTTGGGACACACTGAACCAACCCCCCCTACCTGCTCCTGAATGACCTCCTTTAACTGTAAGTGTCTGCCAAACTACAATGACGCAGTCTGCTATCTTGGTAATATTGAATACATATCAGAGATTTTCCAGGTAATCATTTTCTTTCTTTGGTATGGTTTGTGAGTTTGGTCTGATGCAATTATTGTCAAATGTGTTTCTGAAACTGTATTTTCCTGTTTCGAGGGAAACATGCTCACTGTCTGTTTAGTTTGGAAACACTTTGTTCACCTTGGCACATAAAACCCCCCCGATAACTTTAAGAGACGTCCAACGGCGTAATCCCTCAGCCGCCTTCTACTCACCACACAGATTATCTCGGTGGCAACCAAAGCCCAGCTTTCAACAACAAACTAAGGAAACGTGTGAGAAAGTGTTTTTTCAACGACATTAATGTAAATAAAAGCTGTTTTGAAACTTCGGGCAAAATATGTACAAAATATGATAGGATAAGATAACTATATTCATCCTGAAGGAAATTCTTTTGCCAGAGGTTGCTCAAAAATACCTAAGAATACATAAGAATAAAAACAATATAATAATAAACAGTAAACAAAACAAGTTGGTTATAAACGTATTACGAAAAAACAGTGTCCAAATTAATAGATAGCATTCATCTGTTGGTCTCGTCTCATTTATTGATGAATTGGGGTTAGAGATCCACTGATTTAGTGCAGAACAACATTAATTCTTCACGATGTGTTACTGATTTGAAAAGGAATGTTTTCTCTTCTAGGCCGTTATTGACTCCTCTTGAATCATCTTGAAGCGTTTAGACTAGAGTCTGTTTTTGAACCGTTGTATAGCTGCTAAAAGAGCTGCAAGCTAACTAAGCATGACATGCCAACACTCACATAATGCCTCATAACATGTGTGCATACAGCCCAGCGCATGTGTGTATGTTTAAAGAAATGTGTATGTGCTGTGTCTAAACTACAGTGATGGTGAAGAGTGAACAGTCTGGGCATCATGGGCACAATGGGATCATCTTTTGCCACCTCTTGCTGTTAGTTTTAAGTTTTAATGTCCTCACATATCCCGTTAAGTTGATGAGGTGGTCACACACGCACGCGCACACACACGCACACACACACACACACATACACATACACATACACATACACATACACATACACACACACACAGACACAGACATCCACACATAAGAGGTGTGTATGTGTGAGAGGGAAGAGATTCATAAAAAATCAGGCACACACACACACACACACACACACACACACACACCCTTCTTGGCTTCGAAGCTGTCCTCATCGGCAACAATATTGACTCGATTACTCCGATATTTATGCCGCTCTTTGATCGATTAGCTTTGGCCTGGAGATGTGAGCTCAGCGGCGTGACCTCATACACCGCATGCTGCCCGGTGGGTTTTTACTGCCGTACTAAATAAAAGCCATGCTCCTTTTGTTATGACCATCTAAAAGATGAAATCATGTAACTGCTTGCAGAGAGACAAAAAACAGAAAGCCACTTCAATGATTATATTGTCATCTTTATTATCTTTATTGTTTATGTTTCATCGGTTCCTGTTTGATTTAGGCCGGAGGACTTTTGTATCAGAAATTGGAAATCAGAAACAGCATTATTGCCTTACTTTCTGCAAAAGAACAAGAACAAGGAATGTGCTTTTGTGAAATTGGCGCATAACGTTGAACATTGAACATTAAACGGAGAGTAATCATATAGATATTAAAAAAAAATATATAAATATTCCACCGTTGTTTTTTTTTTAACAATCATCATATTATTATGTACATTATTATTATAAGTTATACTATCTGTTCCCACAGTTCACCGGTTTAGCGTGGGAGTCTTGCCAGGGACCAAGTTGGAGGCGGGGCCTGCCACGCTTCACCTGTGCAACAACCTGCTGGCGCTGGCCAGGGACAACCCCCCCGCTATCATCGGCCATTGGAACCTTCCGGACCTGCGGCGCTATGGGCCCGTTCCAAACGGCTTTGTGTTTGAGGGCGGAACACGCTGCGGCTATTGTGAGTCAAATCCACCTTTCTTATTTTTTTTCTTAATTGCTTTGGCAGCGTTTGCGACTGAAGCGGCTTTTTTTGTGTGTCTTTTTCGGCTCCTTCAAATTAAAGTTTGTGGCTGGCAGATGAAACTGTGGAAACAGTTCGCTTCAAAGGTTGGAAGTGCATCACAGAAAAAATGGCCGTGCATTACACACACACACACACACACACGCACACGCGCACACATGCACGCGCACACACATTTCTGAACCCTGAACAGAACAAATGCATGGAAGTTCATCAACACGTCAACATAGATTTTACTCACCTCGACTATTTATTCACGTTTGGTCAAACAACCGCCGCACTTTATTGTAGTGTGTGGATTTAGGAGGCAAGTATGATAAGCAGACATTTTTTCGGAGATCCAAGTTGTATATTTGAATGTGTGTATTGCATTGGACCTGGCATACACATGTCCATCAACTGGCTGAACCACATCTGCTATTGGATGCTATTGTACTGCACTTAATGGAGCAGTAGGCAATATTTCTGTAAAATAATTAAGTAAAAAGTATCAAACTACTGTAAAGCCAAGAGTTTTAAGTCAAATGTTCTGCACAATAAAACAAAATTCTACGAGTGCCTTATGATGTGCAGGAGGCTGTCAGAAAAATGTTTCAACCCGCGGGCCAAAAAAAAACCAACCAATCACGGCTCATTTTGTTTTGCCAATCAGGAACTTTCTCTACAATGTCATGTTCCTGGTTGCCTTGCGTTCTCTGCCTAACTACGCCGATGCGTGTGTACGATTGGACATCGTTTGGTGGGAGGGGCTTAGGGCCTTCTGTCTAAATACTTTTCTTCCTAAATATTGCCTACTGCTCCTTTAAGGGACCAAGTCTAAGATAAGATTGTTGAGTCTAAGACAGGATGAGTGGATAAACACATAGTCCAGCAAGACAGAATGTCGTCCAAATTCTCCTCCTTATCTTCCTAAAAGACTTAAGAGCTTTTTGACTTCCAAGTCTCCTCTAAAGGCGTTGTTGTGAGTAATGTGCGAGTCTGAGCGAAATAGGAACAACCTGAAGATGCTTTGTCTCATGCAGTGGTTATGGTGATTGTATAAAGCAATGCTTGAGGGAGCGAGCGATCACATTCCACATCACAGTGTTTGTTCACGTGATGAAGCTTACGTCGCCCTGCAATTTGACTTTACATTTCTATTTTAAGGGCCTGAAGAAGTCGTTCACTTGCATTGATTCAGGAAGAAAACTAAAAGTGATTGTACTACAATCAATCAAAAGCACAAAGTGGCCTCAAGCTCAAGTAGAAATGGCTGGGAGCGAGAGGTCAAGACGGCACAGATCAGTGAAGTACCTTCTGTGACCTACAGGTGGCGATGTGCGTTTTCGCTATGCCAGGAACTGCAGAGCGAGCTGCCTGCACAAATGCAATGAGTAACAATCAGTGTGTGTGTGCGTGCGTGCGTGCGTGCGTGTGTGTGTGTGTGTGTGCGAGGTGAGGTGTGGTTTGTGTGTGTCTGTGTGTGAACTTGTGTGTGAGTTTGGAGCAGACTTGTCTAGTTGAGTGTCTCTCTCTTTCTCTCTCTCTCTCTCTCTCTCTCTCTCTCTCTCTCTCTCTCTCTCTCTCTCTGTCTCTCTCTCTCTCTCTCTGCAGCACCTGCCGTCCTCTTAGTAACTCTTAGTACCTTAGGGGGGCTTTGGGGGGGCGGTTGCTCAAAAGTGTTGTATGGAGACAGAGGGGGGGGGGGGGGGTAGATAGAGCCATCAGATGCGTTTAACTCAACTTAACGTTGTTTGTATTCATGATATCAGAATCAGAATCAGAATCTGCTTTATTGCCTTAGTTTTTACAAACAACGAATGTGCGTTTGTAAAATTGGTGCATAACATTGAACATCTAAAAAATCTACAAATTCTCGAAATATATATAGAAATGCTAGATATGTGGTTCTACTCCATGTCAAGCTCGGCAGAGACGGAAATGGAGATGGTGGTGGAGGGAAGATATGAACTCATTTGGCGGAAATCTTTGACACCTGTAACAAAAAAAAAACTTCAAACCCACGCTGTCATCTCGTCTCTCGTTGCCAGCGACTCGCTCAACTCCGACTCTGCAAACTGTGTCCTCCTGTCGGCTGGCAGGTTGTTTACGATGTCAACGTTGTTCAACGAGTATTTTGAGCTGCACATGCTAGCACACTGCGGTACTGTACCGTATGTGTCGTGTGTGTGTGTGTGTGTGTGTGTGTGTGTGTGTGTGTGTGTGTGTGTGTGTGTGTGTGTGTGTGTGTAATGGTTCGTACGTCTCTGCTCAGACATGAAATCGTTACGGTGGAGGTGGGGGGCGGACAAGTGCACGTCAACACCTGAGGAGCCCGCTGACATGGGGCCGACGACATCAGAGCGTTTTTATGTGTCTACACGCGGTGACCCCTGCCCCACACACACACACACACACACACACACGCATGCGCACATACGCACACAAGCACACACAACAGTCACACACACACACACACAGTCACACACACACGCACACAGCACAAACTCCAGCTTCTAGAAACCTGACCCTCGAGAATGCTCAGCACGGTTTATTTAGCTCGATCCGATATCACCCCCCCCCCCCACCTCCCCTCCGAAAATCTCCCTGCCCGACCTTAACATCGAGGGAAGGTCGGTCCGCCGCAGCCGACAACGTAACCGACGACGACGACGGCGACGACGACAACAATATCGCGCGGCGAGGCGTACAGCCGAGTCGTCGGGGGAAGAGGCGAGAGGCGATATCCATCTGCCGCGCATCTTGAAGGGTGTGAATTCCCGAAGTCGGTACACTTTATCCTGGTCCCCCCCCCCCCCCCCAGCCCCCCGGTGCGCTCGGACCCCCGTGCAGCTAAACTGTGCCGGAGCTGAGCAGGGATCGGTTGTTGTGAACGCAATCATGTACCTTAATGGCCTTGACACTGAGCTCTTCGGAATGGCACGGTGGACGGTTGTGAAGTGCTAAGTGGATATTTTGCACGTACAGTACACACATATTTTGGGGGTTGCATTCTGTACAAACTTTACTTTTATACATTTTGTTAATGTTTTAACCTTGTGATATTGGGCTATAATAAACCTTGACTTGACTACGAGTGGAAAAACAGTCTCTCCACTGGGATTAGAGGTAATTTACATTTTGTGCTTATGAAACGAAAGAGTGACTAGTCTGAAGTGTGTGTGTGTGTGTGTGTGTGTGTGTGTCCATTTGTCTGTGCTTCTGTGTGTCTTTGTGTGTGTGAGGCAGAGAGATATTCTCAAGAGGGCACCACTTGTTCCTGTACACACACACACACACACACACAGACGCACACAGACACACACACACACACAGCACAGCCTCTCCCTCTTCACAATGTCATTTACATCCCGGGGCCCTCATTGTCCACCATGTTGTTTCATCTGGCCTCCTGCTTCCACTCGGGTTCAAGGGCCGGCCGATGTGGAGAAGGCAGCTGTCAACACTACGCTACGCTTTTTAGTGTCCTCCTCGAACTCTTGGTGGCTCGTAACAACAACAACGACGTCAACAACAACAACAACCGACAATTACAATATTTTCCGAGACTTGACTTGTTTGAAGAGAAATGCTTCCCCCCGACTTTTCGTTGAAAGAAATAACAAAGACAGACACGATGTACTCCATCTCGTACGTTTTGTTATTTATCGGAGTGAACTAAAGTTGTTGACCGTCTAGTTTTGTCCCCGGTCGTCGGGAGCGTTTGAAATGTGAGCGCTGTTGACCCCCCCGGCGGCCATGGGTGGTCTCGGCAAAGAGGGCGACCGAAAGGGTGACTCTCTTGGTGGCGGCGTTTTGGCTTTTAAGTGACAGACTTAGAGGTGTGTTGGGGGGGGGTGGGGGTCAAGGGTCGCGTAGGGAGCGTGACCCCTGACCTTTGAGGTGTTTTGCCACCCTTTTGTTAACTTTTTCAATTGAGACGGAATGTGGCGTCGGGTGTCGTAAATCAGCCGTGGGATTTAGGCTTGTACTCGCACCTCAGGCTTGCTGTCATTTTTGTTGCGTACAGTACAAAAATGTCCCACTGCCATATACTGTATGGATTTAACACACACATGCACACACACACTTAGCACGCACACACATCATAAAATAGGAGGAAATCCGGCCTTTATCCCACAGTCGACTCCATTGATGAATGAAAGGCCGAACTAGGTGATGATGGCTGTCGTATCCGTACTGCGGGATGAAGGAAAATGGAAATTTTGTTTGTTAATTAAAGGAGTCCTTTCTTGCCATTAGGGTGGCTAGGGCTAGGGGGGGGGGGGGTGTCATAATCACATGATGCAATTATGACCCTTTGCTTGAAACTCGTACTGTACTGTCAGCGATATATCGTTGTTTCACGCTCTTTGGACAAAGGTGTCTGCTACATGTGCCCTGAATGTCTGTCTCTCTCTCTCTCTCTCTCTCTCTCTCTTTCTCTCTCTCTCTCTCTCTCTCTCTCTCTCTCTCTCTCTCTCTCTCTCTCTCTCCAGGGGCCGGCGTCTTCTTCCTGGCGTCCGCCGAGAGCGAGCACATCAGCTTCCTGTTCGACTGCATCGTCCGCGGAGTCTCGCCCACCCGCAGCCCCTTCGGACTGAGGCCCGTCCTGCCCGGTCGGTAGGATGTTGTAGTAGTAGTAGTAGTAGTCGTAGTACTACTACTGTTCTCATGAATATTCAATATTTAAATGTTGCTTTGCTCTGATTGGTTCAGCTATGATCATACATCTAGGTGGACATTCCCACTTGTGATGTGTTGTTTTTTTTGTTTTCTCCAAAAATTAAATAAGGGTAAAAAAAATAAATAAAAAAGGGTTTAATTAATTATAAAAGGCGTATAAAAGGGGTCAGGGAGTTTGGTTCTCCTTTAAGAAATAGAGGGGGTGTTAAGACGTGCCTTAAAATGCTTTGCTGACTATGATGTGTGTGTGTGTGTGTGGCTCTCTCTCTCTCTCGCTCGCTCGCTCGCTCTCTCTGGGGTGGTATTATTAACACAAAAACTCTCTCTCTACTATATTTATCTTTGCGGATGTGGGCAACGGTGGAGTGATCACTGGCAGCTGTCCTACACCTAATTAAATTATCTTAACAGCGAGAGCATATCCAGGCTATGTTAAAAACTAAGTTGGGCTAAGTTGGGTTGCTTTTAACCGTCAGTAGTGCACAGTGTCCAACACCCACTGAGAACATGCTTGACTTTGTGCCGAGAATACGGACTCCGCCAAGGTTGCCCCTTGTCACCGGTTCTGTTCGTGATCTTCATGGACAGAATCTCAAGGCGCAGCCGAGGTGAGGAGAGTGTCCGGTTTGGGGACCTCAGAATTGCATCTCTGCTCTTTGCAGACGATGTGGTTCTGTTGGCTACATCAGACCGTGACCTCCAGCATGCACTGGGGCGGTTTGCAGCCGAGTGTGAAGCGGTCGGGATGAGAGTCAGCACCTCCAAGTCTGAGGCCATGGTTCTCTGCCGGAAAACGGTGGAGTGTTCCCTCCGGGTTGGGAGTGAGTTGCTGCCCCAAGCGAAGGAGTTCAAGTATCTCGGGGTCTTGTTCACGAGTGAGGGCAAAATGGAGCGGGAGATGGACAGACGGATCGGTGCAGCGTCTGTAGTGATGCGGGCGCTGTACCGGTCCGTTGTGGTGAAGAGGGAGCTGAGCCGGAAGGCGAAGCTTTCGATTTACTGGTCCATCTACGTTCCAACCCTCACCTATGGTCACGAGCTTTGGGTAGTGACCGAAAGAATGAGATCGCGGATACAAGCGGCCGAAATGAGTTTCCTCCGCAGGGTGGCTGGGCTCAGCCTTAGAGATAGGGTGAGGAGCTCAGACATCCGGAGGGAGCTCGGAGTAGAGCCGCTGCTCCTCCGCATCGAAAGGAGTCAGCTGAGGTGGTTCGGGCATCTGATTAGGATGCCCCCCGGGCGCCTCCCTTTGGAGGTTTTCCGGGCACGTCCAACTGGGAGGAGACCCCGGGGCAGACCCAGAACCCGCTGGAGAGATTATATATCTCGTCTGGCCTGGGAACGCCTCGGGATCCCCCAGGAGGAACTAGAGAGTGTGGCTGGGGAGAAGGAAGCCTGGGGGGCCCTGCTTAGCCGGCTGCCACCGCGACCCGAACCCGGATAAGCGGACGCGAATGGATGGATGGATGGATAGTGCACAGTGTCCTTTGTGGAAAGGAGACGAGGAAGCAATGTTACATGACGATGTTGCAGAGGAACAAAATTTTGTTCAAGTACATTTAGTTCAAGTACATTTAATTTAATTCAATTTGAGTCAAGAGTTAAGTTGTGCGTGAGGAAGAGAGCGGGGGATTACTAGTCAGAGACAGAGTGTCCTGTGTGTCTGGCAACATTGATTTATTACATTTGGAGATTAGTCCCTTGCAGGAAAAAGCTGCAGCAAACTTAAAAAAAAAAAGCATTTCTTAATGAAAAGAAAAGTTCTCCGGTGGTCCTTGTAGACCCCTGGTAACATCTCAGTTATAAATCGCCGAATTGTCTGAACGCCAGAACATAACATTGCTGCAACATGGCTGCCAACCAAAACAATCCGCGAGGAGCATCCAGGCTCCCAGTCCCCTCGTTACTGCAAGTCCTACAGTCTATGTGTGTGTGTGTGTGTGTGTGTGTGTGTGTGTGTGTGTGTGTGTGTGTGTGTGTGTGTGTGTGTGTGTGTGTGTGTGTGTGTGTGTGTGTGTGTGTGTGTGTGTGTGTGTGTGTGTGTGTGTGTGTGTGTGTGTGTGTGTGTGTGTGTGTGTGTGTGTCCATAACAAACCTGTTTCCTGTCCAGTCACATGACCCATAGCTTATCGCTCATCTTGCTGCTGTTATTGCGCTGCGGAGTAGAAATTAAGAAATATCGGTCTGGGTGGGGGTGGGTGGGGGGGGGGGATGTTGGTGGTGGGGTAGGGGGGTCACAGATTACACACGCTGGCCTGGCCCAAACTCTAATCACCCTGGCTATGTCTGTAACCTTATCCACGGCATTCCATCACACACACACACACACACACACACACACACACACACACACACACACACACACACACACACACACACACACACACACACACACACACACGCATGCATGCGCTTAAAGTCTGCCCTCCCTTTAGTGTGTATGACGTGTGTGTGTGTGTCCGTATTACATATTCTCTCTCTCTCTGTGTTTTGATGAATTACTTAATAATAATAATAATAATACTTTATTTATATAGCACACTTTAAAATAAAGGTGCTTTGTCATAAACAATCAGAACAATCATAATACAAATACAAAAGGAAACCTAACAAAAAAGCATAGAACAAAATAAAATAAAATAAAAAACATAATAGACTTGCCTTGTGATTCCTCTGGATCGTGGTTGGTTAAGTTGGGTTGCTCATCACCTGACTCCTCCCCCTCCTCCTCCTCCTCCTCCTGCTGAGGTTTAATCTGATCCCAGCGGTCTGCCTCCACGCAGACCCTCATCTGTAATGCGTGACGCATGCATGGAGACGCGTGGTGTATCCCATGTTAGAAGCGCACGGTTCCATGGTGCTCCTTGGCCGTTGAGTTTGGGGAGCCCCTGAGAAACTATTTTGATTTGAACGATTTCCATTTATTGATGTTTACTACACGTTCATCTGCTGCTGTACCACCAGAGGCCTGAAGGGCGGGGTGGGGTTGAGCGAGCGAGGGAGTTGTGTGTGTGTGTGTGTGTGGAGGGGGGGGGTTGGGGTGGGGGGTCGGTTTATGGATTATGAACAAGTACCTCTGGACGTTAAGGTTGACCTTGGAGCAGTCTCACACACACGCGCACACACACACGCACGCACACGCACACACACACACACACAGATCCTCACACCGTTCCAATGGGATTTTAAGCTGCCAGTGGTAGCACTCATACCACGGAAGGGGGGGGGGGGGGCATGTGGCGCCGCTATTAATAAACGCTGTAGCACATACACAAACACGGAGAGGTGCCCGTCAGCGTGCACCCGGTGCTCTGTCACCCACCCACGCCCCCACACACACACACACCCACGCACGCCCCACACACACACCCACGCACGCACACATGCACACACACACACACCACCTACGCACGCACACACACCCACACAAAGGCTATTATTTATAGACAAAACTTGCAAGGAAGTGAGAAGAATATATCGCCTCATTAAACCGTCCTTTCTAAGTTGTCTTATCTTGCTAAGTTTCTTGACTTAACTAATACATTGCAACGCTCGTATCACGGCCTGGCATGGCTATATGTTCTAATGGTTACATTCTGGTTACGGTGCAGTTAAATTAAGCTTACGTTGTGGTCTTGGTTACATGATGGTTATTTTCACGTGTTTATGGCGCCGTTGCGGGTCATGTGACGGCGCCGTTGGGGGGTTCATGTGGCGGCGGCGTTGCGCGTCATGTGAGGGCCGGCGTTGCGGCGTCATGTTTGACGCGCGGCGTTCCTGTCCTGTCCCTCCTCAGACCCCGCCGGCGACAGCCAGGCGACGGTGCAGGCGGAGGAGAAGGTGAACCAGGAGGCGCAGGAGCTGGAGAGGAGGCTGAGCATGCTGTCCCACCGCTATAGCACAGGTAAGACCATGCCACGGCCACGCCACGCCCCCCACACCACGCCCACACAGCATGCCACGCCCCCACACCACGCCCACACAGCATGCCACGCTCCGACACCACGCCCCCATGCCACGCCCCCACACCAGGTCCCAAGCCATCCAGTTGGACATTACCAGGACATTATTATCTCCTGCATGTTTTAGCCATCGCACACAGACTGGAGGAGCAGGTAGAGATTATGACGTCTTGCGCTAAGATTCCTGCGCGCAGTGTGGTAGAGTGTGGAATTGGGAACAGGGAATCGAACACGGTGCCTTTCGGCTGGGAGTCCCCAACACGTGGAGGCCCAACACATTGCCATAGAGAACTCAGAGCAAAACTTCCTTCTGCTTTGCCATTTTTGTGTGTGTGTGTGTGTGTGTGTTTGTCATAGAATATCTACGTGTCTCTGGGCAAACTTGAAAGCCACAGGGATCGTACCGTCAACCAACTCCACGCAGGATACCTCTAACACACACAGGGATCGTACCGTCAACCAACTCCACGCAGGATACCTCTAACACACGCACTTTATTGACGAAGCGCTTAGAGCCTAACTTCTAGACTAATGGATGAAAGCGCAATGAATATGAAGTCCTCGTCGACGGTAGCACTCTTACCCAGCTTTATAGATTACAAAGCGGCTCGCAAAGTGATTCGTGAGTATATGTTGTCAGTGTGTGTGTGCGTGTGTGTGTGCGTATGCGTGTGTGTGTGTGAGTGTGTGTGTGCAGTCTCACCCCAACAAATTACTTCTGGGAATTGCCGCATGGTGTTTTTAATCATGCCGGAGTTAGTCTTCTAATTAAGTTTTGGAGATGTTGCACGCCCCCCGCCGGCCGCCCGGCCCCTTTAATCTCAAGTTGGTTGCAGATTGACGTTTCCTGATTGCACCCGCCTTGATTTACCGAGGTCTGTGTGGAGGGAGAGGCAGTGTGGGGTGGTTGTGGGGAGGGCCGCCCTGGTGTGTGGCGGAGGGGGGGGGGGGAGCATAGCCGCCGTGATAATAAACAGACTGTGTCAATACGCTTCGTCTGCGTGATACGAATACATCCTACTTCCTCGTTAGGTAACGTCGGTATTGCACCTCCTCCATCCATCCGAGATCTGTGATCGATTGCTCTCCCCTTCCTTCCCCTCCCCTCCTCTCCTCTCGTAGCCTCGTCGTCCGCGTACGTCCCGTCCGCCGCCGGTGACGACCGCAGCATCTCGGGGTCCTCGGACACCTCGGACACCAGCCAATCGGACGGCAGCGTCGGCAGCCGCCTGACCGTGTGGGCGGAGCCTGGCCCGGCTCCGACACCTGCCGCCCTCTTCCCGGGTCCGGGTCTGAGTCCGGGTCTGGGTCTCGGTACCGGAGCCTCTGACATTGTCGCTGCCGCCGCCGTTCCCATCGGGTTCGCCAGGATGCCAATGCTGTGTATGGAGAGGCTGTCCATCAGCCATGGAGGTGGAGGAGGTGGAGGAGGAGGAGGAGGGAGGAGGTGGAGGAGGAGGAGGAGGTGGAGGTGGTGGAGGCGCCCGCCCCGCCACCGCCAAGCCCCCCCGCCCGCTCCAGGAGATCGGGCGGCAACACTCGTCGGACAGCGGCATCGCCACCACGGGCAGCCACTCCTCCTACTCTGGGAGCTTCTCCTCGTACACGGGCAGCCTGGACGGCGGCGCCGGCGAGGAGTATGTGCCGACACTGGCCCCGCCCCCGCCGGCGGGCCCCACGGACCTCCTGATCCCCTGCACCTGCCACCAGGTGCCCGCGTGCCCGTCGAGGCACCTGTACGACACGCCGCGGAGCTTGGCGAAAGACGCCGATGAGACACACCCCCCCACCATCGCGGCCATGCCCCTGCCGACGTGGGACAGCGAACCCCTCCGTCTCCCGCCGACCCCTCCCCCAGACCCATCAGCGGAGAGAGAAGAGGTGGGTGGTGGACCGCCGCCTCATCCTGACCACGCCTTCCAAGCCCTCGACCAATCAGGAGAGAGCAGCAGCGGCGGGGGGAGGAATAGGGCGGAGAGCTGCACTTCCTTCGCCTTCTGCGCCACCTGTGGTGGATACAAGGTACTCCACGTCCCCTTTGTTTGTTTGTTTGTTTGTTTGTTTGTTTGTTTGTTTGTTGTGTTGCCAGATTGTGTTTTTCCAGTTTCCCCCATTAATTTGGCTCAATTAACGTGGCAGCCATCAATTATGTCGGAAGTCGTTGACAAGTCTAATTTTTGTTGTTTTTGTTTTATTTGTCTGTCTTTCCAGATTTTCTAATCTAATGGCAGGCTTTGTGGTTTTTGACGTTTATATTTTGGTACATTTGGTGACTTGAAGAAGATATCAATCACCTGATTTCAACTCGCTTACCGTTTCCAATGCAGGCGATGCATCACTTTTGTTTACTCGGGAGCAAAATGGCTTCTGCCCACGACTCACTCAACCATCAGGATTTATTTTTTCTCTCAGCTAGGAGAATTCTCCACCCCTGCCTTTATGCAAGGGTGAGTCATCTCACAAATCAGATTTTAGATTAATAATCTAAAATCTGATGGCAGACGGGCTCAAATCTGGTCATAATTATCATCAAGTCATAATGATGATAATAAGAATAAGAATAATAACAATAATAAACATGATGACCATAATGCACAATGTACAAATGAGTGGAAAACAAAAGTGGTTGGCGAGTGCAACTTTTCGATAAATTCTAGGCTGATATAAAAGCCTTTCTGTGTTGTGTGCCAATTTTTGCCAGATCTTGCTGAATAATCTTGAAAGAAAGTAATCTTCTGCTCAAATTCTAACTCATAGTTCAACAAAACCTGTGTAAACAGACCTTATTATGTTGGCGTAAGCTGTTCTGTGCATGTGCGTGTACATGCATGCGTGTGCGAGTGTGCGTGTGTGTGTGTGTGTGTCCACACACTTTGCCGTGTCAGAAGAACTCAGAATCCCACAGTCCATCTGTCAGAGATTCGCTGTCCAGATTTGCTGCTTCACCAGACTGTATTAGAAGCGGTTGACAGGGCTGTCTCTCAGTGGTTGCTGTGATTTTGTGTGGTGCTAAAGTTGTTGTGTGAGGAGCAGTGACATTTAAAAAAAAATAAACAAGTAAATTGCATTCCAAGGACCCATTCCGGTAGATAATTCAGCAAATTGGTTTTTGGTGTAAAATCACAGCCCATGATAAACCGGGTCATTGCGGCATTTTTTAAATGAAAGATTTTATAAGTCTTTCATTGATCCATGAAATATTCTGCTTTGAAGCATTATGATTAGTGAGGTTGAAGGTTAAACTAACAGCTTGTGTATAGAGGCCTTTTGTTCGTAGCAGGAAAGATTGGATTCATATGTTGGATTCATATCAGTTTTTATGTTTATGTTGCCAGGCAGATGTTGCCAGGCAGATGTTGCTATACTAGATGGTGCTTAGAGTTGAGAATATGATCTAGAATCTGGTTTTCCATAGAGCAGGTTGCACAACAAAAGTAATGCTAGCAGAGTTTTTTATGTGTTGTCGTTGCAAAATGTCTATGCCACAGAAATGTCCATCCAGACATATACATATATATATATATATATATATATATATATATATATATATATATATATTGAAATGTAGTCAATTGTAAGCTGCCTTCCAGATAGTCCAATCAAAGAGCTCCCCCTACTGGTGGTGCATTTAGTGACGGAGGCCAGACATTGTTTTAACTACTTTAACAAGACGGTTCTCCTTACCGTCCGACAGGGGCCACCGTCCAGCCCTCCCAGTGGTCCTGGCATACCTGCGGTACCAGGTGAGTAACTGTCAGTCATATTCATCATCATATATCATTTGAGTATGAATAGTTATAGTTATATTTACCCGCGACGGGAGTAGATCAATATTATATTTTCCTTTATAATGAGCCCGGATGATACGATTAGTACGATTTATGTAATGGTCAATTCTATATGCATTGTGCATCATAGTAGACTTTGAGTTAGAAAATGGTATGAAAATATGATCGGAAAGTGCTGAATTGCCCTGTAAAACACACACACACACACACACACAGACACACACACACCTTTGACTTGTTCAATCAGCCCAAATCAAGATGAATCGGTGTGGATGCCCTATCTATCCATTTCCCCACCGTTCCGTGCCAGCCTCACGTAGCAGCAGGGTCAGTGTGGCAGCATCATTGGTTATTGCCTCCAGGACATTTCCACATTCACATCCAAACCCAGCAGATCCAGCAGGAGTCGAGACCCCCGTGTGTCCGTCGGTGCCCAACCCCAGCCGGACGCCCTCACCGCTGAACATCTCCGAAGAGTCCGACCCCTGGCCCCTTGCCCACGGAGCCAGAGACCCCGGCTCAGAGAGGCTCCCGGCGGCGGCGGCGAAGAATACGAAGACGAGGCCCACGTCTCTGCCCAAGAAAGGGCGGGAAAAACTGGCCAGCCTCTTGGCCGATCTCTTGGGCCACTCGGACTCGGCTGCCGGCTGTCGGCGGCGGCGCCCCGCAGCGGCCAAATCCGGCGCTGCGGGCGTGTATGAGTCCATGAGGTCCGCGCTGGGAGCCCGGCTCCAGCCCGAATACGTGGTCCCCTCGAGGCCCCAGATGAACCCCCTCCCTCGGGGTACTTCGAAGTCCACTGTCATCTATGAGAACTGTCTGAAGTGCATCGGACATCGATGCCGCCTGCCTCCGCACCACCTTGCTTCCCAAAACCACGGCCGCAGCGACATCTCTTTGGATGCGGGCGTCGGGCCCCTGGCGTCGTCCGGGCCCACGGGGGCATCGACCGGGCCCTACCAGAGGATGTCGGACGGCGGCGTGACTTTTGGTCTGTCTCTGGCCGTCGAAGGTAAGAACTCTGAAGACTTGTGGCGACACCATCTTCGCCTTCTTTTCCTTCCTTCTTTTCTTTCCTTCTTCCTCATGCGACTGAACTAACCAAACAATAACAACAAACACTCCTTTCGATTTCCGTGTTTGTTTCTCCTCTTCATCCCAACGGGGATCTTCCTCCTTCTTTGTCTCCGCTCGGCTGTCTTGGGCTGTCTCAAAAACAACAAACCAAACACCCGCTCCTGCCAACCTTCTGTCAGCCGTCTCGTCTCCTTCCTTGAAACTTCTTCTGTCTTGTCTGCCGTTTTTCTTTCCCCCTCTCAAGCTTCTCTTTGTCTGTTCAACTCTTCGTCTCAGAATGTTTTTATCGCGGGGGGGAGAAAGGCAGCTTCAACGGCCACAAGGAGAGGAACGCAATATCAATCGACAATGTACCGCGTGCCGCACGACGATTTAACTGTCAGACAGCCGTCGTCGTAGTCGTGTGGAGATTTGTGTTTCCCGCCACAAAGCAAAATTTTCCCGCCTCTGTGGAGTTGACAATTTGTCATTTCACCCGCTGGGTGCGAATGAGGGTCAACTTGTAGCCTTAGCGCTGTGTCGCGCACCAATGAGTGATGTGTGTGTGTGTGTGTGTGTGTGTATATATACGGTTGTGTAGCCGCCGCTGTGTGCTAATCCATGAATCATACACAACCTCATATTTAAATCTGCGGCCCGCGACAGAATGTGCAACAGTTATGCCCTTCTTCTCTCTCTTGATATTTCTCTTGACACATTGTGAGGAAATGAACGATATATTTCACTATTTAAATAATATTATCTTTAATTCAGTTTTTTTCCGCCACCACGGGAAAGTCAGCATTAATCAGAAGAATGGCGAACAAGTTGTTATGACTCAGTTATTAAAACTGGATGGACTTTCATTTTTCCATGAAAAATGTAAGCCCTGTTTTTTTAATATACTGTATATATAATTTTTTTATTCTATTATCTTGTTCTCTCACCAGAAAAGGCGGCGAACCGCGAGGAGGGACATGGCGTCGGCGCTCCCGCTTACGAGGTCATAGAGAGGAACTGTGAGGTAAAGGAGGGAGGGGGGGGGGGTGGGTCCAGTGGAGAGACCGTAATCCGCTTGGCCGCTATCAAAGCCTCACACATTTCACTTCATTACACTTCTTGGGTTGAGCTCTTCTGAGCGGGAGTGGAGGAGGTGGAGGGGGGGGGGGGGGGTCGGTGGTGGGGAGAGGGGGGGGCAATGGATGTATATAAAATATATTCCAAGCGATGCCGAGATAGCCAGGCAGACGGTTCAGCATTTGGTTAATTTAAATACTGATTGGGAGTTAAACAAAAAAGAGGAAGAAAAAAAAAAAGAAGAGAAAATTATGCTAACGGAGAGTTTTTTATTTTCCGGAATGAGCTTAAGAGGTCGTTGGCATAATTGTATCCCATCGTTGAAACTGCAGCGAGAAATCGGCCTCCCCTCAGCTTTTGTTTAAACGAAGAAAAGTTTTGAAATGTGAAATTGCTTACGCATCAACTCATCAAGTGTTCCTACGAACATTTTTTCACAAAAAGTCAAAAAGGTTCTCTGTGTATGTGTCCTTGTGACTAATAATCTTCTCTTTGTGTTTATGTGTGTGTGTGTGTGTGATTCATCAAATATGAAAGGACGAAATTGCCTACTTCAAGAATGTGTTGCTCATAGCCTTAGGAAAGTACACAAAGTAAAAAATCTATTTAGTTTTGTCAAGTGCTGTCTAAATGGTGTGTGTGTGTGTGTGTGTGTGGCAATTGACCTCTCATTGATTTAGAAACACAGCATGCTTGTTTCTTGACGCCTGTTGTTATGACAGCCTGGTAGCCCCGGTATTTACCACCTGACAGCCAAGATAAAGTATACAATTTTTTTTTTTTTAACAAAAAACCATAACAATAGTGCAAGTCCTTTTGTGAGGATGAATCATTCTCTGTGTTCGGCCGAATTGCAGTCAAGTAAAAAATGTCTCAAATCTATCCTGAAAAATATTCGTCATAAAAAATATTTCTATTGCGATTTTTTTTCCTTTGACTCTTGTAGGCAGAAGAGAAGGCCAAGTATGAACTTCTGGGGAGCAGTGGACCCCCGAGGTTCCTTCAGGAGACGGAAGGTGAGGTATTCAGTTTTTAAAGAGTGAACCAAAATTAATACAATTGTACGTGTGAGGTACAGCGCCATCTCTGGTGAAACACCATCCATCCATCCCATTCTCGTCCGCTTATCCGGGGCCGGGTCGCGGTGGCAGCCGGCTAAGCAGGGCCCCCCCCCCTCCTTCTCCCCAGCCACACTCTCCAGTTCCTCCTGGGAGATCCCGAGGCGTTCCCAGGCCAGACAAGATATATAATCCCTCCAGCGGGTTCTGGGTCTGCCACGGGGTCTCCTCCCGGAAAACCTCTAAGGTGAGGCGCCCGGGGGGCATCCTAATCAGATGCCCGAACCACCTAAGCTAACTCCTTTCGACGCGGAGGAGGAGCAGCGGCTCTACTCCGAGCTCCCTCCGGATGTCTGAGCTCCTCACCCTATCTCTAAGGCTGAGTCCAGCCACCCTGCGGAGGAAACTAATTTTGTCTCTCATACTTTCGGTCACTACCCAAAGCTCGTGACCATAGGTGAGGGTTGGAATCTACTGTAGCTGGACCTGTAAATCTCTTCACCCTCTTCACCACAACGGACCGGTAGAGCGCCCGCATTATTGCAGACGCTGCACCAATCCGTCTGTCCATCTCCCGCTCCATTTTGGCCTCACTCGTGAACAAGACCCAGAGATTCTTGAACTCCTTCGCTTGAGGCAGCAACTCACTCCCAACCCGGAGGGAACACTCCACCGTTTTCCGGCAGAGAACCATGGCCTCAGACTTGGAGGTGCTGACTCTCATCCCGACCGCTTCACACTCGGCTGCAAACCGCCCCAATGAATGCTGGAGGTCACAGTCTGATGTAGCCAACAGAACCACATCATCTGCAAAGAGCAGAGATGCAATTTTGAGGTCCCCAAACCGGACACTCTCCTCACCTCGGCTGCGCCTTGAGATTCTGTCCATGAAGATCACGAACAGAATCGGTGACAAGGGACAACCTTGGCGGAGTCCAACACCCACTGAGAACGTGCTTGACTTTGTGCCGAGAATACGGACGCAGCTCGCACTTTGTTCGTACAGGGACCGAATGTCTCGTACCAACGGCCCCGGAGGCTGAGCAATGTGATACCCCGATAATTGGAGCACACCCTCTGGTCCCCCTTTTTTCCGGTCTGCCATTCCACAGGTACTGTCCCCGACCTCCACGCAACATTGACTAGGCGTGTCAGCCACGACAGGGCACCGACAGCCTTTTGACCACAGCTCCGAGCTGCAGCCTCTACAATGGAGGCTCTGAACATGGCCCACTCAGGTTCCATGTCCCCAACCTCCCCCGGGATGCACGAGAAGTTCTTCCGGAGGTGGGAGTTAACCTTACGGACAGAGGCTTCCACCAGACGTTCCCAGTTCACCCTCACTACACGTTAGGGTTTACCAGGTCTGTCTGGCAGCCTCCCGCGCCATCTGATCCAACTCACCACCAGGTGGTGATCAGTTGACAGCTCTGCTCCTCTCATCACCCGAGTGTCCAAAACATGCGGCCGCAGATCTGCTGAAGCGATTACAAAGTCGATCAGCGACCTTTGGCCTAAGGTGGCCCGGTACCAGGTACACTTGTGGACCACCCTATGCTCGAACATGGTGTTTGTTATGGCCAGTCCATGACTAGCACAGAAGTCCAATAACAAAACACCACTCTGGTTCAGATCGGGCAGGCCGTTCATCCCAATCACTCCCCACCAGGTTTCTCCCTCATTGCCCACGTGTGCGTTGAAGTCCCCCAGTAGAACTATGGAGTCCCCGGATGGAACCCTTTCCAGGATGCCACCCAAGGACTCCAAGAAGGCTGGATACTCTGAACTGCTGTCTACTACAGTCAGAGCCTTCCCCCCAGCGACTTGCAGTCGCATGGAGGCGACCCTCTCATTCACCGCAGAGAACTCCAACACAGCGGCGCTCAGCTGGGACTTGTGAGTATCCCCACACCCGCCTGGCGCCTCACACCCTGGGCAACTCCGGAGAAGTAGAGGGTCCAGCCCCTCTCCAGGAGTTTGGTTCCAGACCCGGTGCTGTGCGTGGAGGTGAGCCCAACCATATCTAGTTGGTACCGCTCCACCTCCCGCACCAGCTCCGGCTCCTTCCCCGCCAGTGAGGTGAAGTTCCACGTCCCTAGAACCAGCCGGCGATGCTGGGGATCCGCACGCCCAGGACCCCGCTTTTGCCTACCGCCCGGTATACAACGCACCCGACCCCAATGACTCTCCCTGCAGGTGGTGAGCCCCAGGGAGGTGACTCCACGTTGTCTTTTCGGGCTTGGCCCGGCCGCCAAACACTCGCCGACGAGCTCCCCTCCCAGGTCTGGCTCCAGAAGGGGGCCCCGGTTTCCCTTGTCTGGGCGAGGTGATTTTTCCGGGAGTCTCTTCATGGGGTCTTTGAATCGTTCTTAGTCTGGCCCCTCCCCTGGGACCACTTTGCCTTGGGAAACCCTACCAGGGGCTAATGCCCCGGACAACACAGCTCCCAGGGTCACGGGGGCACCCAAACCCCCCCACCACGATAAGGTGGCGATTCTTTGGGGGAGGGTGAAACACCTGTCATTGCAATATACATTTTCTGATTTCCGATTGGACGTGACTGGTCAGAGGAAGAAAAGGGGAACGAAACCTGAGAGTGCGCTCACTATTTACAACAACAAACAACAACAACTTCTACAGTTTCTACAAGTTTACAAATGAGTAGGGGAAAAAATGACTTTGCATCTTTTAAGTAATTATCACCCAAGGAAGTGCCGGGAGTTAGAGGCGCTGTGACAAATGCTTAGACCAGTCCTGCCGCATCTCTTCCTCCAGAAACCATTAGCAGGAGTACGAGTTGCCGTGTTCCCACATGATTTGTCGAGCTTTCCTGAGAATAGAATCGGCCCCAGATTAATTGGATGGAAGGTTAGAGTCCGTCGTGGTGTGGCTGTGAAGACTGTGAGTGTATGTGTGTGTGTGTGGTTTGGTGGACCTGGTTTGAGTCAGGCCTCACCTGCAACCCGCAGACTCAGGCTGGGCGGGGCTTTACACCCTGTGGGTTGCAATTTTCCTAATCAAGGCCCACAGGTCGTGCAGCCCAAGACAGGGTAATCAGCCAGGCTCAGGGCCAGGTGAGGCTGCTTAAACCAGCCACCAAACACACACAGACACACAGCACCACACACACACCACACACACCACACAAACACACTCCATAAAGACGTATTGGCAAGAGCAGTGATAAATATTCAGACCTGATTAAAAAACTAGCATCCGTCTGTGTGAATGGGAGGTGGAGGGGGGCAGAGGTTCTGTTTGACGTGAACCCTACGAACGAACATGGATAAAACCTGACCTGTGACTACTTGTAAAATGGCCTATCATCACGCCAGCGCCCACACTACACACAAACAGCACAAACGCACACATACGCACAGACACACACACACACACACACACACACACACACACACACACACACACACACACTATTGTCATTGTCACTTCCCTAGGGTCGCTCACAAGAAGAGACCCTGTGTTTTTGTCCTGTATACAAAACAACTGAAATAGTTTTCAGCTGGAACAATGGTGGGGCTGAATGGAGTTAGTGGCACGAAGAGAAGACGATGTGAAGTTGATGTGACTCACAACGCAATGCAAACGCAGAGTTCTTTGTTCGGTTCGTCGAGAGTCAGAGTTCAAAAAACATCGGAGTGGAGCGGAGTTTAGTTGTTTGCAGTAAAGTAAAAAACATGACCACACACGGCGAGTTCGGATTGGTCGAACTTTCGAGATTCTTTGTTCTTGTCGTCGTCATACAGAGTATATAATGTATATAAATAGAATAGAATAGAACAGTAATCTATATCTAGGAGGTAAGAGCGCGTTGTCTGGCAACAAGAAGGTTGCTGGTTCGATCCCCGGGGCTCTCCCTAGCTGTATAAATGCAATCCATTTACCCATTTATATATATAGATCGATATAACTTATATATTTACTGTAGTGTACTTATATTGTGTTACATATATAGTGTTTCACTGTATATGGGAATATAGGGAATAGGGGCCCAATTATTCAAACACTACAATAGTGAACAATAAAAGTGTGTGTGTGTGTGTGCTCATGCATGCCTCTCGCGACTAAACGCTTGGTGTTTGATGCCTAAACCGATGTTGCCCCACTGTCTTATGATGTACTCAAGTCAAGTCAAGTATTTTTATTGTAACTTCACAGTTTACACGTTAGTATAAGCAATGAGTTAAAAACTTTATGTGCAAAACGCCCGACAGCCGACAGTAATTATAAGAATAGTAATTATAAGAAATTACAAAATAGAAATAAAACTATATATAGGATTCTATATAAAATAAGTAAATTAAATCTAAAGTAAAATACAGTAAATACAGTAAATATACAGTAAAATATCCATACACATATAAATCGATGTACTAAAATATACATTGTTATATGCTGTATGCTGACATTCACAGAATGTCACAGGATACCTTCAGACAGTCGATACAACACTAGCACCAGCAGTTGGCGCCAGGACTAGCACTAACACCAGCACCAGCACTAGCAGTAACACTAGCACCAGGACCAGCACTAGCAGTAACACCAGCACAGCACTAGCACCAACACTTAGCACTAGCATTTAGACATTGATGCCGAACTTGTTCAGCAGCCTGATGGCCTGACTGTGGAAGTGTGTGTGTGCAAGTGTGTGTGTGTGTGTGTGTGTGTGTGTGTGTGTGTGTGGTGTGTGTGTGTGTGTGTGTGTGGTGTGTGTGTGGTGTGTGTGTGGTGTGTGTGTGGTGTGTGTGTGGTGTGTGTGTGTGCAGTATGTCGGTGCAGATAGTGCCGGGATGATTGACACGTCTCTCGCGGGGTTCTTCTGTCACCAAATGCAACGGGAATATCGACATTTAAAACACACACACACACACACGCTCACACGCACACATGTCATGCTTCTCCGGTGCGTCCCGCTAGCTGTCACCATGCATCACAACACCTGTCTGTCAACACACACACACACACACACACACAGTGTGCATGGCCTCTTCTTCTGCCCCAGTTCTCGGCACCCTAGACTTCTTGGCGCTGCTAATACTATTGACCCCAACCCCCTGTGCGCCCCTGCACCCCCCTCCACAAGCACCGCCACGGCAGATGGCCATTCTGTCTTGTTCTCTTGTGTGTAGTGTGTGTGTGTGTGTGTGTGTGTGTGTGTGTGTGTGTGTACGTGTGTGTGTGTACGTGTGTGTGTACGTGTGTGTGTACGTGTGCGTCTGTGTGTGACGTCGACTTCCCAAGAGTTTTTTTATGTTCTAAATGGCAACATAAAATGACATTGTGATAAATCACTGGACACGTACACCTGACGTGACCTAAACGTATTTTATCCCCCGTAGTTTAATTAAATGTATATATCTATGCAGTATATCCATATAGATATGTCCTTTCTTCTGTTTCATTTATCAAATATCAGATATATATACGTTTCTCACTCCGTCTTCTTGAAAAGTAACTATAATTCCGGGGGGCTTTGAAAACCAACCTATTGACATTCCCCTGATGCTGGTACTGTCCCATCTATTAAAAAGAGGTAGTTCACTCTTGTTAGTTTGTGTGTGTGTGTGTATGTGTATTACTGTGCCTAGCTGAAGGTGCCCTACAGTAGGATTAGTCAGAGCCGACACACACACACACACACACACACACACACACACACACACACACACACCACACACACACACACACACACACACGTACATACACTGATCTGGCTCTCTGCAGCAGGACTCTCTATACACATCCTCTCCTCTTCACCCAAAGCCGTCGGTTTGGTCGTCTCTCTCTCTCTCTCTGGGGCCCGAGCTCGCCTTTTATTTGATTCGACTTTTTTTAACATCTGTTTTATTTCAACGATCTGCTACTTGGAACTTGCCGTGAAAAGTACCGTGACATTAGCGACACATTTCCCCCCCAAATGAGTTGTAATTGTCGTTGCAACGCGACGGCGCTCTCGTAGCCGCGCGTGATTACCTTTCCGATCCGTGTCACGGAGCCGTGACTCACCGCGACGACCAAACCGACGACCAACCGACTCCCCCTGGAGCGCCGCCCCCGCCGCCGCTCTCCGTAATGTAGCCGTGTGGCTAAAAACCCATTCTGCTAATGACGGCCATTACGGAAGCTCGCCCTCCATCCCCCCCCTCCCCCCCCACCCTCCCCCCCCCACACCCTCCCACCAAGACCCCCGCCGGCCGCGGGCGAGATACGACTCCTTTAGCGTCTGATTATTTAAGTGTCCTTCCGGACGCCGCTTCAGAGAAACGAGAAACGAGAAAATAAAACCCCTAAAGAGGTCGACTGGGCCGGCGTGTGTCTAATGGCTCCGTGTCCTCTCTCTGGTGACCTAGCTATCTGGCTACCAAATAATGTTCTGGTTGAGGGAACGAATGAGTCATGCTCAGCTGAAACCTGTTGTTGTTGTTGTTGTTGATGACACGTGGAATCTGGAGGGGAAAATGTGGTTCTTGGTTGTTTTACTGAACGATTTTACCGCATGTCTATGGTTGCCGAGGGATACTACCGGCTTGCACTGCATATGGAGTCGGTTAGCTTGACGAGCGGCAAATATTTAGGTAACGTGCTAAAATAGTTTGTTTACATGTATGTGTGATACCTCGGAATTAGACATACATCTTAAATGATACTTTATCAGTACGTTCTATTTTCAAATGTGTTCCAGTGAGGGGTAATTAACCTTGCTGTCTAAAATTACGTATTCGTCACGTTTCAAAATGTTTCGATCTATTTTGGATGTTACCCAAGGTCGAATTCTCCAAATGTATTTGATTTATTATTTTCTTTCTTTTGTTAATTATGTATTATTAATACATAAAATATTGTGTTGTGATGGTCTCGACGGTCCTCTGCGAAGGTCACACCTCCGACAACAAAATGAATATGTTATGCGTGAAGGAGTTAGTTAGCTGTCCTGGCAGTTTGAGATGTAACTTATGTGGCAACAATATGCACATAAACTTAGACCTAGCGTGTGCGCGTCGACGCATAAATTATAAAGACACGAGAGGTCACCGGCGCTCAGCATGACGGAAATGTATTCCACGGTTTAACCTCTTTGACGGCTAACGCTGTCTACTGGCAGTCTGCTCTGCCACCGCAATGCATTCACACACAGCACCCTGAACCGCTGTCGAACGGACAGAGGAGCGGCTGCGTGTCCCTTTTTCTTTGCCTAGAATAGTTGGGACTGTTTTTTTGTTTCGTAACGGATTCGGCAGCTGCGTTCTTCTGGCGACGGTGCTTTATTTAATCATGATTGAGTCGATCGACCGCAACCGAGATTTTGTTTCAAACCTAATCGGCTTGTTTTTACCGGAAACCCCCAGAACGAATTAACTTCTACATTTGATTCTAATTGATTGCCATCGATGTAGAGATGTATACAGAGTGTGTGTGTGTGTGTGTGTGTGGTGTGTGTGTGGTGTGTGTGTGTGTGTGTGTGTGTGTGTGTGTGTGTGTGTGTGTGTGTGTGTGGTGTGTGTGTGTGTGTGTGTGTGTGTGTGTGTGTGTGTGTATGTGTGTGTTGCGTGTGTGTGTGTGTGTGAGGTCGCACGTAATCGGCGTGAGTCAGAGGTTGTAAATCAGTTCTCCATGCTGTTGTTCTTTCCGCCGGCTTTGATGTGTCCAACTAGGCTCTAACGAAGCACGTTTATCACAACCTTATGTGGTGTCAACAACTTGTGTGAGCTCAATCCGTTTCGGCCGCACTAATGTTTGTGTTCGCTGTAACACGGATGGAGAGGGTTGAGAACCTGTTTTACACCATGTGTTGCGTGGTTTCGAAAGCACCCGAGTTGCGCTAAAGGCACAAGAATTAAACAGAGAGGGGGACAGTAATTATAGCGCAAAAGGTGTGAGGGTTGCGGAAGTTAGCATTGACAGAGTACTGATTTCAAGCGAAAGATATTCCCAGGTGAGAGGACCCAATCCCCTCGTATTAGCCTCTGAACAAAAAATATAATTACTAACTGGACCGAGATCTGAACTCCAGAAGCCTAGCAGTGTGCCTTGTGTACCCGAACCAGGTGCTAAACATGAATATCCATAGTTCAGCATAAATCTGCTAGGACATATCTCATCCTGCTTTATCGATCTGTGCCCAAGGGCCTTTTATACCCGTCACCAAAGTGAAAGTCCAGACCGTATGCCAATGTGGAAGTATCGGTGTGCGCCAGATCGTTGAATTTACCGCCTTCCAGAAGCCCTCAGTTCGGGAGCATTGGACTTTTCTAAGTCTTTTTTAAAAAGGAGAAAACCACGGATTGGCTCTTTTGACCTCTCCACCCTCTTTCATAAAAGAAGAAAAAAGCGTCTCTTCTCGTCCCTGATCGATAGGCCAAGCCCGGCTCGCCGCGATCGCGATCTATTTTAGCGGATTAACACTGAAGTGACGCCCGTGTTTCTGAGGCTTCACCTTGTAAAACGTCTCCCGCCTTCCTTCTTCCCTCCCAGCTTCCCATAATCCCAAAGGCGAGCACCAACAAGGAATGCTCAATGCGGACTCCTACCTGCGTCAAATTGGCAAGGCTGAGTGAATCTAGCCTGTTATTGTTGAGGGTTTAATGACCTTTGGCGTTCATATTGTTGTTAACTTATACCGTGTCTCATTTCATTGTTGATATCCCTCCCAAAAGCAGAATGTATAAAACACCTTGAATACTTATTTGATCTCTCAATTCGTTGATTCACATTTAAGCATTATACTGAAGCAGAGATTGCATGTGTGTGTGAGTATCTAAAAATTTGCAGGTACCTTCTGCTTACAAGCAACAAATTATAGAGATCAACGAAAATGAGTGACCCAGTGAGCATACCTCTGTTTTTAGACTTACCGGTCCTCAAGAACGCCAGGTCTGCGCTGATTGTGTACTGGCGGTGGGGTGTGAGTCCAGTTCTTTGCGTTGTTAATTCGTGTCGTAATACAATGATGGGGGCGTTGTTGTGGATTGGCGCTGACTTCCGGCTATCCCTGTAGAATTTGTTAATCAATGGTTATACCCGCTCTCCGGACTATTCCCTGTGGTGGGCGCCAGAGGGCGCTTTCGGTGCTGTCCCTGTCGGAAATATGTCGGTTCGCGGTTCGGTCTGATGTGAAGGGATTGCCGGGGGGCCCGCTTCGAGGCCATGGCCGGGGACGGAGTGACCTACGTCAACATCCCCATCAGCCCCGCTGCCAAGAAACAGCTCAACTACATGGAGCTGGACATCCAGAGGGCGGGGGTCCGGGCGTTAGGGGGTCCGCCACGCTCCTTCCCAGCCCAAAGTAAGGTCCTATGTTGGGGGGACGGAATCTGATGTCTGGGGTCTGGGCTGGAAGTCCAGGCTGAAATAAATGATAACAGAATACTCATCATTTTTTATTACATTTAATATGATTAGAGTTTTGGTAATTCACCACAATTATTAATTACTAGATGAGAAGCTCTGGAATTAAATATTTGAAAGGACTCATTCCTTTGGATTGATTGCATAATTATGAATATAATAACTACGATATTAATAATGACAACATATATTATATATATTAAGAATTATAACAGAACAGTTATATAACATAGTTAAACCTCAACTGGATAATGGCACATAAATGAATTCTTTGAAAATCTCATTCCATTGGATTGATTGAGCTCTTGAAACGTCCGTAATCCTCAACTGAAACATCTTTTGTCCTTTTAATGTTTACAGTCTTCGTACGACGCGTATGTTGTCGTGTAATACAACAATAGCACAGTCCTCCACCCTGAGACACCACAGAAACACATCTTGTAAGGAGAGACCAGAGTCTCAACATGAGGCTAATTCTACGTTGCGCATTACGGCCCGATAATTGGGCCAATTTACCTCAAATTGCCTCTAAGAGACAGCTGGGTCCTCGTCATCCGACACGCAATTATGGGATGTAATTGTTCAAAAGGAGCATCGACCGGCAACCGGCAATGGAGGGGGTGGGGGGAGGGGGGTTAATGTCTGGGTTGTCGGTGAGGACGTTTTAGCGCCCGCCCCCGTCTCCTAGGCGACGCGGCGTCTCGCCTTCGCCTTCGCCTTCGCCTTCGCCTTCGCCACCATGGACAGGAAGAGGGGGGTCAGAGGTCGAGTCTCGTCACAGCTGTGAACCGGACGGCTCTAACTTGATCAAGGGCCATTTTGCGATTTTCTATATTTTTTATGATCCCCCCCCCCGTCTGAGAAAATGTAATTCTCAACGCAACACTAATACCTGATAAATATCTCATGGAGCAATATATGTTATATATATATATATATATATATATATATATATAGTACATGCATATTGTATTTGAATGACGTGACACACAAACTGGGTGCAGGACAGGAAAATGTGTTGTTTTCAAAGGGAAGCTTTTAGATTTTTTTCTCACACACTTTAGTTTAGCAGGGCTCTAAGTGTGTTTTGTTTGTCTGTGTGCATGTGTGTGTGTGTATGTGTGTGTGTGCGTGCAGGGACAAAGACCGCCGGCTCCACCAAGTACGCGCACATTGACATCGCCGCCACGGAGACGGCGCACAAAGTGGGCACCCAGCATGCACTGGGGCGCGAGGAGGGCCTGCACGCGCTGGAGATGCGGCGACGGGGAGCGACTCAGTGACTCCGCACCCCCCAAACCCCACCCCAAGCCACGCCCACCACCATTTCCACACCCGCCTCCCCCCTTCCCACGGACTACAGCAGGCTGTCAATGCAATTTCCGTTCTCTTGCTTTTTATGAAGTCAGAGAACCCCCCCCCATCCCACACACACACACACACACACACACACACACACACACACACACCACACACACACACACACACACACACACACACACACACACACACACACACACACACACACACACGCACACACACTATCGAACTGTGAACATTTCTTTAACTGTGTCTCAAGGGGTTGGGGTGGGGGGAGGGGGGATACTTCCACACATGGTTGTTCCTGACCATGGATTTCCTGGAGACCGCAGTGCCAGCTCCGTGAATATCTGGTGGGTTTCTTGGTATTCACATCCCCACCGAGTCCGACTTCTCGTTAAATGGCATCATGTCTGTCTGAGGTGGTGCAGCCTTGAGCGAGAGACAGAGAGAGACAGAGCGACAGAGAGAGAGAGAGAGAGAGAGAGGGGAGAATGTCTGTGGGGACGGTGTGCTGCGATGTTTTTGCCCCGTCACCATGACGACCGATACAACGCCTCCTCCTAGCGCAACCTCACCCCACCCCCCCCTCCCTCCCCCACCGCACCCAGCCAGGCTCTGATAGGAGGAAAATATATGGGCGGGGGAGGGGGGGGGTGTTTTATTTTCGTTGACAAGCGCAAGGCATTGTGGGTGAGAGGACGACGTAATCGGTCACGACGGTCAGTGACGTTTGCGCAATTTGCGCGAGAGTCTTGGAATTGTCCGACTTTTTTTTTCCTTAAGACGATAAACATGAAAAGTGTCTCCTCCCTCTGCGGGAGGAGGAGTCACTGCGGCGGCAGCTAGCTACGTGGTTTTAGCTTTACGAGCCGAGGCGTTAATAAAACGGGGCTAGCAAGACAGACTGGGAGGCGCCGCTTGTGTGTGCACGGGCGACGATAATAAAATGGCGGGATTATGTTATGATGAGCGCATAATTCTTCCACATTGTGTATTTACGCCTCCTCTTAATTCCTCGATGGCTGGCTAGAGGCCCTTATTATTATTAGAGGAATATGTTCCTGCCATTTCTTCCTTCCTTCCTTCCTTCCTTCCAGCTTCCGAGGAATCACGCTGGGATTTAGCATGAATAACGCATTGCGGCGCACAACTTTGGTTTTACAGAGAAACAGAAGAAAAAAAAAACATTTAAACGGACGAATGATAATTTCGGCAGCCGAGTCTTGAGGTCGATCATTGAGGTTGAAGACATTTGTCGGCCTCCGTGATTTGAATGTTGCACCAAAAAAAGAAAATTTCTGTTTCAACTATAATTTGTTATTGACCATGAACATACTTTTTTTTAGACCTGATGGAGATGGAGAAAGAAGTCTCTTTTATCTTCTGTGTGGTTGTAGAGATATTATATTATTAATTAATAAAGTATTAATTATTAATAATGAAAAGTGGTTAGTTTGTCACCGGTAGAGCTGCTGTCACCTCGATATATTGACTTACGTTCGCCGTACACCTGCCTGAAAAACGGCTTCGCCTGCTTTTGAATTTGTTTTTGTATCTGTAAATATAGTCCGTCTGTCTGTCTGTCTGGTTAATATTTTTTTTCTATTGTAGACATTGGGATTGTTCTTGAATATTAATGTGACGATTCATGCTTGTACAGATGATGTGAGTGACGGGCGTTTCCTGGTGAAGTTGTGATTCTTTCTCTGAATATAATTTATATCAACCGACTGCTCCTGAGTTGTACTTTTTTGTCTCCACTTTCGGGTCGGACGCCGCAGGTCTTTGGTATTCATCGGACGGCTGAAATAAATATAATATGCACAGGAACCTGGTGGTGATGGTGTGTGTGTGCGTGCGTGTGTGTGTGTGTGTGTGGCTCCTAACCATGGCTAGGAGCCTCATGTTTCATCAAACAATTTCATATCACAATCCGATCATCTTGGCCATCATCTCTCATCGTAAGGAGTCGGATCCTCATAGTCTCGGAGAGCGATTGCATTTCAGCACCACGGACAGCAGCACCACGTCTAGCTGCTGGCTGTCTCACACACCAAGAGCCCAGCGCAGACACCACCCTACCAAACCAATGCACTAGCGTTGTCTGGTTTAAGGTGTGGGTAAGACTGAGGAGCTGTTACGTGAGTGGAATTTATTGCCATTACATTTACATTTACATTTAGGGACGCTTTTATCCAAAGCGCCTCACAAAGAGTACATTTGTTGAAGAAGACAGAAATAGAGCTGTGGTACATAAAGATAGGAATAGAGCCGGTTCTGAGATTTAGTTCTGATTAGAACTAACATTAGTTTCTGATTGTTAATGAGCATTTAGAATGCACTTAGAGCTCCAGCAGGCTGCAGTTCACCTCCCGGCCAAAAGGGTCAGTAATGAGAAGGAGTCCGTGATTCTTACGTAGAGCACCTTTAAAATCATGCAGAGGACGACGGAAAGGAAGGAATTCAGGATCATGTCGTTGCTGTAACAGTATACCGCAATAATACAGTATGTACCATTCAGTCATTTAGCTGATTATTTTATCCAAAGCAACTTGCAACGATTTCTTTGTCTTTAATGAGCAGCTGGTGAACACAGCGGGAACTACATGGTTTATTAGTGGATATTAGTGCATTTAAGGCCTGTCATTTACTGTTGTTGTGGTTGGGGTTATTTTCACAGCCAAGGTTAGGATTGAGTTCACTGGCATTGTTTTGGCAATTCTTTTGCACCTCAGAATACAAATTCACGCTTTATTTAATTATCTCTCAGCACCAAAGTTCACATGTTATCCGCCTAATGAAATGAGGCGAGGCTATCGTGTATTGAACAGGCCCATTTGTCAGTGCCCAGAGGTCACCGGTGCACCACTTTGAGCAGGGGGTCATGTCTCTTTGCCCAAAAAAGGTCATAACCTTTGACCTTTTAGATCTCCGTCACTCCATATCGGCGGTATACGGTTGCCCTGTGGCAAGGATAGCAACCACTTTGTGGAGGTCAAATAATAATAATAATATGAATCATTGTTTATGCTCTCTGAGATTTGAGTGGGAAAACAGAATCCTGTTTTGATCGACTTAACCTGCGGATAAATTAATACGATTTTTTTTTGTCAGACATGGACACACACACACACACACACACACACACACACACACACACAAGTACAGAATACATATTTAAACTGTGATATGTATTATGTTATACGGTCAAGGGGGTTGTCCCTAGAGGAGCGTGGCACTTCCATTGCGAACTCTGACCCATTGTTTTGACTCACTCTTGACACACACACACACACACACACTCCCAACCATTAACGTGTCGGACAAGCCGTCTCTTAAACCGGCCTCACCTTGTAGCTGTACGGTGGAGGTTTTAAGTCAATGTTATGCTTCTGCCGGGCGAAATCGCTTTATCTGTCGTGAGTGATTTGTTGCAAACTGCCCCGTGGGCCCTCGGGGTGGGGGGGGTGTGGGGGGCACATATCGTCCACACGTCCAAACCCAATAAGCTCCGGTCTCTGACCTTTCCGCCTCCGCTGGCCCCGCCCCCCTTGCCTCCTCCCCCATCCCCCTCCCCCCCTCATCCCACCCCCACCCCCACCACCCCTGGTTCCTACTTCATAACTTCATTATCGGGCCCCTAATGTCTCGACACAACGAGAGCGGTGCCCTGGAGGCCCCAAACCCAAGCCGAGCTGAGCCGAACCGGACTCGCCCCCCCCCCCCCATCCCCCCACCCCCTTCCACGTACGGCTGTCTCTTCATGCCCGTTCGAGCAACTCTGTTTCTGTTTGTTTGTTTGTTTTGTCGCCTTCCTCGTCGCCGCCATTGTCATTGTCATTGCTGTTGTTGTTTTGCTGGGTCGATTCCCGCTCTTCCTGACCTTTAGATTAGCCCCTGCCTGCCCGTACGTACGTGTGTGTGTGTGTGTGTGTGTGTGTGTGTGTGTGTGTGTGTGTGTGTGTGTGTGTGTGTGTGTGTGTGTGTGTGTGTGTGTGTGTGTGTGTGTGTGTGTGTGTGTGTGTGTGTGTACAAAGGTACGAATATAACGAAAACACAACGGCCCACATCACAACAAAGAAAGCCCCACAATGCAATCCTCCTACGCACAACAGACAAACAGGGAATTAGCGGAGAGTCATAAGAGGTTCATTCACCCCCACGGACAATGAGAGGGCTTCGCTTGTTCCAGAGTTCCCGAACACCGCGTGCCCCCCGGTTCAGATGCTTCAGAGATGTTTTGTTCACTCGTCGTCTAAACATTTTTCAACACTTTTGTCATACATGTATCACTTTGCCTTATTCATGTGAGTAATTGGCCTGTTGATGAAGGATATGTTTAAAAAAAGATGTAACCGCCAATGTCCTCCACCCTCCTGCAGGCGGACGCTGGCTGTCTTTTAGATGAAGTCCATCTAAGTTGTAACGATTATTAAAAGTATGCTGGATAGATCGGCCTACCAGCCTACCCAGTGGACTGCAGCAACCGGTAGGCTGATCTATCCACCGTACGTCTGGGTGGACGCTCCCACTTGTGATGTCACGTGGGGGCCATTCCAACCGGTTTTCGAAACCGCTTGGAATGGCTAATCAGGCTCACACCTGGTGGTATAATATGTCTCCTTTAAGCTCAAAGCCGCTTCCACCCACACACTAATTTAATAACTCACAATGTATTGCTTTGTCTTATTCACAGAGACTGTTGCAGTCTTTCTTATCGGCTGGGGCTAAATTTGCATTGTTTGTGCTGTCTGAAATGATTTATGAGAAAAGATACCTTTTTTTTCCCAGGTTATCCTTGAATATCCTTGAATATCCCTCACTTACTTCCTATTTGCTATCTACATCAGACATCACCTTGTCATTTATAGCATTTATTTGAGAAATAAGTCGTACATAAGTAGTTTATCCTCACTTAATCTCAGATCCAGCAGTCCTACTGTGTTATAGCAGAACTTGTTCAGTGTTGTTCACTCAGTGTTGATCTGAAACGTTTACAACCACCTTCTAGAGAGAGAGAGCGAGAGAGAGATCAATATTTCAATGCCTTTTTTAGTGAATTTGGGTTGCAGATGTTTTAAATAGTGAAATAAAGTTCCTCCAATCATCCACCACCAATTAAACCAAAAGCCAATTTAACCCAAAATGAGTAATTAGCCTATTATGAAGGACATAAACAAAAACCAACCAACCCAAACCAAAAGCAACCAATTAGGGTAGTGGCTCAGGAGGTAGAGCGGTTATCTATTCGATCCCCGGCTCGCCCTATAGATAAGTGTGGCGGTGTCCCTGAGCAAGGCACCTATATAACCCTAATTGCTCCCGACGAGCTCTGGCCTTGCACGGTTGATACGGCCGTCGTCGGCGTATGAATGTGTGCATGGATGGGTGAATGCGCGGCAATGTAAGGCGCATTGGATATAAGAAACGCTATAGAAATGCAATCTATTTACCATTTCCCAAGATCAACGTTTATTCAGGCCGAGACCGCCTCCGCGCACCAATTCAATAATCAGCTCGGTTGTGTCGGTTGAGTCCTGAATGCGTCGGGTGGCCTCCGGCCCGCCACCCCACCATCGATGTGTTGGCGCATTGACATCGACGCGTCTTTCAACACCTCTATATTTGCAGTGTATTTGACTGAGAACGGGAACCGCGGCCATGTCATGTCATTGGGTTCTTTTCTTTCCTTTCGCACTCTAGCTGTGAATTGATTGATGAATTGATTGACGAAATGGAGACAGTTTTCTGAAATTAGGTATAGAAAACAAGATGTAACGTGGCGGGCGTAACGTAATTGTCATTTTCATCGCACCGTGTTTCCATTTCATTTGGTTTTATGGGAGGAGGATGCACATCAGACTATTTACTGATTAATGGAAAATAATAACACACACAGTGTGCTTTTGAATGACAGCCAAATAAATCACTCTGCGCTCTTAATTAAATTCCTAAATAGACGTCCTGGGTCTCTCGCTTTCCATCTAAATGAATACCGACGCGTGTAATCACAGAGGATAAAGCAGTGCAAACAGACCCCTTTTCACAGCTCGTCAGTAGCAGAAGGCTAAAGTAACTTCCTCTTCCTGTCATTTGCATTCGTTAACTTTAGGTGGGTTTTATTTAAGTCTGTCTCAGCACCAGCATGGTATCAATGTATCTACTGGACTAGTTGTGTCTCTACTGGTGCACTGCCAGACCTAAATCCAATGCACCCGTCATTAATGTTATGAGCTACACTTGCGTTCGTTCTGCTGTGAAAAGGCTCTGTTGTTGTCATGGGAAATTGCAATAAACGTACACGGTTGAATACTGAGAATGTGTACTGGGTTGTTCTCTGAACTTCTGCGTTACTTTAATGGAACATATTATGCCACCAGGTGTGAGTGTGATTAGCCATTGCAAGCTGTTTCCCAATTGCCATGTGGCTACCGTCTCATGACATCACAAGTGGGAATGTCCACCTAGATCTATGCTGACTAGATCAGTTTACCTGTCGGTACAGTCCACTGCGTAGGCTGGTACATTCCCCATTCACTAGACGGTCACATGGCAAATTGTGAAACGGCTTGCGATGGCTAATCACACTCACACCTGGTGGCATAATATGTCCCCTTTAACGCCATTACAGTCTGGGACTCCCAGCTGGTCCCCCAGAAGACCGGGGTCAGCTTGCGCGTTTGCTCTTAAAACAACCGATATTGGGAAGCCACCCAGAACAGCTCGGGGGGGCATGATTTTCAACTGATTGTACTTTGCGCTTTGCGGACGCTCTTGTTCTCCCGTAGATACAGTATATAGACAGAGATACCACACTGGCCGCTGCTGTTCAGTGGAGTGACGCGCTAACACAGGCCGCCATATTGGTGCACTAGTGCATGTATGTCTACTGAGGCAGGAGGTCGTTACTCTGTGAATCTGCAGAATTCAATGATTTTCAAGCGGTTTGGTTTTATTTACAAATGCCAGACATGTATTTAGTACTTTGTTGTCTGGGATTAATCTGACTTTATATCAACTATGGGTCTTTTTAAAGTACATCTGTATAATTTAAACAAGGAGGTTTAGGGTTTAGGTTTCAGGTTAAGTTCTTCATTAGCCACCAGCATATCAATCATTCTGTGTTGGTCAACTGTGTTCAATTCATGAAGAGATTCATGATGACAGACACTTATTGACTTACTTACTGAAATTCTTCTTCAATCTTCCCACTTCTTGCAGTGGCAGAATGCAACTCAACACACAGTGCTATGCACACGAGACAAAATGAGCAATTAGTCAGGAAGACATGATAACGCTGTCGCCGGTCTAGAAGAAAATAATCAAAGAGAATTGATGAGGCGGTTTAACTGGATCCACTCTCATTCCACCCCCCGCCACCCACTCCAGCCCCCCCCCCCTCCCTCCTGCCACCCCCCCACTCCCTCAGCCACCCCCTCAGCCACTCAGCCACTCAGCCGTCCATCGACCATCCACTCTCCTCATCGGCCCGGCCACTCGCCCATGCTAGCTAGACATGCGCGCTCGCACCATTCTGCAAACGGCATGTTGTGCATCGTATATACGGAACGTGTTGATGCGTCGATGCGTTACCACGGCGGATTTCGTGCGGAGCAACGTGTGTGTGCAGAATAAATGTGCACAAAGTACGTAACACGTGTGTCATCAAAATGACACGACACCACCACCCCTCCCTTTTCCTGCCACACCAGTTCACCCTTTTTTAGCACACAAAAAATGTATTCGAAAAGAGTGTTCATCTTAATTCTTTACGTACCGCTCACCTGTAGAGGTGAGATCAAGCCCACACAGAGGTTCACAACATTGACTGATATATTCTCAAAGGACAAGAACAAGTTTGGGGGTTTGGGGGGTTGTGGGGAATAGAAGGAAGGGATTCTATTTGCTGAAGAGAGATGGAGAGAGAGAGAGAGAGAGAGAGAGAGAGAGAGAGAGAGAGAGAGAGAGAGAGAGAGAGAGAGAGAGAGAGAGAGAGAGAGAGAGAGAGAGAGAGAGAGAGAGAGAGAGAGAGAGAGAGAGAGAGAGAGAGAGAGAGAGAGAGAGAGAGAGAGAGAGAGAGAGAGAGAGAGAGTCCCCTTGGCGCCAACCCCCAACACACACACAAACACAAAGTCTCAGACGCATACACATATGGTGGTTAATTGAAAGGTTTGGTGGCGGCTCCATGGTCGGGATCGGGAGTGTTATGAAATGTGATATCACATGACCTCAAGCGCTTCCTGGCCGCTCCGGCGGGAACTGCGGCTCCATAATGGAGTAAATAAAGGGGGACGGGATCGATGTGGCGGTCCCTGCTCTCTCTCTCTCTCGCTCTCTCTCTCTCTCTCTCTCTCTCTCTCTCTCACCACCACCGTCAAGATAGAAGACTGTATGCCATAACGAACCAACGGCGACATATTCACAGAATCGCCCTTTCCCGCAAATGCATTAGCGACACGTACAGTATATTAGCCTGTGTGACCCGCGTCGCTGAGTTCCAACACGTGAGCGTGACACATACCGCGGGCTCATAGCAGACTCGTGTTGTTGAGGGCTTGGTTGTAACAATGGCCGGTGCAGTGCAGATAGATAGCTTTCCGTTGTCTCGTCGCCACATTCATTCATTTGCGGCGCACCAATTACAGGAAGGTGGCACTCACTGTGGTTGGGGAGCATTGGGGTTCATATAATAACAGAGACAACAACCTTTTGCTCATGCTGGCCCAAATGATAGCATCGCATAGTTGTTTCAGACCATTTTTTCGTAAATAATATATTGAAATAATAAGATAATAATTGTGATATTAGTCATAACAATAATAATCATAATAGTCATCATAATAAGTATTATTATACTGATAAGGTAATAAGCTAATAACCTATGAATGAGGTAATGAGCTAATAATAATAATATCCTATCACATGATATATTTATTAGTTTATATATTGTGTCTTTTTTATCAGAAAGCATTTGTTTAATGGCGAGTGCCACACACACATCCAGAAGGCCAGAGGACTGGGCTTTCTTTCAAATCAAATGAATGAATCTTTATTGATAGAACACCTTTCAGCACAAGCAACTACACGACTTTACGGAATGAACACAATAGCAGATTACATTATAAAACAATCAATGAGTTTAGATTAGATTAAAAGATTAAAAGAACGTCTTAAGATCTTGTCATCAATCATCTTAATCTTAACCAATATATTACAAAAATGTAAATGATTGCCAATGATAATTAAAAGCAATTGCTATTAACATAAAAAGTTAACAGACGAAAGTGAGGTGCACCCAGAACGTCATCTTATAAAGTTTCTCCCATTTATAAAGTATCTGCACACACAAGTGGGTGATCTATTCCATTAGCATAGCTTAGCGACAGAAAACCACTCCGTAGCACATACAGTAAAAGATCTCCAAAGACCGGTGGAACTGTTGGTTTAACGAGCCTCTCGAGTTTAGCCGGGAATCACCGGGATTATAGTTTCCGATACATAAATCTACCGTTCTTCTCTGGGTCCCCTTCGGCCGTCCAATTTTCCACCTCCTAACCAGAAATGAGCATTTAATAATGGCCTACACTCCCAATGAGCCGTGCCTTTAGCTTCCTAAGTGCTCACATCTGATTCCACACACACCACCATCTGAGGCTATTGTCTGTATAAACGCTGGCAGCATAATTCTGCATTTTCTCTTTGTAGTTGGGACTTCACTGCCAATTGTGCCTCAAGTCCATCAAGCATTGCGATTCTTTGCACTTCTTTGCACATTTCTGAGTCTGTTTCATATGTTCAGCTTGGATGTTGCCGTCACCTCGACGTTGTACTCCAAGGAGACGGGTGGTTTGGAAGGATGGCATCCTTCCAAACCACCCCCTGATCTTGAAGTTTGAACACAGACTAAAAGCTGGCGAAAAGAGAAAAAGAAAGAAAATATTGACCAGCCAATTAATGCTCAGAATGGGTGACAGTATGAGGACCAAACACACACACACACACACACACATCCAATTAGCCTAATCTGCAAGAGGGAGATTCTGCAAGACGTGAGACGCCTAACAGCCTATACCTCAAGATTCAAGAGAGGTTCAAAGTAACGGTGCCAACAGGCTGCCTGCTGTGTTTACAAAAGTGAAAAACAACCCGCGTGCTGAATTATTAACACAATGCAGTGTTCTGATTGATGCACACCACGTTTTCCTGCCACAACCCACCGCACGTTGTATGAATCACCTGCGGTATACACACACACACACACACACACACTACACACTGCCACCTCCAGCCTCCAGCCATCCAAAGAGCAGGAGAATCAAGGTCGACGTTGACAGCCGGCTTTGTGGATTTCATATTGCTTTTCACGTCGCACTTTTTGTGTTCTAGTCAAAACGAAAGGCGAAGGTTTGAGCTAAAATCAATTTGATTCTCAGCGACGCGTGATGCAAACTCGCTTTACACACAGAGCAGAGTCAATGAATCAATACCAATGCATGTGTAACGGTCTCGTGGTATTATTCAATCATTTATTAAGATCAGGATCTCTGTTTCAAGACGGATACATGTACAGTTTAAGCCGTCTCCCTCGTTGAACTTTCCAGAATTCAATTACGATTTCAGCAGCCGTGCGGTGCCGGCCCGCAGGAGCCCTCGACTCAACTTGGCGAAATGATGGAAATAAGATGAGCTGCTTCCTCCTCAGTTAACTCACAACTTCCAGAGCCCCTCCGGCAGCTCAGTCACTTTCTTCTTCCTCGTCCTCCTCCTCCTCCTCCTCCTCTCCCCTCTGACTGCTCCCCACGGCCCCACACAGTGTACTGTATATGTAAGGGATAATCCAACGATAATGCATGCGTTAATACCGTGGAACCTACGCCCACCCACTCGTCGATTATCCCGCTTATATACCGTGGTCATTAGCCAACAATATAAAGTGAGACCATTCGACCGTGAGATTTTTTTTGCGTGAAAAATCGAAATAGTTTCTGAAGCAAGAGCTTACCGTTGTCATGACGACGTCGTCAATTTGTTAACCGCAATTTATACCAGTTAGGCTCTTTGACAGCTATGCTCTTTGATGTTGCTATGGTTACAAGTTGGCTAGTGCTAGCGGATTAATTTAGACGTGATTAAAGCCAAACTACAACACGTGTGCATTATTAGACGGTATTAACGCACCCCTGCCGGCCAATCAGAAAAAGGGGCATTCACCCAGACCTCGGTACTATAAATACGCATTTCTGGAGCTGTAATAATAAACCATAACTTTAGATTTGTTTGTGCCTGTCGCCGCCGCTTTCGCAGCACATTGAAAGTGCAGTTTTTTTCCCACGGGGGGGGGAGAAGGAAATAACATGGCAATGCACTATAGACCCCACATTTCCTGGACTTGACAACTTCCCCTTGCTTTCTCTTTGGCACACAGCTCTGCCTTTCTTTCCACGTCTTGACATTTATCCTGGCCGCAGAGGAAGTGCTAACCTCTCCTCTACTCGCTTGTCTCTTTGAATTAAGGGACAGCTTGTCGTGTTCCGAGTCTATCTGCGCTTCACAAAAGGGCACGCAGATTCACAAGCCATGGCATTTACGCCGACGTGAAATTGACCCTTTTTAGGCAGGAGACAAATTATCAAGGGTGGGCGCGGGTCAATTTGGGGGATAAAATAGGAGGGTCTCAATGTGTGATTTATTCAGGAGATAAAGTCTGAGAGACTAAGGTGAGGAGATGGGTTTTTAGGTTGAAGCAACGCGGCTCTCAATGCCAGTTAGCGTCAATGTTTCATTGATTTGAGAATGGGTTTCAGCGTCTGTGAGCAAGTCTCTGTCTCAACGGCATTCAGAAAGCACTGGAGTGCAAATGAGTGAAAAGTGACAGCAATGTTAAAAATGGCCACTATACTGTATATTGCAATAATCACCATTCATTCATGACCATCCAAAACATGCTTTCCTCTTGTCGAAGCCAATTCACTTCACCCTTTCAATACAATATGCACACAAAGACTCTTTTTAGAGATCAGCCAGAGATGCCCCTCCTTAGGGCAGCATGCCACAACATTACCTTACATTACCTTAGATTACCTTACCTTGCCTTACGTCGCTAAGCCCCGGAGTCAGACCAGAATGCACAGGCTGGGCTTGCCGTCGCAGTTTTAATTAAAATAGTTTGTGAAAAAAACGCACGTCATCTTCGTCGTGTCTGTGTAGTTGTTGTGGAGACGGGATCATTATTTGAGCCTTCCGACAAACAAAGGGAAAAAAAAACATGGGTAATTTGAAATTAATTACACAATTGCACGCCTGCCCAGCTACTGATGCAGGCAACTTGGCAATTATGAAACTCGTTCTATTCGTCTCGTAAATAGGAATGCTCGAAAACAGCTCTATTCTTATCTTCAGGTACCACAGTGATATATTGCTGCCTCTCCTTCAACAAACGTACTCTTTGTAAGTTGCTTTGGATAAAAGCGTCTGCCAAATGCCCTAAATGTAAATGCAAATGTAATTAGCTTAACAACGCGGAAAAGCACTTCCAGCATAACAGTCGGGAGGATAGAATGCAGAAGGATATTAAAGCCCTAAATTATAAATGTAATTGCTTTTTTGTTTTGATCCTATACTCTCTCTCATAAGACAGATCTCTTTCTTTAAGACTTATTTTACCAGAGGACTCTTCCTGCTCCAACTCTATTTCACCGTTTTCCACCACGCGTGAATGAATGAATGAATGAATGAATGAATGAATTTCTTTATTTGAACAAGGAGAGATGTAATGTACCAGGTTTTAGCTAATCGCTATTTTCCGCCTGTAGTCCTGGGCAGGTAAGTATTGAATTATGAAATAGTCGCGCTGATGACAAGCAGAAAAGAGTGAAAACAACCATCCATCTCACACCAGCCAGCCGGCGCCATTTGCGTCTCCTGGAATGAGAACAGCTTCCTCTCAGTGGAGCGGCTGGAATGGAGTTGTCAGGGCGGAGAGAGGGAAAAGGCCGGTGATTCACGGGTGTACACCAGTCATTTTGGCACACCGTCCCGGAAAAGTATTTATTTACACGGAAGGGTTTGGGACGGAGCCTCCAACAAACATATGGCTGTGCGGTGAGCAGGGAAGGGGAAACGTAGGACCCGAACGAGAGGTGATATTTGGTTTATCGCGGCGCTGCAGGGCTGCCCTGTAACCGCCCGTTCCATTTAGTTGCAGTAAGCGGAGGAGGACAGGAGTGTCAACGCTTAATTAGCTGGTCAGCCAATCAGAGGGGATGCATGCAGTAGCGCGTGTTTAACCTAGAGAGGGAGTCGTCTAAATGCAACGAAACTAACGGTTTAGGCTCTAGGCTAAACACATAGAGCTGCCTATAATTACCATTTAACTTAATTCATTATTTCACGCATTGTGTGATTTGCCTTAGACGTTTCTGGATTAGATCTTTTTTCTTTTTTTTTAAACGCTGTTTCATTTTGAAAATCGAATATTTGTTTTGTGGGATGCAATGTGCCTTGTTTTTCCCCTGTATATAAATATAGCATTTGTTTTTAAGCCACTCCAAGTCCTTTGTCGTGACATTATTTTGAAAATAATTTCCGGTAGAATGAGACCTCACACGCCCTCTCACCTCCCTTTTGTTCCTGAAGTGTACGGCTGTGTGTGTGTGTGTGTGTGTGTGCGTGCGTGCGTGTTTTCCAAGCACACCGGGTCAGCCCTTGCCGTGCAATACATCTATTAATACAGCAGAAGTACAATCTAATTGATGCCCTGTGGATTTCTCAGTAACAAGACAGTAACAATCAGAAACTAATGTTAGTTCTAATCATAATTAAACCTTAATAATAATTAAAAAAAATTAAATTATCCACGCTTACATTTCACTTTGTTCCTTTTTCCCGGGAAATCCGACCCGACTCAAACATAAGAGAAATCAGCCCAAAAGCTGTTCTACTCAACAGAGAGAGTCAGGGAAGCTCTCATGTTTTAACTTCAACCACAACCTGCTCACAAACAATTTGAACTGATTTGTGATGTAAAATCCTAAATGTACTCCGTGAACGGATTCATTATTGTTACATACAGGACCTTTAACCATTTTACGTTACTTAAACTATTTAAACATCAAATCATATTCGGAACAATGATGGAACTTTAATTGGTAGATTCGTGCAGTGATCTAGATTTCCCAAATCCAATCTATATGTTGTTTTAGAGTAACAATCTTCAGCCAACGAATGTATTCCTCATATTTTAAATACCTAAAATTATTTCTCATTTCCATTTTGTTGTTTTTTAAGTGGTCCAGCATATGTCCCAACACAACATTAGCATATGAACATACAAGCACTCCCACCAGCTCTCAGTCTATCCTCTGCAGTGCCTGTTTGCCTGGCTTCACCACCTGTTCACACACACACACACACACACATATACACACACACACACACACACACACACACACACACACACACACACACACACACACACACACACACACACACACACACACACACACACACACACACACACACACACACACACACACACACACACACACACACACACACACACACACACACACATACTGGTTTCCATGTTGGATGGGGACCAACTTTCTATTCATCACTTGTGGGGACCACCCTTTCTAAAGGTTCTAGAGGCATGAAAAAAATCAGGTACACTAGCCATAGCTTTGTTAGCTTATACACGACTTCAAATCTCTGAATTGATGAAGTAGTGACTTGACCATGCTAAATGGGGACCTAGGAAAAATCAAGTGAACATGTCTGATGGCTGATTTGTTAAAAAAAAAAAAAAAAGGATCTACAACCAAGTAGAATTAAAAGATGCAGTAGTAGTACATCAATGATGGTTCAGATTTTGAAATGGCTTAGTTGTTCATAGATGATTTAAATGTAGCATGAGGCCTGCACATGGTGCTAGTGATGCAAAGCACCACTCTTGCATAGAATGCCTCGTGCTGTGCATGTAGTCATCTTCACAACATTGCAGATTTTATGGTTTGATAGGAATATCAGTGTGATTGAAGTAGGGCTGGGCGATTAATCGATCTCGAATCGATCTCGCGATACATATTTTGTCGATCTCGATCTATCAGCCTTCGCGATCTTTTTCGATCAGGATAGATCTGACAGCAGCGTCATGACGCACCGGAAATAAACACGACAACAGCCAATCAGTCTGCAGTGTTTGGCTAGACACGGCCATTTATACAACGGCACGAGGCGTGGTTTACCAACAGTGATGCAAAGAAAGGACAACAGCATGAGTGACACTGTGAGAAACGAGAGTTACGAAGTGAAAGCTTCATAGCGTGTTGTCTTGGTGGCGCAGCGGCGAGAGTTCTTATCTGCAGTCCTGGGTTCAAATCCCGTGGAAAGCCTTCTGTTAAGAACTGTCTCTGCTGTGCCACCGAGACTGCACACTGTGAAGTGTTACTTTTAAGTCAATGCCCTAATACTAACCCTAACCCTAAGTCCTGTTAATGGTATTGTCATGTCCTGATGGTGCAGTGCAGGGAGTGCGTTGTCGTCAACTCCAAGGTCATGTCAAGTCACGATGAAAATCTCATTTCGTTTTCCAACTTAACAATGCAGCATAAGTGTAATGTCAAATGCCACCTCCTACAGCTTCATAGTCTGGTGGCACAGCGGAGAGAGTTCTTACCTTCAGCTCTGCAGTCCTGGGTTCAAATCCCGTGGAAAGCCTTCTCTTATGTCTAAGTCCTGTGAACGGTGAAGTTAAATACGCCCGGAGACCATGACAAAGAAGGTGTCTTGGTGGTGCTGTGGTCTGCTCCGGAGGTTGGCACCCTGGAGACTCAGGTTCGAGTCAGGCACACGTACGGCCACCAAGAATTGAACGCCAGCAGAACCCCCATCCCCCAGCAAATAGGTCACTAAGCAAATAGAATTAGTTCAGCAAAATACACTTACGGGGGGGAAAGGCCAAACTACAGAGAAATCAATGACAATACTTTAAGATTATTTAAAAAAGTCACAATCTCTCAGTTGTCACAAGAGGCCTTAGGGTACCACCCCGCCCGCTGATGGACACCAAGACCCAACCCCGAAGGCGGGGGTTCTGCTGGCATTCACTTCTCCCCCCCAGCCCCTCTGATGGGGGGGTTCTGCTGGCGTTCACTTCTCCCCCCCAGCCCCTCTGATGGGGGGGTTCTGCTGGCATTCACTTCTCCCCCCCAGCCCCTCTGATGGGGGGTTCTGCTGGCGTTCACTTCTCCCCAGCCCCTCTGATGGGGGGTTCTGCTGGCGTTCACTTCTCCCCCCAGCCCCTCTGATGGGGGGGTTCTGCTGGCATTCACTGCTTGGTGGATCTATGTGTGCCTGACTCGAACCTGAGTCTCCAGGGTGCCAACCTCTGGAGCAGACCACAACACCACCAAGACGCCTTCTTTGTCATGATCTCCGGGCGTATTTAACTTCACCGTTCACAGGCCTTAGACATAAGAGAAGGCTTTTCACGGGATTCAAATCCAGGACTGCAGAACTGAAGGCAAGAACTCTCTCCGCTGTGCCACCGAGACACCACACTATGAAATGGTCGGAGGTGGTGCTTATGCTGCATTGTTAAGTTGGAAAAGGACAAGAGATTTCCATCATGACTTGAACACACAACCTTGGAGTTGATACAACACACTCTTGCCACTGCACCATCAGGACATGACACTATGATTAACAGGACTTAGGGTTAGTGTTGACTTAAAAGTTACACGTCTTAGTGCGCTGTCTCGGTGGCACAGCGGAGAGAGTTCTTACCTTCAGCTCTGCAGTCCTTGGTTCAAATCCCACCAGTCACGCTACAAACAGGACTTGAACACACGACCGCAGAACTGACAACCAACAACTCCCGCCGCTGTGCTACCAGGACACCACACTATGAATGTTAATGTAATGTAAACGGCCGACGGGCTGGATTAAACAACGGCTCGCAGGCTGTACTTTGCCCACCTCTGATTTAACCAATTCATATTTTATCTTAAAGTTGCACAGGGAATTTGAGCCACTTGTTTTACTATTTTTGTCTACCTGGAAAAACATGTGGGATGTTTGCTGCCCAGCTTTCAGTTTTATTTACATTTTAATATTTGAAAGCTGTGTTTTATTTAGGCTATTACAGCATGTTTGCAGTGTTTAATATTTACATTAGTTTTGTTCAACTCTTCTCAAGTTTAACTAATGAACCCTCTGGTGTCTTCTTCATTTGTCATAATCAGGATACTTTTCAAATAATATATTGTTATAAAAAAAATCATGATTATATTTTTTGCCAGATCGCCCAGCCCTACTTTCACATATGCTTCCTTTCAAATAACTCACTCACATTTCTGGCTATTATTGGCACTTTAGAAGAAAACAATATAATTCAAAACATTCAAATGCTTTTTAAAAGGTAGGAAATAAGTTCAACATGTTCAGTAGAACTTAGCTGAGACATGAGAATGTCAACAAAAACTGCCAGACCAGAGAGTTGGTCATCTTCAATCTATTTACGTTGCCATTTCTTTTTGTCGGCTGTAATAAACATAGAATTTCAGGTTCTGCCAGTCCTGGTCCTGAAGTGCTTCTGGTTCAGCCCTGAAACACTTCTCACAGTCACACTTTGCTGGTACAATACAAGATGGCCACCTTAAAGGGGGCAGAAAAATAAATTAGTAATTGAAAGGATTAGGAAGAGTGTGTGCTGGAATTCCGATAAGTTCTGAATCCTATATCAGTCTACAGTATATGCCAGCATCTACAGTACAAGTAAAATGATTTGCACTTTACCTATGGATATAATTATATTGTAGAACGGTATTTATCATGTTCTTTGGATACATTTTGGATTCTGTGCTTGCAAGAGTTTGGCGCAAGGCTGCTCCAGTGGCAAAACATGAGTGAAATAAATCCATCTAGTTATCCTACTACATAGTATGTCCAAATAATTATATCAGACATTACAACCATTAATCAAGTACTACTATGGCGATTATGGCTTTAGCAACTTTAGCTTTGTTATTCCAATTGATATTAAAGCTACTTGAAACTACTTGCATTAGCTCTAACATGAGTTGCTTCTACAGTATGAGTAATACTGCAAGTTATTATATAAAACTAATGTTACTGTTACTAGTCCCACTTCAAGCACCCAGTAGGCCCTAGCAACAACCAATTAACCCAATCATTCTGTATTACAACAACGGATGGGTTTCCTGAGCGTTGTGAACAACTAGGAGCTGCTGGGGGCAGCAACAGTTCTGTGGCGTCTATCTAGTTGACAGCTGCTAATCCTGACTTGACAGAAGAGGGCAACTGATGGATTTGAAAGGAAAAAAGCATGAATTTCAAATTTTCCATTGATAAAATTACAAACACATGTAAGGTGGTCAGTGATTCAAAGGTGTGCAGAGTTTCTTTTTATAATATGTGTGTGTGTGTGGAGCAGTGAGTTCATTACCAGCCGGAAACTATAAGGGGGCGCAACCGAGCACTCCACACACACACACACGAGCACGCACGCACAACGCCAGCACGCACACACACCACACACACACACACACACACACACAGGCGAGAGAAGCCATCTGAGGTGACCACATGCTAAATTGCTCCAATAAGACTGACTGATAGTCAATAAAACCTAAAAAAATGACCTGTTACCCTTATGTTTTTTTAGGGGCGCCCAAAAATATCTTCCTCACAAATCTTCCCCAAACCGTCGTCCGTGTCTTAGGTTAACTGTGGAAGAGGTCATTTCTTGATGGCATGTTATATATTATGACATATAATGACATTACAATTCAACACTGTGATAGACAATGTCGTCGCGGCCACATTTAGTTCACACCTGAAGTCATTTCTATGTCAGTGGTGGTCACAGACAGTTAGTGTGAAGCGTTTATGTTTTTTTTTTAACAAAGGCTCCTGGGATCCTGACGGATATAGGCATCAGGGATGATGAATTTTTAGGCTTATAGAACTGAACATTTATGATTCTGGTTGTTTTTATTCTTATGTTGTTGGCATTTTTGAGCAACCTATGGCACAATAATTCCTTCGGGATGAATAAAGTTCTATCGTATCTTATCTTATCTTGAAACTGTCAACGCTAGCCGTGCTGGCGTCCTAGCCTGAGATGAATCCGTATGTGTTTGTTTATTCCGTTGCAGTGAACGTATGTGTTGTGTTTGCCGCGGCTGCACAGCGGCACGACACGAATGACTCCGTGTTGAGACTTCTCTGCTGCCTCCCACTGAAGACCACCGGGGTGTTTAAGTGGTCAGATTGGCTGCGAACGTCAGGCCCAATACTTAGGAGGCGGCAATTAATGTTTCAGGAGGTCAAATGGTATCCAGTATGGAGGCATACAAGGCAGGAACACGGCAATACATTTTTCATCGCCTTTTAAAAGATAGCTATATAGCGCTATGCCATACATGTGCATGACCGTTGCTCTCAAGGCAGGCAAACAAGACAACACGATCTGATTTGTTTTTGTCGAGCCTCACTGAAAGAACGAACAATTGAAAGGACTTAAAGTGGCTTTTGTTTCAGAAAATAATGGCGGGAAGTGCCACACAAAGGGGCGGGGGGGCGGGGGGCGGGGGGAGGGGGTTTATATTAGCTGGCAAGAGCAACGGTCATTGTTGGCCGTGAGTCCCGTGGCTAAACAGACACTACAGACTGCCTCATTAAGTCAATCGTGTTTCACGCTTACAAGATGGCCTCGCCCGCTGTGGAATAATACCAAAACAAAAAATCTCTTCACCCCTCTATGCAGAACACGCATCATATGCATAATACCAAAATCGTTGCTGCCACGGATGCAAATGTGCTCGCGTCCGTGGCTCGCTGTTGGGGCCTGGAGACTCCTCACAATAATTCACGTTGTCAAAAACGAAGGAACTGTCAGGGCCGGTAAAGCCGAGTTCATTTATAAAGGACCCAAAAGCAGACTCTGGAGACAAAATGGATAACTACGTGGTAATTGAGGCAGACAAAGTCAAAAAATGAATTCCATTCCACATGTGCAACGTGACAACACCGAAAACAAGGGAAACGCCGATCTCTGAATCTCCGCGTATCTTATGAATAACGCAGTGTCATGAATGACATATATGGTTCTGGACGGTTAGGTCACAAAGCCCACTTCTCCGCCGCCTCTGTCCGACGAGGCTATTCATGTTTCGCTTGTGGACTTACAGGACGCTCAAGTAATCCGGGGGATCGGCAGCGGGATTTACTTTTCTCAAATTTAAGAGCAATTGCATCGTTTATCCCTGAATGATGGCGTCTTTTAGCATCCTATCTTGTCGTGTCAACACATGACCAATGTTTTGCTGCTCACATGTATTCATGCTGCTCACATGTATGACATTTTTGCCTAGAGAAGTGGAAATCCGTCGACGTGTGATTGTTGTGCTGCGTGCCGGCGAGGTTTGATAACTGAGATTTGACAACTGACAACCAAACGTGACATGAATTTCACTCGCAGTACTTTGTCATTTGAGCCCCAGAGGCTCACAGTGACACGCGGCCTTAACGCTTAAATCATCCAGATTTTCAGTGTAGGAAATGTGATCACGAGTAAATCGCAACGTGCTACAATAATTACCGCCACAGCAATTAATTACAACCAATCATTAGTGGCGCCAGGGTGCCACTAACGATGCTAAAAACAGCCTGTTTACATTTACATTTAGGGCATTTGGCATTTGACGCTTTTACCCAAAGCGACTTTAAAAAAAAATACATATGATTTTTATTTTTATTATTCTATTGTTTATTATTCTATTGCTATGCAACCTCTGGCACAAGAATTTCCTTCGGGATTAATAAAGTTCTATTTTATCTTATCTTACAAAGAGTGTTTAGTTCTGTTAACAGAGGTCAGTCTTTAATTAACTAAATTAATACATTTTAGCTTATTTCTCCGTCAACCCATCCTCGCTGTCTGTATCAATGTACTATATGGACTGTATGCAATGACTGTTTATCATGCCCAGGCATACCAAACCCCATATGATGTTACGACCCAGACACGAACAGGAGCCAGTGAGTAAACAGAGGGAGAGACAGACACCAGAATATGTTCCACAGATATTTAATGAATATATAGGGAACGAGACTAGTAGGGACACAATGGTCTCCTATATATAAATATATATATAAATATATATATAAATAATAATCTATAACTATAATACCTATCTAAGTAATAATATATATATATCTATAAATACCTAATAATATTCCAAAAGGAAAAGAAAACTACTCTAACAAGCAAATATACTTAACAAGGGGGCTAAAGGAGAGTCGGGGCAGTCCGGTGGTCAGGGGGTTCTATGGGGGTCCGTCCGCGGGAAGAGGGGAGTTCAGGTGGAGGCGCGTGGAGAGGGTCCGAGGAGGGCAGGGGTCCGTGGAATGACGAGGGAGACACTGGAGCGAGGATCGAGGAGGACACGGGATCGGCGAGGAAGACGAAGGAGCGAGGAAGGAGAACACCGGGGAGCTAGTGACGCGGGGGTAGTACGTTCTAGCAAAAGTCTTTGTTCAGAACGGGCTTAAGTCTCTGCGGTGCCGTGATTGTCATCCGCTACACCAGGCGCCCCACGGGCTCGCCTCCGCAGGGCGTGTCTCGCTCGCTCGGGAGACTCGGGATTGTTCGGGCTGGGATCCCGAGCCGCTGGTGATGACGCGGTGCGCTCTGGGGAGGAGCGCACCATAACATATGAATCATTATGTCAGTCAGTCAGTCAGTCAGTAAGGGAACGCCGCTGATTACGACCAGATTCATTACCCAACAGGCTGTAATATACTCACACAGTCTGCTCCTTAATTATTTATACTTTCTATAAACCCCTAATGTGACTGCCACACACACACACACACACACACACACACACACACACGCTACACGTTTATCATTTATATTAGTAATCAAATACATTTTAGATGAACCCTTAGTCTGGAGCAAATGGTACGGAGAGTGACCCATCTGGTTCTGATTGACTCTAACATGGAGTGCAGTTCGCCGCCAAAAGCTAAGAACACTTTGCATATATGGGCCTTGTTGTCGGCTGGTGTGAAACGAGAACCAAAACCCAACGTATTCATTGGTATACATTAAGCCACGCCCCCACTCTCTAGGTTAAACACAGTTGCTATAGTGCGTGCGCCACTTCTGATTGGCTGATGGGGGTCACCTGGTCAGATGCTGATTAAGCCTTGGTGCGACACACCTGTGGTCCTCCGCGTATTGAAATTGAACTGAAGGATGAATTTCAAGATGGAGTCAGGGGGTTTGGTTCTGTCTCAAGGAGGAAAACAATTATGTAATAGAAGTGTTACTTTAAACCAAGTTACTATTAATACTAGGGTTAGGGCTATGGTTAGGGTTAGGGTTAGGATTAGGGTTGGGGCTGGGATTAGGTTTAGGGTTTGGGCTAGGATTAGGGTTAGAGCTTGGGTTAAGGTTAGTATCAGGGTTAGGGCAGGGTTTAGGGTTTGGGTTAGGGGGATTAGGGGTATTACTTATTCAGGTAACTTTTTTGGTACGTTTTTAAGGTTACTTTTCTATCTGTCTATCTCTCTATCTATCAATCCATCCACCCAACCATTCATCCATCCAACTATCTATCTATCGTGCTCTGTGTCTCTTCCTACATGAACTAAATTATACTACGCGACTGTTATGCACAACAAACCTAAAACAATACTCACTGTGTTGTATCACCATAGAGGATAACCACAAACATGCTTTACGCCACTTCTTCACCTGGTGGCTGTTAACCTCTGAATTCAATTCTAATACAAATTTGCATGATTATGAATAGCTCTCCACTTAGTCTATTGGGAAGGGATCTAATGTGGAAACAATCTGATCCATTGGTATTCAGAATTTATGGGTTTACCTTGCAAACGCGAACTGCTAATGGTGCTTATAGGTGGAACAACCAAACTGCCAGAACAGGAAAATAAACACTCACCCCCCCTCATGGAAATCCAGTTGAGGTTTAGGCTCTGACACTGACAATGATATTAACATGGACATTTCTCAACCCCCAACCACCCACCCTCACACACACAGGCTAAGTTCCCTGTTGTGTCTCCATCACGGCCACACGTGATTGAACGATATGGCAGATGACTCGATCCCTGTTCCTCCACAACTGCAACCTACACCACTTATCCTATGGGCTGAACATAAGCATCAGTGGGGATTTATTGATTGTACCTCATATTCGGCATCCTGCAACAAGCCAGTATGGAAGGCTGGTTAGCCTATGACGGGTAAGATCCCACCTTGAAACCCCGGGACAACCTAAGGCAGGCACAGTCACGATTACTTGGCCAAGTCACTGTGAGCGCTGACTCACTGGATCATAGAGTGACAAGAGGACGAAAGAACAGGAGAAGCCGATTTGGGATTGGGAGATGGAGAAGGGACAGGGGTCAGATGTCAGCTCAGGCAGCAGAAGTGTTGGCCTTAACTGGGGCATCTATATTTTTTCTGGTGAAACCCTCATGGTATTGGCAATAGGCTTTTAGTGTAAAATGGACATTGGCAATAGTTTCAAAGCAACTGGTGGTAAACCCATATATCACATCAAATTTTGGTTTAAATTTTACTGGCTTCAAGTTCCCTTCCAACTAGATTGGCTAGAGATAATAAGGTTAAAGATCATAGCACCACTGGAGACATACATGCAGTGAATAAGGACTTAGCTGTTATGGCAGCTGGATGGGCTGAACAAGAGGGCTCTACATCACCATAGTGCACAGAGTGGGCATGTTTATGGTTGTGCTCTGATGCTCTACTTTGGTAGCTTGATTCGCAGATTATTCAACCCCTGAATCCCAACCCCATAAAGACAGAAGTTTGTGTGGCTCGGCAGCAATTCCTGATGAACACCTAATCCTGACTGGTGGATTGACAAACAACAACGATAAAGCAGTCTGTTGGCTACACTCCGCCACAGAGCGATTTGGCCATAAATTACCATCAGTTGCAATTTTTATAGTTATTGAAGTGATGGCACTGATTTGACTTACTAATGCTGTAGTGATCAGGTGGACTCCATATTAGGCAGACATAAAGTATACAAGATTTGATATTTTCTCCTTTTGATTGGATTGATTGTCGTTGATCATATAGCTTTGGCTTGGATGCCATAATACTAACATTCCTTACAATATGATTAGTCATATTTCTTAAGACACAAACATCTTTTAAAGGAGAGATGACTAGTGTGGGACGGAGCCAACACACAGATAAACGCTGATGAGAAGTTGATAGTTGAGATTAGATATTGGCTTAAAAAGGCCTTACTACCTCAGGTTCAGACAGTTTGGTATGAAATGGGTCATCTGCCTATAGCATTGACAACTATCACTCTTATTCTTATTATTTGTATTATTGTCCGACATTTTCATGGTATGTCTAATGTCGGCCAAACGGGGGTCGTAACAGACATAACCAAACAATACACAACACAAATACAAACCAAACACACAGGGAACACACACCAGGAGGGAGGCAGACTATGACATCAGCTGCATTTTAAGCATTACAAGAATATTTTACCAGATAAAGCGTATGCTTGTCATTGCGGATCAATTCACTAAATGGGTAGAAGCTACTAGAACACGACTAGTTTCCACGTGCAAAAAGAGAATGCACGAACAGTGGTGAAAATACTAACTAAAGAAACTATTCGGTGAGACGGAAGACTAGTATACATAAAAGTAACACAACTACTATAGCGTATCGCTGGATTACCATAGTCCAGCATGGTGGAAAGCATGAATAGGAATAAAAGAGATTATGGACAGACTTTGCTCCATGCCTTCCCATCTAAAATCAGAATAACTCCAAATGTTACAAGCAAAGTATCTAAATTCTCGAAGTATTAATGCGAAGACCATTTCCAACTCCTTGGGTGCGGGGTGGGGTTTGTTTTGTGTGATTATACCGATGCATTTGTTAAGAAATTGAATGGCATCTATGGTGATGTGTCTTCTTCTCCTTCTCTTCCCTTTCTCTGCAGGACAGCCGACCCACCCATTTCTGCCTGGCGACCTGGTCCTAATCAAAATACTCAACCCAAGGAAAGTCGGGGACGCCCGATATGGCCAACCAGCGGAGATCACTTATGGAAACCAGGACTGTGGTCCCAACCGATGACCAACCACAATGAATCTACACCAGCCGCCGAGAACAAAGGACCAACAGACAGACAACCGAGGGCTCAGCAGATAAGAACTGACCAGAGGTTTCAACAAAGAGGGCTCCAACCATGGGCTGACCAGAGGCCCCCACTATGGGGAAAACCCAGGAGCAGATGCTCCCCTCATCGTGGAAATGACCCAGGAGGTGACTCCGGAGAAAGAAGAAGATGACCCGGCACACGAGATCACAGCATCAACTGCGCTCTGAAGGGTGTCAATAAGATGAAAGAAGAGATGCCCATTTGAAATCCGTTGAAACTGACTATCCTGATTCCTGATCAAATGTTATTGGTATCCAATGGGCCCCCCTGTACACCACCAGGTACAATCGCTCTGTCATGGCTCATTCCCAGAGGTGGCGACCAGTCAGTTTGTTTTGCAAGTCACAAGTAAGCGTCATGTCTTGCCACTCAAGTCCCAAGTCAGTCCCAAGCAGACAGCGAGAGTTCCCGCAGTCAAAGCCAAGTCAACGACTTGACAAGTCCCAGTCAAGTCCCAAGCTTCCTAAACTTTGAGTTTCGAGTCTAAACAATCATATGCGCTCTTCACCCAAATGTAATGCCGATTTAAAGGGGTCGTTTCTTGCCCTGGGGGCGGGCTAGGGCTAGGGAGGTGTCACTAAATCACTTTTAGACCCATAAATAAGCTGGGCCTGTAAAGCCTTTGAGACCTGTATTGTGATATAAGGGCTATACTAAATCACATTTAAAATGTTTTATTGAACATCTAATTGAAAGCAGCAGAAGTTAACGAGGTAAAAAGATACAAGGTAAGCACCAACATATTAGAGAATTGTTGCAAATGAGCTCGTGAACCCATCCCTTTAAAACCAAGTCGCGACCTGAACTTAATAAAAAAAACAAGTAATCAAACAAAGAAGCAGCATTTTATCTTATTTTACAATTAAATGTATTCTCATTCAAAAGGTATCAATGAAACCCCTCCCCCTCATACCCACACTAAACCATTCCTCTATTTCTCTGTCCCTCTCTCTCTACTGATATATTCTAGACACCTAAAAAAATCCTGCCGTAAAGTTACAATCATTTATTATAAAGGTACATCAAACAATGCTACTGACCTTCAAGTAGGCCTACAATTTGAACACTGGCCTGAATGTCTGAGAAAAAACATGCAGATACCAGAGATGGGAGACAAATGTGATTCATGAGACTGTGTGTGTGTTGTGTGTGTGTGTGTGTGTGTGAGAGAGAACCGTGAAATGCATAAACAGTTTCATTTACCCACAGGGTTGTGCTTTTTCTGTTTATCTCAGGGCCCTATGATGCATTGCATTTTGCCAAAAGACCAAATTGGCCAAAAGTCTGTCAGTCATGTGTCAGTGTCGAGTGCGAAGTCGATCGGAGGAGTGGTTCTCGAGAAAATCGTCCCGGTCCGAATGGGCACATCCAAACGGGCACTACACTAGCATTATTAATTTCATTATCAACTTGTTGGCAAAACAATCTAATTTGTCAACATCTAACGTTAATATTAGCCTCGACTTACCGTTCTATGTGCAACTTCAAATGTCGAACAAAGTTGGAAGTTGTTGCGTCTCCGTCTGTGATTGTCGACCCGCACGTTTGCAGACTGCAAATCGTTTTTTGGTTGACACCGCGTAGTTTTTATACGCAAACGAAATAATCTTTGGTATCATTTTTCCAATATTGCTCCGTCGTTCTGAATTGCTAAACGTTAGTTCTTCGTGGGTTCTCTCGCGCAACTTGATCGGGATGCTGTCTGTCGATTGGTTCAAGGTGATCTGGGAAATGAAGTGTCGATTCGCTGGAAATGTAGTTCATTCAGGAAATGAAGGGAAATGAATGATCGCGCACACTTTTTTAAATAACATATCTTTTTATCTTGGGCTCGAGGGAGGTATCAAGTCTTTTCAAGTCAAAAGGCTCAAGTCCAAGTAAGTCACGAAGTCATTGGGTATTAAAGTCAAAGTCGAGTTGCAAGTCTTTTTTGATTTTGTCAAGTCGAGTCTAAAGTCATCAAATTTGTGACTCGAGTCTGACTCGAGTCCAAGTCATGTGACTCGAGTCCACACCTCCTGCGT
>PIJE02000405.1:204158-224158 GCA_002895965.2 Coryphaenoides rupestris | reverse complement strand
TGCTCAAGTGTTTTATTTGCCTAGGGGAGGGGGGAGGGGTAAATTAATACAATTAATTAACAGGGATAAATGGGGGGGGGGGGGGTGAGGAACCAACTACAAAGAAATCAACTCCTTTAAGAAAGTCAAGTCAGTCAAGTCACTTTTAATAATTCATGCTTTAAAAAAAGTCAAGTCGCAAGCTCTCGGTTGTCAGCAAGAGCCCTTTAGGAATGGGGGGGGTTCTGCTGGCGTTCACTTCTTGGTGGCCGTACGTGCGCTGACTCAACCTTGAGTGCTAACCTCCAGAGCACCATCAAAACGCCGACTTGGGCATGGTCTCCGGGCGTATTTAACTTTACCGTTCACGGGACTTAGACATAAGAGAAGGCTTTTTTGAACTGAGGACTGAAGTTAAGAACTCTCTCCGCTGTGCCACCGCGACACCACACTATGAAGCGGTCGGAGGTGCCATTACACTTATGCTGCATTGTTAAGTTGAAAAAGGACAAGAGATTTCCATCGTGACTTGAACACATGACCTTGGAGTTGATAACAATGCACTCTCTCCACTGCACCATGACAATACGATTAACAGGACTTAGGGTTAGGGTTAGTTAATCGCTCGTGTTCGACTCAAGTAACGGGAACTGACTTTCATGGCTGTCATCAGAACCGCCCCTACCCACCTCCAAACGTTAGTCAGACCATACACCCCAGCCCGAGCGCTCCGTTCAGCAACTTCTGCCAAACGACTGGTACCGCCTTCACTAAAAACAGCCAAACATCGCTCTTCCAAGTCCCAACTCTTCACGGTTCTGGCTCCGCAGTGGTGGAATGAGCTCGTTCTAGTCGTCTCGTAAATCAAATGATATATTGTTATAAAACAATCAGAAAAAAATCAACATGGGAAATAAAATCGTGATTAGATTTTTTGCCAGATCGCCCAGCCCTAAGGCTGATATATATATCAGGCTTGATTTCACACACACACACACACACACTGTGCTAATTACTAGCATTGTGTGTGTTTTTCGGGAAAAGTCAACTGTGCAAAATGACTTCCAACTCTGCCCTCTTTCTGTTTGAAAGCGGTCCCATGGTTTAAACAAGAACAAAAAAAGTGCTAGGCTAGCTGAACACTGTGCTAGGCTAGCTATCCTTGAACTTCTTTCAGGAAGACAAAAAAACTAAGAATATAGAATTTGAATATGATTGTTTGCTATTGATATTATCACACACATGCATGATGTCATGTGCATAATATGTGTACATTTACATTTACAATTAGGGCATTTGGCAGATGCTTTTATCCAAAGCGACTTACAAAGAGTACATTTGTTGAAAGAGACAGCAATATATGGCTGTGTTACATAAAGATAAGAATAGAGCAGGTTTCAAGCATTCATAGTTGCAAGACTCATAGAATGAGTTTCATAACTGCTAGGTTTCCTGCATAATAGCTGGGATAAGAGCAGAAGTGCCATTCTGAGCACATTACCAACACCTAAGTACATACAATATGCTAAACAATGCTGAGTACTATTAATAATGCCAAGACGTACAAAGACGCAAGTTAGTGCTAGGGTTAGGAGAGGGAAGGCATGTGTACATGCGTTTGTGTGTGTGTGTTGGTTGGTTGCTCAACATACAGCTCAGGCAGTTGGACAGTTTTGCGGCGCTTGCAATTTATCAACGGTATCGACCTAGATGGCATCGGTGTGGCTATGGCTAGGCTAATACCGGCACACACACACACACCATGATTTATTCATGGTGTTTGTTGCATATTATTAACACTGGGCTCTCTCTCCATAACCTCGGTCCCAAATGAGGCTTCGTTTGCAATCAGATTGAGACATATTGGATCATGATTAAGTAATGATGATGAGGCTAACCCCATAATTAGGGCAAATAAACACAGACAGAACAGAGCAGAGCGACTTAAATAGTTGTGTCGAAAGCCAAGCAAGTCATGTCTTTTGTTCAGTTTTGTTATATATATAATTTGTCCGCCACAGTGAACTGCAAAAAATTCACTTTATATTTTTTGCACTTTATATTTTTATGGCTTTATTTTTACGCATAATGCTTTACAGTGTATTTAATTGTGCGTTATATTTTTATTGACTTGGGCGTCCTGATGTTCTAGTACTGTGTGCTTAACTGTGTTTTTACGTGACTTATGTGTCTTGATTTTGCTTTAATTGTCCCTTTGGGGACAAATAAAGTTCTACTTGACTTGAAATAAAGTTCTACTTAAAAGAAAGGTTGTGCTTGAACATTGAGTGCATTTCATTTGTCTGTGGAGTCATCGTCGTCATCTGGGCTTCGGTGAAAAGGTTTATTAAAAGTACCAGACTACCCAGTGGACCGTAACAACTGGTGCAGGCTGATCTATCCAGCATGCATCTGGGTGGATACTCCCACTTGTGATGTAATTAGAGGAGGGGCGGGGGCTAGTAATGGCTAGTAATCACACGCACAACTGCTGGTATAATCGGAGCCCTTTAAGTATTGTAATTGTGTAATTGTTCGACTCTTAACACACTTGGTCAAATGTACATTAGCCATAAATGTAACTGAATCTCATTTGAACACTTTAACACATTTTAACACTTTAACATGATATCATGATGGTTTCTCTCTCTCTCTCTCTCTCTCTCTCTCTCTCTCTCTCTCTCTCTCTCTCTCTCTCTCTCTCTTTCTCTTTCTCTTTCTCTCTCCCTCCAGTGTAGTTATCACAGTCCCACAAGTGTTGCTTTAATTGCATTTATTAAAAAAAAGAAAATACTTCTGCATTTAAATTATATCTTAAGGACGCTCCCCCCACAACGCATAGGTCTATAATTGCGCATTTTGTCATCTCTTTTACTGGGCGTCAAGTCATTTTATCACCATATATATTCACAGAATGATGATACATAATAATAAGTAGAAGAAGAAGAAGAAGAAAAAGAAAAAGAAGAAGAAGAATATTGGTCTCAGTTGATTAGGGCGGCTGGGGGGCGTGGCAGGCTGAGTTTATGAGAAGAAAGAGAGAGAGAGGTCGGCTATTAGCAAGAGAGAGGAGAGGACAGAAGGGGAGAGGAGAGGAGAGGAGAGACGAGAGGAGAGGAGAGAGAGGAGAGGGAGAGGGAGAGGGAGGGGGGGAGGGGAGGGGAGAAGGAGAGGGAGAGGAAGGAAGGAGAGGAGGGATAGGGGGAGGAGGGAGGGGAGGGGAGAGGAAGGAGAGGAGAGGAAGAGCGAGGAGAGGGGAGGAGGGAGAGGAGAGGAGGAGAGGAGAGGGAGGGAGAGGAGCAGGAGAGGAGGGAGGGAGGGGAGGGGAGGGGAGAGGAGAGGAGAGAGGGAGGGGAGAGGGAGGGAGGAGGAGGGGGGAGGGGAGGGCGGGGCGGGGCGGGGAGAGGAGAGGAGAGGAGAGGAGAGAGGGAGGGGAGGGAGGGAGGGGAGGGGAGGGCGGGGGCGGGGGCGGGCGGCAGATGAGGGAGAGGAGAGAGGGGAGGGGAGGGGAGGGGGAGGGAGGAGAGGAGAGGCGAGGCGAGGCGAGGAGAGGGGGCTGCGGTGGGCTGGGGGTGTTGGAGTGTTGAGGTGTTGAGGTGTTGGGGTGGGTGTGGGGGGGTTCCACACACGAGGAGCGCACACTGCTGTGAGGAGGAGGAGGAGGAGGAGGGCATGGATCGGCGGCACGGAGCGGATTCACCTGCGATGAGGAAGACGCGCGGGCAGCAGCAGCAGATGATGTCTCCATGGATTGTCTTTATTTCTTTCCTTTTTCACTCCTCCGATTATTTATAAAGTCAACACTTTTCCAAATGTGTTTCTCTGACAAGAAGCGGGGGATGAGCGAGTGGTAAACGCAGTTGTTTTATGATCCCGGACGCGTAAAAGCCGCGCGTAATTGTGCACGCACGGCCGTGGAGAGTCGGGGAACCAACAGTATACCTTCTCGTTTTGGTGGACTATGATGATTTAAACACACGCGGCAAAGATTGAAACTCTGGGAATATAACGCTGTGTGTGTGTGTGTGTGTGTGTGTGTGCGTTGCGCGTTGCGCGGGATGGATGCGTTGAATTTAACCGCGGAGTCCTTCTCCGTGATCCACCTGAACTCCTCGTGGAGTTACCCCGACGCAGCGTACTCCCTCGCGGCGGTGGCCGGCATCGCCGCCCTCGTCAGCTTCCTCATCCTCTTCACCGTCATCGGGAACATCCTGGTGGTCATCGCTGTCCTGACCAGCCGCGCGCTCAAAGCCCCCCAGAACCTCTTCCTGGTGTCGCTGGCCACCGCCGACATCCTGGTGGCCACGCTGGTCATGCCCTTCTCCCTGGCCAACGAGCTCATGGGCTACTGGTACTTTGGGAAGGTGTGGTGCGGCATTTACTTGGCGCTGGACGTCCTGTTCTGCACCTCGTCCATCGTGCACCTGTGCGCCATCAGCCTGGACCGCTACTGGTCCGTTACGCAGGCGGTCGAGTACAACCTCAAGCGCACGCCCAAGCGGGTCAAGTGCACCATCCTGATCGTGTGGCTGATCTCGGCGTGCATCTCCTCACCGCCCCTCGTGTCCATCGATGACGGCAACAGCAGCAGCCATGAGGCGGTCGCCGGCTCCCGCCCGCAGCCGCGGCCGAAGTGCCAGCTCAACGACGACACCTGGTACATCCTGTCCAGCAGCGTGGCGTCCTTCTTCGCGCCATGCGTGATCATGGTGCTGGTGTACGTGCGCATCTACCAGGTGGCCAAGACGCGCACCCGCAGCATGTCGGTGAAGAAGCCGCGTGCCGAGGGGACCACGCAGCAGACAGAGAACGGCGGCCTGAGCAAATCGCCGCCGCCACCGCCACTGTCGTCTCACGGGGAGCACAAGAACGGCCACTGCCACCAATGTTCCCCTTCCCCTCCCCCTCCCCCTCCCTCCTCTCCTCCTCCTCCTCCTCCGTCCACCAACCACCAACATGCCGCCGCCTTTCAAACCCAAACCCACACCCAATCTCAAGCCCAAACCCAGACAGATGAGGTAGAACTGGATGAGAGCTCGGAGGAGGAGGCGACGGGCGGCAAAGGTCTCCACAAAAAGCAGCTCCACAAGCCCAGCGGCGGCGGTGGCGATGGTGACAAGAACGCGGGTGCCACGGGTACCACGGCAAGCTGCAAGAGCAGCTCCCTCTCCCTCAAACACCCCATCTCCAGGGCCGGCAACAAGTCCATGGAGATCTTCGCGTCCAAGCGAGTCCAGCTGGGCCAGGAGGGGCGGGGGCGGGGGCGGCGGCGGGGGGGCCAGCGGCGCCGCAGCTCGACGTCCGGGAAGAAGGCATACCAGGCCCGGGAGAAGAGGTTCACCTTCGTGCTGGCGGTAGTGATGGGGGTGTTCGTGGTGTGCTGGTTCCCCTTCTTCTTCAGCTACAGCCTGTACGCCGTGTGCCGCGAGGCCTGCAGGATCCCCGATCCGCTGTTCAAGTTCTTCTTCTGGATCGGCTACTGCAACAGCTCGCTGAACCCTGCCATCTACACCATCTTCAACCAGGACTTCCGGCAGGCCTTCCAGAAGATTCTGTACCGCTCATGGAAGAAGTAATTTTAGGGTCCACCGCCAGGAGAGCCACGTCACAAGAATCTTCTCACGGTCGCTTCGGATATCGGATGTCGAAGAAATGGAGGGAAAATACGTTTTGTGCCCTTTTTGCCGCAGTTCTTAATGTACTGAAACTACCAAGTGTCATCGTCGTGTCGTTCCATCAGAGCCACCAGACAGACAATTTGCCCGGGGAAGTTCGACTTTAATATTATATTTGCATTATAATTCAATTCAACCTCAAGTTACTTTTTTCCCTGTCCACATTTGACTGACTTTCCATGAACATGTGGCATCTGGTTATATTTATTTTGGTCTTCTTTTCATATTACTTGAAGAGCGCTTTCGCTTAAAGCTTCTCCCCTTCAAGCCCTGACACAAAAAGGTACTTAAGCGTTAAAAAAAGATCAAATGGGACCTCCTGAGGTTCGCATGCATGGCAGCGTTTTATCAGTTTCAATTCCGTAGGATTAACAAAACGGATTACCTTTACGTTGACGGGGCATAGTGGACTTCAAGCTGTGCTAATCGGCGGCTATACCGCGAAGCTCGCCCTGATCCTGGACGGTCTGTGCTGCATGGAGCTGGGAGCGTTTTTTTCGCTGTGGTATTGCACAACAAACAGGGCGGTGGGGGGCAGGGGATGGCCCTTTTGTGTAGTAGACCTACGACAGACTTATTCACCGTGGTCATGGTCACGTATGATATGAAGAGATGACCCTTCATCTGTTGTACACCATGCCGTGAATGACTGGACTTCTAAAAAGGAGCCCATAAGTCTACAGATGGATTTGTATTATTTATTTATCTTCTTGAAGAAGCTAAGCTACCTTACTGTGCTTTTTTTTTTTTTAATGGTTATGGTTATTGCTGCTATTCATTTTAAAAAAAATTATTTAAAAAAAAAAGAAGGAAAGCACAACCTTGTCTGCCTTCCACTGCTTCTGTCATCTGCTGTGAAAATAAAAATAAAGTTAAAATAATTAAATAAATAAAGGCTTAAGAAAGACCACACTACACCATCATCCAGAAGGTTCCTCACCGGAGAATCAGCAGTTGAGCTTTTCTCACAGGAGACGACGTGTCGCTCATAGCTAATTGTGCTACTTTGCTGCACCAGCGCTAGTTTAGTTTACTACCCGTTCCCTAGCTGGTACATAAAGATGACCCATCATTGTTTTGTTATTAGCAACACCTGAGTTCATATTTTCATGAATTTATAGTTAACAGCACATGAAATTGAACTAAAGTCCACACTTTGGGGTTGTTTTACAGTGTCAACTGTCTGTCTTTTGTCTGTTTGTCTGGGCGTTAAATATACAAATAACTGCTTCCTGTGACACATAGTGGCACAGGTCATGTGATCGGGAGGTTGTTGTTGCTGGGAGACGAGATGTGGTGGACTCAATGGAACCAGACCTTGACGAGTGGTCAGGGAAAGTGTATTCTGTCCTTTTCCGTCGCACACTGTCACTGACATTTTCTCTTTTTCTCATCATGTGATTACTTTTCTCTCTGCACTAACCGCAGGTATAATGTTGTGTCTGTTGGTGGTGGCTCTGTGTGTGTAACCCAATAGGCCCGGAGCACTCCCTCCATCCTGTGGCCACCCAAGTGTGGGACTTCGAACAGAATCTCCCCTCTTCTCCGTCCTAAAAATTCTTCTCCCTCTTTTTCAGTTTTAATTTTTTACATTTTATTATTTATTTATTTTTTCTCGCGCTCAGCTGCCGCAAAGTCTGTCAAGCCCAGAGCCATTTTGTAATGGATGAGCCCCTCTCTTCCAGCCTGCGCTGCTGTGGGATTTTTGGTCGTTTAACTGCCATTAAGAACTAGATTTATGTCAAAGTAACAAATGGGAAATACACCACGGCGGTCTGCTCAGTTGTTGGAATGAGAAACCACAGTTAGCTGTGTGATGCTAACATGGCTAATGGAAAAGAAAGTCATGTAATAATGAGCAAGCAAATATGCACATGGGCCTTGACCTATTTAGGTCAAAAGGTTAAATGTAACGAGTCTCAAGCTTTTCAAAGTGAAATGTTTGTTTCCACCAACCTCAATGATTATAGAATTTATATTCTCTTGAATCAACATGTGTATTTAAATCGTTTGCGTGAGGTAAATAGAGATTAATAAATAGAGATAGAAATAGGTAAATAGAGATTAATAACCATTTTCCCAATGTGAAAATAATTTTCTAGATCAGTAAGGCTGGCTCGTTGTTCTATATATATAAATAAAGTATCATTGAGAGAGGCTACTCTAACTGATGAATCATTTATCATTTTATTGAAAAAGGGAAACAAAATCTCAAAAGAAAGTTTAGCTAGGAAACCAAACGACTTTAACAAAAGACGGCAGAAACGCAAACAGCGTGTTAATTTGGTGGTATAGCCCAGAAGGGAAGCGACAAACGTACACAGACCCCAATGAACATTTTAAAAAGCTTTATTACTAATACTACTTCTACTACGGTGAGCGTTTAACTGGCCACCAGCGTTTAGCTGGCCACCACAGAGTGATAGAACATCTGCAGCATGGTTTTTCAGACGTTGAAAGAGACACGTAGCATGACTCAACATCATCCAGAATAACTCCATTGTCTGAATAGTCTGAATATGATCTCACGGTCACACACAAACCATCAAAAATCAGCTTTCCAACGTTGGAAAAACTGCAATTTTTGTGTGTGTGACTTCAGGGCGGGTGGTGGCGGTGGGAAACACCCATTTAAAAAACCCGACCTGCTCCCAAAACGCTGTGGTGTTGTTGTAAAGTAGCGTGGACCAAAATGGCGTCATCCTACAAAGACACCCAGGCCCTTGGAGTCCCCCAGACGCCCCTTGTCCCTGCCTGGGTTTAGACTAGAGAGGTTCCTCAAAGTTCCTTTCCGTCAATATGAGGACGGCATCCCCTTGTTCACCCCTCCTCCCCTCTACCATTTTGACTGTGAGGTCCCGCCATTGAAAATGTATTGAAAAACGACGGAAATTGCATTGAGTTGCAGCTTGCCGGTTGCTAGTTGACTCTGTGGTTCCGTGGATGGCCAGCCCACGGTGTAAATGGAAGTTGAAAATTAACACGGTATGTGTCGTCTAAGTGCACCCATGCATCACACCCATCAATACGGCCGCTGTCTAGCATACACTCATTGTACTCCCTCATCTCGAAGTGTAAATTGGAAAACGACACCAAAATGTCCCAAGCAGCACCCGGGGGGGAGTTGCCACATACGCGCACACAGTATCATCACACCTGATTGACTATGGTCCATTACCAGCCATTCACAGGTGTCTATCTCCCCTCACCCCCCCAGAGAGAAAGACCTGCGAAATATTTGTTCATGCCACCAAATAATCATAAATAAATGATTACTGATGTTTGAATGGCAAGCAAAAATAAGTGGTACTATGAATGTAGTCGCACGGTCAAAGCAAAAAAACCCAAAAAAATTTGATATTTTTGTATGTTTTACCCCGTCAGGGCACAATTTACTGTCCAGAATCATAGCCACTTTGGGAACTCTAACTCATTTTAACCGCCGGGTGCGAAAGATGGTGTCGCTGTCACATCTGATGATGAAGAGGGACCCTGGGAACCGTGTTGTGTTGTTACCGGCGCACTAGGGGACGCTCTCTGCTGAACACAGCCGACAGCTGGGCTCTCATACAGCCACAGCCACCGCCACCGCCAGCACCAGCAGCACCACCATCAGCACCGCAATGTTGGGAAAGGTGAGAGAAAAAAAATGGAAAGGAAGGGGGGGAAAAAAACAGGTCTTTGGCACCTCCTCGTTCGCTCGCCCTTAATTGAGGAAGTGAAAAAATGGCCGAGCTGCAAATGGAGTGTCTCTCCACCTCCGTGTCTCTCACCCCACTCACCCTCCCCTAGTGCTTCTTCTATAATGGGACTTTGACAAGGGGGGTCACGGACGGCCATTTGTGAAAAGGACTGCTGTACGTGTTATTTTGGTGAAAAGTGGTCAACATTTGTGGTGTGTGTTCACGGTCATGTAGGGGGGGCTTTGTGTTGTGTCTTACCTTGCCGTGAGTGGTATAATTTCCTGTTGATGGCATTCATGTAGTCGCTCTCTTGTCTATTGTTCGAACAATATGTTGTACATTCCCTTTGGACAACACAATTTAAATTCCTTCCCTTCCCCCCGGGCCAAGCTACAGTACATGCTGAGCCAAGGCACTGCTGGGTTCAACTGTACATGTTTATAGCATGCAGCCTACATGCTGTGCATAATGACTGTTTATCTTAACATACACAAGAGAGTTCACAGTCAGTTCACACATTTCCACATAGACCTGTGTGTGTGTGTGTGTGTGTGTGTGTGTGTGTGTGTGTGTGTGTGTGTGTGTGTGTGTGTGTGCCATTCTTTGTGGATTGTTTCTTTCAACAAATCACTTAACCTTAAAAGACCTATACAAAATGGATTTCATTAACGCGGCAGATCGAAAAGACGTTGAACCTTTCACCTTTTAACGTTGAACCTGTACAGTACAGATACAAGTACTTAAAAAAAACGTAATTAATATTATTCAAATGAGCCATAAATCGATCTAGCAACAACTGATCATGTTATTTACATTCAGAACAGAACAGAAGTCCAAGTGTCAAAGTCAAAGTGTTTTATCGTCACATATTCTTCATAACACAGGGCCATTCCGAACAGTGAAATTCTTGGGACATGGCAGGCGACAGTACGCAAGAGTAGTCAAAAAAAGATCAAATATGAGACAGCAAGATAAAAGATAAAGCAGCAGATAAATTCCGAGAACATGTTCCCGAGAAGACTCATCAGAGAATCGTACATACAGTACGTGCATACGTTTCTTTCTTCTTCTATTGTACTCCGGTCCTCTCTTGTTCTGAACAGGATCGAGCCATTACAGCTATACTCTCTCTTGGTCATTCACTGAGCGGCTCTGCACTTTGATTCGACCAGTGATAATACGTGATGCAGTGCCCTTATCAGATTGTATTTCTTTTTGTGACTGGGATAGCCTCATTGCAGATCAATCATGTGGGCTTTGGTCCCACACGACTCAGTACATATATATCTGATTTCACAGTCCTCCTCCTCGCAGAATTATGGATTGTCATTCATTGTCCGCCTTCGAGCCTTTCTTCTACGTGGACGGTCACGTTTTGTTGTGGAACGCGAAGCTAATTGGAAGCGAAAAAGAAGGGAAACCCCCATTCACACACACAGAGTTCAGCTGGCCTGCCGTCAGATTGGAGATGTTAATCTAAAGTCTTCTTTGTGAGACGACAGCAGCTGAGATAGACCTCGTCTCGGCACAAATAATGTGCAGGATCGTTGGCGGGTCGTCCGGGGCCAGAAGAATGAAACCGTTTTCTATGAGAGGAAATTGAAACGCCTCTCATTCTTGCTCAGAAACAGCTTTTTCTTCAGGGGACATTGATTCCAATTGTTTATGTTCGCAGAAATAATTTGCAGGCCGGATCAAAATAATCGGGTCGGCAGCTGAATAGGCCGGCTTTACATTACACTGCAGGAGTTCAAGTCATAACTATAGACTGTGTCCTTGAAATCACTATTCTGATGTTCTGTGCATGTGGGTGTAAAAAAAAAAACCTGACAAACTAGTCAACTCACAAGATATAAATATATAAAGGTCTATTGAGGCGTTTTGTCTCACTTAGTAGCCTATTAACCTTGTAGCCTATTTTCTAGATGGATTGAGTCATTTTTATATCAAAACAGGGCAAAGGGACACGCATACACACACACACACACACACACACACACACGCATGCACACGCACACACACACACACACAGGTGGACCCTTCAAAGAACACTGTTATCTGGTCGGTGTTCTCCCGCGCGGTCGGGGTTCTGGTTCAGTTTGTCCGTCAGCCTGGTGCTGACCATCTGCTCCCAGCGCCGCCATGCTAATTAATGCTAACAACAGCAGCAGCCGCGCCGAGGTGGAGTGGGATGCGTGTCGCTAGTATAGCACGCTATCGTTTCTTAAATATTTTTTTGGATTACGGACCTCGAGGAGCATTTGTGAGTTGTTAGGGAATTAAAGAAAATAAAGTAAATAGTAAATAAATTACTATCAGCCTCTGTACATAGAAGTCAAACATCAATCAGAGAATGCTAATAGAAATGAATCAATTATGTAAATGAATTAATAGTGACAGGGAAATAATAACAATAATAATAATAATAATAATAGACGGGTGAATAATGAGAAGAAAATGTGAACTTTAATGACATTTTGTATAATAATAAGGTAACATTTAGTGTACAATGTTAGAGGAGACTGTAGAACACCATATTCCAAGGTTGAGTCATCAGCGTAGACAGTGGTGTCTAATAGTCCTGGCCCAATGAACTGAAACCTCTCTCCCTCTCTCTGTCTCTCCCTACCTCTCTCTCACTCCCACTCCCTCTCTCTCTCTCTCTCTCTCTCTCTCTCTATCATCCATCATATTAATATACATAATCCACTCATCTCAAGGGGGTCTTCTCTTCAGGAGAACCATCGTGTGGCCCCTGGCTCCCAGAGCAGGGGGAGGGGGGGGGGTAGTGTGTTCCAAGGACAGGGAAAGGCACCGTTTGGGGGGTCTCGCAGTGCCTTCACGGCAGACCGCCTCCATGTTGTCATCGGAGGTCATCGAGACAAAAGAGATCGGTTAGTCGGTCATCATTTGGGGGCCGGTAGTGACCGGATTCATTGATGTACGGAGATCATCTCATTTGTCATACGACAGATGTGTGACGGTGATGTGATGGCTCATTTGAGCGGACGATTTTATATTCATTTATATATGTGGACCCCTTGTGGAGAATGAGGACAATGAGACTGAGGTAGACCGGGTTTAACGTTTGCTCATGGGCACTTCATCAAGCACGGTCAGTGGTTTTCAAACTGAAACACGTCAAGCGGTTACAAAACGTAAGCGTAGCTGTGTCGGCGGAATGATTTGTCATTATTTAAATCACATATCAAAATGACAATGAATCACAGAGATACCGACCCAGACAACACCTACTAGCCTAGCCTAGTCGTGAAATATCTCTCCCATTTTTCAGCTCAAGTAGAATCATGTTTAATTCAGAACCTACAGTGTGACTGTTTATTCTTTATTCTCTTTCTGTCAGGGGAAAAAAACGAAAATCATTAAAGAAGTAGACATCATTACATTCCCGGGTCAGATCTGATGGAGGTATTATCAATATGTTTTTCCCTCCGAGCTACTGTACACTATACTCTCTTTCTCCCCGTCTCTCCCTCTCTGTCTGCGGCCGAGCCCAAGGGAGCATGTGCTAATGTAGTGCTTCGTACCAGGCAGGCACCGCCGCAGACGTCAAAGTGGTCCAATTATGAACTATTGATGAAGGAACCACCTCACGCCAAGATGGAATCATGTTGTTTTTGTGTTACAATGAATTACGGAGAAAAACAAAACTCCACCAGCACTGTTAGAACCCCTTGAAGTACCCTCTTTTCAGTCAAAGTATTACATTCATAAAGTGGCTTGTACCTTTCTACATGGGGAAACTCCACACCAGGAACACACTTCAAATTTCAAAATTCGCGAAGGATCAATCTCCAAGCAGGAAAGAAATAAAATATACAAACATCTAAACATTAAGATATGTATAGAATCGAAGTTTACTTCTCCTCCTGGTTGGAAATATGAATTAATGAGGGACCCCCCGTACTTTGTTTAAAGTGCACCAGCGTTGTATATGTACAGCATGTCCACCGTCCACCATTCACCAAAACACTGGCCTCGCATATGCTTCGAAGAAGTTTACAACGATCGATCAAACTAACATAACATTGTGGACTCGATACGGATCGGCTAAAGCATAAAAAAAACATTATGATTTATTTATTAATGTCCCAGCAACCTGCAAGCTTAGAAAGCAGGAAGCAGAAACTAATTATATCATTATACCACATTTATACAAGCAAAATAATTATATAATCTCCCCACACAACTGAAAGCAGATATCCTTGAACCAGCAATGTTCAGAGACCACGATATTAAAAAAACAAGCAAAACTATTCATTCATGTAATCCTTGCATGACCTCATTCAGCACATCAGACCTATTCTCCACTTTTTTTTTGCAAATAGAAATTGCCATCTTCATTATTAGATAAGATTTATTCATCCTGAAGGAAATTCTTGTGGTTGCTCAAAATACCAACAACATAAGTACAGCAAGAGAATAATAAACAAGAGTAATAAACAATATAATAATAAAATAAAATAAAATATATGTACAAATGTACAGTGAATAAGCCTTAGGTAAAATATAGGTAAGATAACCTATATTTTTCCTTTGGCTTATTCACTGTACATTTGTAAATGTATTATTTTATGTTGTTATTTTTATTCATTTTTTTGTCCGACTTTAGTTTTTAAAGGACAAACAAACACAAACATTTGGAAGGAGATAGGACACTATTTTCTTTCATGCTGGGCAGCTTTCACTGTGAGACGCCATCTTGGATCTGCATCTCCTACTTGATGTGACCGAAGAGCCGTTTATCCGTCCACCTCCCCGCCACCCAGCCCATCTGCTGGGCTCCTATCTGCGTCACGCTTCACACTAAACTATGGCGATAGTCACACAAATTCTGAACACAAAGAGTGAATCTGTTATTCAACGGGAAATGTTGAGATGAACTGATTTAAAGTTGTACTTATATGTTTTCATTTATGGGAAGAAACGAGAGGGTAGAAACGATTTAGAAAATAAACCATCCAAAAAAACTCAAAACCCAAAAGATGGATTCTTTGAGCCTCAGGGAAGAGATTACGACAAATTACACACATTAAAATCGCAGCTCTTAAATCTTACCTACAGCACCTTCAATTGCCCTCGTCCCTAGGTCTCTTTTATTTTACATATTCATACATTTTGTATCACCTGGGCCCGGAGATTCATATTTAATACATTTTTGGTTGCCTCAGTGTTCTGGCCCAAGGCTGTTTGTATGACACACATTTTTTGGTTTGTTTTCTTTTAATGAAAAGTTGTATGTCAAGAGTTTATTTGAGATTCAATTTGTGCAGGTACATATAGAAGCGGCAGTAGCTCAGGAGGTAAGAGTGGTTGTCTCAGCAACCAGAAGGTTGCTGGTTCCATCCCCGCCGGGCTGTCGAGGTGTCCCTGAGCAAGACACCACCTAACCCTAACTGCTCCTGACGTGTTGGTCGTTACCTTGCATGGTTGACACCGCCGTCGGTGTATGAATGGGTGAATGTGAGGCAAGACTGTGAAGCACTTTGGATAAAAGCACGATATAAATGCAATCCATATAGTCCTGAGTTGCCTAACAGCAGCAGCAGCCATATTAGTTAGTTGCGGGGGGAAGCGTTCTCCAATCTTTGGAAACCATGACAACTCAAAGCTCTTGTTTTTAGTCCTGCATTCCATTTCCCCGTACCACACAGGTCGTATTTAGAACGCATTTGGACAGAGTTTTCAAGGTCCTCCCCCCCCCAAAAGGATTCTAGAAGGTTTCCCCGATGGGGGCAGCGAGGTGAAGAAGGTCTATTGGCAGAACTGTTAATGAGTGCATGAAAGGCTAAGTATAACTCCCTCAAGGCCGGCTGACGGATTCTTTCCCCTCCGCCGCGCCCGTAATTACCGGGAAGGTTGACGCTAAGCAGAGGGGCAGCGCGAGAGAGAGAGAGAGAGAGAGAGAGAAACAAGGGTGCTCATGGTGACCTACAAAGGCAGCGTTTATCAGCGGGAGAAAAGGGTGAAGATGATGATCTTCATCGTCGTCGTGCCATAAAGGGAGACGGGGAACGGGGAAAGGGCTTTACAACGCAAGCAGGAGCGAGGCATCATCTGGACGCGACCTTTTTAAGCAGCCAAACGCAGAAGAGCACGTGCGGTGATACTCCACGCACTCCTGGGTTATCGAACTAGGACGACGCCATCTTACATTAGCCGATGTGCGAGGTTGTGTATTGCTCCGCTGTATTCAATTCAATTCAATTCAATTGTACTTGTATAGCCCTTAATCACAATATAGACTCAAAGGGCTTTACATGCCACATTATTATGGGCCATGTGATTAAGACACCCCCCTAGCCCTATAGCGCCCCCCTCAGGGCAAGAAACGACTCCCTTAATTAACAAGGAAGAAGTCTGGAGAAGGAACTCAGAGGGGGGATCCTTCCTTCCAGGGACGGTTCAGAGTGTAATGAGTGTCATACAGGCATTAAAAAAAGAGGTAACAAAGCATAACAATTAGAAGCGACAAGGACTTTACGTCCTTGAGCGAGACGGGAGTAGGGATCATTTATATATAATGTTGTCGAATCTGTGCCTCTCAGTGGCAAAAACAAGAACGTTTAAATTAATTGACGGGGCGCTATAGCTCCAAAAAGGGTCACAATGACCTTTCGCGGCTGCATTCTCACTCAATACTGGACAAACTTCGGAACGTCAAACTTTGGAACGAAAAGTCCCGAAGGGTTTACTGGTCACTGAGTCACCTTCAATCGCGTGCGGGGAAAACCTGAAAGCCTCCGTGGCCACGTGGGAGCCATCCACAGCTTATGTCAAACCGACTTTGCCGATTATATAACTATTCATAATACAGGAGACAATTGCTTAACGTGGACACTTAAATAAACCCCATCCCACTCGATCTTAACCTCAAATAGTAATAGTATGTGAAAACAATATCGGTCGTTTTGTCAGTGTGTTGAATGCATTATAGAAGGCTGTTTTTTGCCAAGGTTTTCCACTGAAGAGCTTTTAGTTTTCTCTTCATTTGGTAATCAGTAGCAGGAGCACTTTTTGTGTTGTGTCATATTTTAATGTTTGACATTGTGCGTGACACCCAGGAGAGCAATGTCAATTCAGCACCTGCTGCCTTCACTTTGCCACGTGTGTTTTTAATTTGTTAATGGACATTTTAGCTATTTCATTCCCACGCAATTCCCCGCACGCACACGCTGAGCACAGTTTAAGCGAACGGCCCACTTGAAAAAAAGGCGGGAGTGTTTTTAAGCCACGTGACAAGCGGGGACATTGAGTGGGTGTGTGAGTGACAGCGAACGAACCAACCTCCCAAAACAAACTGTCAAACCTTGTGTGTGTTGGAACAATTCAAGATGGATTCTCCCCACACACACACAAGTCCCAATAGTTCAAGTCACATCACACAAGTGAACACCGCATTAAGGGGCAGAATGGTTTTGAGCAAAAAGAGGGACAATTGAGCGAAACAGAAAGAGAGTGTAGGTGATTGATTTTGAGCGATCACAATACATTTCGCCTCCAAAACAAAAGATTCAAGCTGTTTGTTATATCTAACCCTAGTACTACTACTACTATGTCGTCCTCAGACGAGCCCTCCAGCGAGTCCTCCAGTTCCCCCGATCCTCCATGCATCCAGCAAGTTCCTCCGTCGTTGTTTCCGCCCCTACATCCTTCTTTAGAAAGTCCACGTATGTTTGTGCGGGACGCCCTCTCAATGGCTTGCCGTGTGTTGGCTCCCACAGCACTAATAGTGCTCCAACTACTACTACTACTACCAAGAAGTACGTTAGTAAATCATTCAGTAGAGTAGGTGGAGAGAAATTAAACGCAACAGCTGGATTGTGTGTGTGTGTGTGTGTGTGTGTGTGTGTGTTTCTGTGTGTGCATGCGTGCATGTGCGTGTGTGCATGCATAATTGAACTGCAGGAATGAAGAAATCAGTGCCATAATCGACTAACAACGGACAACGAATGCAATCCATCACTTTGGCAATGCTGTGATAATGCAGACAGGGGCAATTTTTTAATTAAACTTTCAACCACTGTGTCCACTTCAGAAACTAATGTTCAGATCATCCAGACTTCATACAGGTAGTTAATGTCATTTACTGGTGAACTTCAATGCATACAAATGGTGGAATCACAGTTGAATCCTCTCGGAATGTAGGAAAATTCATGGCACCTTACAAGGATTTTCAGTCTCTCTCTCTATCTCTCCTTTCTCCCACTCTCTCTTAGCGTCACTCTCCTCCAATCGGATCCAATAGAATAGAGAGAAAGCTGGCAGCAGAATCGATGCCACACACACACACACACACACACACACACACACACACACACACACACACACACACACAGAAACCCAATGACTCTGAAACCCAATTTCACTAATGCCCCCAAAACGTTTGTCTTTAGGTGAGGGGCCTTTCCAGCAATATTCACACAATTTATTGCACATCATATTTGTGTGCTGTCATTGCGTCAATCCCAAGAGAAATGGTGCTGGCTCTTGGTGTGTGTGTGTGTGTGTGTGTGTGTGTGTGTGTGTGTGTGTGTGTGTGCGTGTGTGTGTGTGTGTGTGTGTGTGTGTGTGTGTGTGTGTGTGTGTGTGTGCGCGCGTGTGCATGTGTATGTGTGGTTTTGTAAGGCGTCACATGTATGGTGCTTCACCCCAATTACGCTCAGGTCTTTTCATGGATGAAATTAGTACGATCGAATAGGGCTACATTTTTCATAATATATTTGGAGGGTGAAAAACAGCCTTGAAAGCAGTTTTTCACGAAGCAGAATGTCAATATTAAGGGTCAATATTTTTCACTGGGATAGCGGCTATTCAACTAAACTATTCAATAAGCTAATATTGCATTACACACCCACGACATGCATTTAGGAGAGATAGTGGGAATCAATTACTCCAGCATACAGGTGTGAACGACCACGACGAGCCTACTTCTATAGCGGCACAAAGCTGCCCTCTAGTGGAGAAACCCCGCACTTACAACTACCATCTATATACTGAATAATATTCAGTATATAGATGGTTACAGTATGGTTACAGTATCTTATAGTGGAAGTGCACGGTCACAATGTGGCCCTCTGGTAGTGATGATAACATTGTTGTTATCATCACCCCATAATATGGGGTGTCACCATAGACCAGGGATGGGCAACTTTGATGATAGAGAGGGCCACAAAAATGTTACCATCAGACTTTGAAAGAATAGTCTTTCCTTTATATGCGGTTGTGTTGTGAATTGGCTACACAGTATAACCGTCCGCCATCCGGGCCCCTCAATACTGTCTTAGCCTGGTACAGAGCTCGCTTGGTTCCAATGTTTCAAAGGCTCTCTCACTGCATTACACATACGTCAGCCACTTTCCGGCACTCTCCCTTTACGACCCTTCCGACTGTCGTAACACAGCATATCATTACACTATACACTACTCGATACTATATTATATATACTACTAGATACTATATTATATACTACTAGACTAGATATTATATTAGATATACTAATATATACTACTTAGAGTAGTATATTTATTACTACTGCCTATATTATATATACTACTAGATACAGATACTAATATTACGACATAGTCAATTATATTTACTGTACCTACGATACTATCGTTGCCGAGAGGCATTTTCAGTCATACCACAATCCGTCCACTAGAAGAGTGTTTCCAAAAAAGCCTGAAATATACCAAAAGGTACAGAAACATACACATACTATATACACACATGAGTATACAGTCATTATTACAGATTATAGGCCGGTATTGGGTGGAGATATCTATAAATGTGTGTTATTGTAAACACTATTCTGTAAGGCCACCGAAAGGTACTCTGGGTAGTATCTGACGGCATTTTAGTCATACCACAATCAATTAAATACCACAATTAAAAACCAATAACACGCAGTAGAATAAATAATATAACGTGTCTAAGTCCAGGACGAATGTGCAATTGCATGTTACTTAAAAAGAGCAATACACACACGGTAGCTAAGAAATAGAAAGTGTACAGTACAGGACAAATGGCAAAGGTGAGTGCGGGTAGTCAAGTCAAGTCAAGTCAAGTCAGTTTTATTTATATAGCACATTTTAAACAACTATTGTTGACAAAGTGCTGAACAAGTTACATGGGTGCACAAAGAATAAAACAGTAGAAAACAATAACAATAGCAACAATAAAAACAATAAAACAATAAAACAATACAAAACACTAAAAAGATAAGGGCACAATGGGGGGATGCCGTGCTCAACTCAAATTGAATTGAACGCCAAGGCGAAGAGGTGAGTCTTTAGCAATGATTTAAAAATGGTAACGGTCTGGGCAGATCTAATGTGAGCTGGTAGGCTGTTCCAAAGACGAGGGGCAGCCACCGCAAATGCTCGATCTCCTCTGGTTTTCCTCCTTGGACTCGGAACATCCAGGAGCATCTGGTTGGACGACCTCAGTGCTCTGGAAGGAGTGTGGTGATGTAGGAGGTCAGCAAGGTAGGGAGGGGCCAGCCCATTTAACGCTTTGAACGCTAACAACGAAATTTTAAAATCAATCCTATAGCGGACGGGAAGCCAGTGAAGGGCAGCCAATACTGGGGTAATGTGTTCCCTCTTTTTTTTCCCAGTTAGAAGTCGTGCAGCAGCATTTT
>PIJE02000405.1:88248-203733 GCA_002895965.2 Coryphaenoides rupestris | reverse complement strand
TGATGTTTGTTAGCATCCGCACAGGCCGCATTGACTCTTTTACAACTGGATTTTAAATGGTATAGATTTGGATACTCATCTGCCATAACAATGAAAAGGAATGTTGTGTCTCTTGAAAATGGACCCCAAGGGCAGCATGTATAAAGAGAACAGAATAGGGCCCAAAATGGATCCCTGAGGGACCGCACACGTGAGTGGGGCCACAGCTGAGGCATATTCTCCTAGATGAACAGAGAAACTCCTATCCGATAGGTAGGACTGAAACCATTTTAGGGCAGTCCCTTTGATGCCTACACAGTGCTCTAGGCGTGAAAGGAGGATCTTATGGTCTACAGCAGGGGTTTTCAACTGGTTTTGTCCCAGGGACCACCATTCTGACTAGAAAGTAATCCGCGGCCCACTGATGTGCCTGCGCGCCTGCGTGCGTGTGTGTGTGTGTGCGTGCGTGCGTGGTGCGTGTGGAAGCTTTAACATTTGGTTTTCCATGTTGGTTATATTTAAAAACCTCAAACAAATCTAGATAAACATATTCCCACTGTGTAAAAATCCGTATTTGATGTATTCCTTATTGTATTTTCTTTTTCTTTTTCGACTTTGTTTCTCTGTATCCTGTGAAGTTGTAGCTTTGTTGGAAGCCTGTCCCTCTGTCGTGGCAGTCTGTCCCTCTGTCACTCTCCTCACTAAAAACCGATCCATTGGCGCTTCTGACCAGCTAACTCGACGTTAGAATGAAATGTTAGCTAAGGACAGTAGATAACTTCAGTCGTTCACCAAAAGTATTACTTTTACGACTAAACTTCAAACGTACACGTAGGCTATGCTTAACTGCAGATGCTTGTCAACTTCGAGCACGAGACTGTACGTTCTGAATAATATGCGTATGGCGTGACGTTAGGGACGCAATGCATTAACATTAGCAAGTCACAGGCTACCATAAACTGGATAGGTGCAAGGCTACATTCTGTCAGCGTGAATAATATAACGTGTCCGAGTCCGAACGAATGACAATTTATCGCAAATATGATCGCCTGGAACCGACGACCGAGAGAAGAACGTTCCTCGATGTCTATTTTTGCATTCTTCTCTGTCAACTGTGTCTACAGGCTGCAGCTCCTTCAAGGGAGCGCCCTCTATCGGTAGACATTTATAATTACAATTTGACTCTTACGCTTGCTTCCAACGCCTGTAAAGTGTGTGCGTGTGTGTGTGTGTGTGTGTGTGTGTGTGTGTGTGTGTGTGTGTGTGTGTGTGTGTTCTGGTAATCATCACATTGTGGGGACAACAATCTGTTTACACAGTCACGTCATGGGGACCTCTTGCGGAGTGGGGACAAAATATCAGGTCACCATGAGGAAAGCCCTTTTAAATGAATGCAGGAGTGATTCTGAATGTGCCTGTGTGGATTTTAGCATTGGCCTTGGCCCAAAACACACACACATTTACCAGTAAATGTGTGTGTGTGTGTGTGTGTGTGTGTGTGTGGTGCGTGGTGCGTGGTGTGTGTGTGTGTGTGGAGTGCTCGGTTGCGCCCCCTTATAGTTTCCGGCTGGTAATGCACTCACTGCTCCACACACACACAAATTATAAAAAGAAACTCTGTACACCTTTGAATTACTGAATTACTGTTTGTAATTTTATCAATGAAAATTTAGAAATTCATGCTTTTTCCTTTCAAATCCATCAGTTACCCTCTTCTATCAAGCCAGGATTAGCAGCTGTCAACTAGATAGATGCCATAGAACTGTTGCGGCCCCCAGCAGCTCCTAGTTGTTCACAACGCTCAGAAACCCATCCGTTGTTGTAATACAGAATGATTGGGTTAATTGGTTGTTGCTAGGGCCTACTGGGTGCTTGAAGTGGGACTAGTAACAGTAACATTAGTTTTAGTAATACTTGTAAAACATTAGTAATAACTAGCCCCTATACCAAGCAACTGCCCTTGGTGCTCACAGAGGCTGGAGCAGTTTAATGAGTGGCTGGATGGATAGTAATAACTTGCAGTATTACTCATACTGTAGAAGCAACTCATTCAATTCAATTCAATTCAATTTTATTTGTATAGCCCCTTGTATAACTCATGTATTTCAAGTAGCTTTAATATCAATTGGAATAACAAAGCTAAAGTTGCTAAAGCCATAATCACCACAGCAGTACCTGATTAATGGTTGTAATGTCTGATATAATTATTTGGACATACTATGTAGTAGGATAACTAGATGGATTTATTTCACTCATCATGTTTTGCCACTGTAGCAGCCTTGCGCCAAACTCTTGCAAGCACAGTATTACTAAGAATTACTAATTTATTTTTCTGCCCACTTTAAGGTGGGCAGAAAGAAAACCACCCAGAAGAGGAAAACACCATTTTAAGGTGGGCAGCAGACAGAGGTGCAGGCAGTGGAAAGGCACAAGAATCGATTCATCACATCTTGTATTGTACCAGCAAAGCGTGACTGTGAGAAGTGTTTAAGGGCTTCAGGACCGGGACTGGCAGAACCTGAAATTCTATGTTTATTACAATTATGTTCAGCTTGATTTGATCTGTTGAGCTGCGGGCTATGACGTCAGTGCATGTGTAACTCCTACACCCTACACTAGAGGGCGCTGTTTTTTACATATATATTCTATAATGGGCCAAACCTAAATCTGCTTTGAATTCATTTTGCTTCAACATAGAGGCCTAACAAGGCATCAGCCTATGGGAAGAGAAAAATGCATATAATACACACACACACACACACACACACACACACACACACACACACACACACACACACACACACACACACACACACACACACACACACACACACACACACACACACACACACACACACACACACACTGTTTCATTCATCAAACCTGTTCAAACGATGGATTCGGACTCCGGGTAGTTTTAAGAGGTCAGAGTTCAATTTAGGGTCTCTCCCACGTGTTTGACGCAGAGGCTACAGACGCCTTCTGTGTGTGTGTGTGTGTGTGTGTGTGTGTGTGTGTGTGTGTGTGTGTGTGTGTGTGTGTGTGTGTGTGTGTGTGCGTGTGCGTGTGCGTGTGTGTGTTGTAATGCTGGCTTAGTGCCATTTATTGACGAATAATGTATATTAGGATATTTATTTGATAAATGTTCAATTTAAATTAAGATGATCAAACTCGTTACAAACGATTTGTAGCTTAACAAAACTTTCTTTGTCGTGGTAAAAATAGAACAGTGTCCTATGTCGACTTTTATTTCGTCTTGTACTTTACAAGAACTTGGACTTTACAAAATGGTGCGATTTATTTGAGGTATATCGTTTCTAAACAACTTAAAAATATAAAGAAAAACACAAAATATTGATAAATTAAGAATTCTCAATGAATTAATTCCTAATGAAAAATGCAATGGAATGTGCATACAATAGGCCTATTATTGTAGAGGCCTATTTAAATACAACTATTAGTTTGGTACTAAACGATCCTAGTTAAATTAGTTTTACGCACACCAGGGTCATTAATAAGCATAATAAAGTCTGAATAACTTATTTGCATTAATATCACCACTATACATTTTTGTTTGATTTCATAAAACGTATGCCACCCATTAGGTCTACGTTACTTAACAATATCAATATATTTGTACATATTTTTTCAAGATTGGCAGAGAAACTATAGTTTCCAACAGCGTATTTTTGTACATAAGCCCCCTTGATGCTTTAATTATATTAAATAAACCCGACAAGATTGTTGACTCACGAATGAGTAAAGTATTATTTTATATTTTCCCAATGTGAGATATTAATCGAATTTGCTCATGTGGCCAAATATAAATGGCGACTTTTTAAATCTAATTTAATTCTAAAAAGTTAATGTGTAACTTTTGAAAACAGTAATATTTTGAAATTGCTTATAATCTTCTGTCGCTACAGTGCTCCATCCTTACAGAAGTCCTCAACCTGGGATTATACAACTAGAAACGCAATTCATGATCCAAAGCCTATCGGACTAAGACCCGCAATTATAAAAGAAAATCCTATACTTTTAAATCCTAGTTACATTCATTGTCAGACTATATTGTAGTGTTTTCACAAACAAATAATTCGTAGGCCTACACTCGTTGTGAATTAGGCGTACTTACAACAACATTCAAAAACAAATACAAATTAATAAATACAACGAGGCTAAATAAATCAATGAATAAGTAGTGTATATAGGATATAGAGTATATAGAGAACAGAAAACAGTTAGTAGGACTATGCCATGGTAAAAACAAAACATGTTTGTGACAGGCCGAGAGAAAGCAGGCCTTCCAGGGCCAGCTTGTCCTGCAGGCATCCAGGGGCCCGACGTTACAAACGGCCTCTTTCATCTTTCATGAGGCTGCTGCTTGGGCCTCCCTGCCCCCTGCATCCATTTTTAATCATATCGGATGTTATTAGGCTCTGCAGGGAGGAACCACAGATTGGCCCAACATGATTGGACCAAAAAATATACGGCTTCCTGTTGGTCAATTACTGGCAGATTGTCGTGGCTTATATATACGTAGGCAAACTTTTGGTAACAATTTGCCAAACTCATAAATGTATGAGGAAATTAGATAATTGTGGGCCCTTAACAAGCAGCTATAATCATCTTCAAACACTGTCATACACACGATTTGTCAGAAAATATTTGTTCTTTTGTTATACAACTCTTATTTTTAATGGGATACTCTCATTTTATAATGTGGGTCCATATGGGCAGGCCTGATACCCACGCCACAATGCCCCCCACTCCCCCCTGTAGCCCACTCAGGGCAGTCCTTCTGGGCCATGATTTATTGAGATATGGGCTCTGTGTATAAGCTAATATGACAGAAGTGCTTTGACCTTGGGGGGTGGGGGGGGGGGGGGGTGCACTCACAAACTGGAGTGTGCTCGATTTCTTTCTCACGCGATTCTGTTTGAGTGTGTCTATGTGTGTGTGTGCTCCTGTGTATGTGTGCCTGTGTATCTGTGCATGCTCCTGCGTATGTGTGTGTCTGCGTCTATTTGAGTGTGTGTGTTTGTGTGTCTGTGCATGTCTGTGCATGTGTGTGTCTGTGCGTGTCTGTGCGTGTGTGTGTCTGTATGTGTGTGTGCATGTTTTTTGTGCACCCCTCTGTACATGTGCGCCTGTGTCCGTATGCAGCGGTGTCTATATGAGTGAGTTTGTGCGTGCATCTGTGTGTTATCTGTGTGTATGTATGTATGTGCATGTATGTGTGTACACATCCTACGCCTTTCCACAACACAACCTTAAGTCATGTTCAGGAGGTTGCACACACCTTGCTTCAACCTCAACAGCGCCAAACTACAACTGTCCACACATTATTTACGAAAAAAGGTGAACTGACCTCACTTGCTGAAGCAGACAAGGCATTAGTGAAGTTAAGATGAGCAGATCGGGGGCAGGGGTGAGGTGGGGTGGGGTGGAAGCTAATGCTCAGGTTTACTGCTCATTGATCTAAAACCCTGTAAGTCGAGGTATTTGCCGTGAATCTGTAACCCATCACCGAGGTCTGCTTCTTTGTTCCAGCCTCCCTCCCGTGGGACACACCACGCTTCCTGTATGTGTGTGTGTGTGTGTGTGTGTGTGTGTGTGTGTGTGTGTGTGTGTGTGTGTGTGTGTGTGTGTGTGTGTGTGTGTGTGTGTGTGTGTGTGTGTGTGTGCGTGTGTGTGTGTGTGTCTCGTACCTGCTGCTGCTGGCACGGATGCACTTATGTCATGTGATTAACCTTTCCCGCCTTGACGTGTCCACACATGGGGAAAGAGGAGCTAATGATAGCTAATGCGGCGGCGGCGGCGGCAGCGCTATACGGTAGCCCACAGCCATACCTCGGTACCGTAAGGCCGCTTCGATCGACACACAACTCTGTGGGGAAAGGTTTTTTATAGGCAATCAACATTATACCATATATAGTATAAGTAAGTACGGTATTGTGGTGTATAGTACAGAGGTTTAGGCTACATATAGACTAGTACTGTAGTATAGCACTAGTAGTGTATAGCGTAGTATCTAATATAGTATTTACATTTACATTACATTTAGGGCATTTGGCAGACGCTTTTATCCAAAGTGACTTACAAAGTGTACATTTGTTGAAGGAGACAGCAATATATCTCTGTGGTGCATAAAGATAAGAATAGAGCAGGTTTCAAGCATTCATAAATGCAAGGCTAATAGAACGAGTTTCATAATTGCTATGCCTGCATAATAGCTGGGATAAGAGTAGACGTGCCCTAGTATATAGAATATTACCATACTTTAAACTTCATACAATACATCTCTACATATTTGTGTTAAAGGGGAGGGTGAAGGGTTTAGAAGAGAGAGAGAGAGATAGGGAGGGGGGGAGAGAGAGACAGAGAGAAAGAGGGAGAGAAAAAGAGGAAAGAGAGAGAGAGGTGCAAGAGAGAGCTAGAGAGAGAGAGGGAGACAGAGAGGAGTGGGGTTAAGAGAGAGAGAGAGAGAGACAGAGAGCTTTGTGGCACTAAGCCCCCGACGTGCTTAAAATATCAAGCCTATTTTTCCCCCCCTTTGTAGCGAGCTGATGAGCTGGCGGTAACAGGGGTTAATTTGCTGCCAACGGGGTTAAACAAACTGCCATTAACAGCTCCTGACACGGCGCAAAACCCCTGGAAGACCCCTTCTTCTGGAAGACCCCGACGGCAAACAGCAAACAACAATGAAGATTTGCAGTGAACTGATTTTGATGATTATTTTGCACTGAAGTTGTCTGACCTCAGCCATCTGTTGAGTGGCGGGAGAACCTTGAAGCAGAAACACTTCCCAGAATGCCTTTTGGCCTGTCCAGATGAATGGGGCACGGGGGGTGATGGGCAAACGGTAGTGTGTGTGTGTGTGGGGGGGGGGGCGGGGATTAGGCAGAGGAGAGAGAGAGAGAGAGAGAGAGAGAGAGAGAGAGAGAGAGAGCGCTATGTGTCACTTTGAATGGTCGTGATCCAGGAGGGGGGACGGGGGGAGGGGGGGGGGGGGGTAAGGGGTGGAGGGGGGGTAATATAGAAGGATTTGTCCAGGACAGCAAATGCAGATTAAAAGATACACAGACACACACACACACACACAAACTCAGTCTCATGAGTGCTGTGTGTGTGCGTGTGTGTGCGCGCACACGTGTGGGTGCATGTTTGTGTGTGTGTGTGGGCATGTTTGTGCGTGCGTTCTACAATGACCACTGACCTATTTGGCAGTGTTTGTAACGCCTCAGTCAGAAGTACTATAAAAGTTTTGGATCGGGCCAGTATGAAGTATGAAAACACACTGGCCCCCGCATTTTTCGGTGGAACACTCTTTGAATAGAAGAGACGAAAGTTGAATCGTTGACAGGGTGGAAGCTTCAGGTCTGGAGAAGAGGATTCAAAACTTAGCCATATGCATATTATTAGCTGCAACGTAGAAAGCCATGGCTAACCTCACTCAAGCCTAATCAATAGGCTCTCAGGCGAGCTACATGGCATAGCATAAAGGAGGCCTTTCTGCTCCACTGCACTGCACTGGCTCTGTTAAGGCCAACCCAAGACGTCTAGGATCTCTGCGCACATATACACGCCACGCCTTTGACCTATCAGAGGGCTGCTCCTACTGTAGATATCGCCACGGTGACCTGACCTACTGTTGTCTATGTAAGTAAACAACAGGGAAAGGGGGGATTCCTCGTCATGCTCTGGCGGGTATAGACTTTGAATGCAGTCTCTGCGGCATTCTTACTCACCGAAGACGACAACAACAACAACAAAGAAAACGACGATCTGGATGGAAAAAACACATCTATGCTAATGATATTGTGCTTTCCATCTGGGGGTTAGACTCATAATGGATTTCATTAGCGAGAGATAGTATTGCTGGCCAGTTTGCTTTAGTTCAGTTCAGTTGCATTCATTTGGCCGTACAGTAGCCTATGGGGTATCTGAAACACAGTTCTCTCTGATGGCATCAATTGATTCATGATGATACAAATAATGTTATATACATCATGGGAGGGGGAAAACCAAAATAAATGACCACATGTGAATGCAACCCCCCCCCCCCCATAATGAATATTGAAAACATAGTGAAAACATTAGCCTAGTAGTATTTTTACGCTGCAATTTATTAGTATTTTGGATTATTCACACAAAATATATAGCCTAATAATGAACTGTTTATAAAGTACAACTTTGAATATTTATGAAGCTAAACCCCGTCAGGTAATCACAATTCGTTATTTTAAACAGCCCGCCAAAATAATTGAAAAAAAAACAAACCTGTAGAACAATTTAGGCTTCATAAATCTTCAGTTAAAGTTACGGTAAAAAGATCAGTGCACATTCATTTGATCCACAAAGACCCACTGGAGGCCTACAAAGCAAGTTTGGGAAAGGATATTGATTGAAAAGCAATCGATGCGGAGGGATTGGGAGCGGCTGGCGGGAGGATGCAGCCTCATCTGTTCTTACTGAAAGTGCGTCTTATTGGACGAAACATCTCGTTACAACTTAACAATAATCTTACAGTTAATTGATTAAAAAAGTTAATTGATGAAAAAAAAACAGCAATCAGACGCAACTAAAGAAAGACAATAATAATAATTTAAAAAAGTAATCTAATACAGTAACGCGACATTGGATGTTGAATATAAACATGATCAGTAATCTCTTTCTGATCACTTCTTTATTAAAAAATACATGTGCCTTCTTGATTGACCCATCAATGTTTTTTTCCTTTTAATTATAGTAAAAGATTTCAGGGAATGTCCCAAGTTTGCAATAACATAATAATATCCATTTCTTATGCCTATTAAAATAGGAATCATATATCACAAATAGGCACTACATTAAGAGGAATAAAGGTAGATTTAGAGTTCGTTTTTTGAAAGTTAAGTTAGTAAATACACGTTTTACCCACACTGCTATTTTTTGTTATTATTCTGAAATGGTCCACTATTATTATTGGTAGGCGTATATGGTTGTTATTCTGTTTTCATTAGCACAATAATTATTTATTGTTGTTAAGACCGCAGACATAATTAAACGAAAGTGTAAAATTGCCATTGAAAAGTAACACGCACACACACACACTTTTTACGTGACATTTTCATTTAAAAAAAAAACCCTTTTTCTCATGTTTGCTGATGTGAAAGGTGAATTTGAGTCGCTTAATAACTCCAACAACAACAACACCAAGAAAGCCAATAATAACAACTGGTTTTGAAACACATGTCAAGTCCACATAAAACTAACTTCTTCCAGAATATAATGGGCCTTTTTGGGGGGCTGGTTGTGACACTTTTCGTCACACCTTTGCCCCAAAATAACAAAACAATTGTAACGTTTTTAGGGATCCTAGTAATTAACCTATAGGGTCCTTCTTGGGATACGACTTTTACTTGTGGATTAGCCATAGCCAGATTAATCCAATATTAAAATCACATTTGACTTTTGAATTTGAAAAAAAAAAGGAAACAAATATTGCGATTGATCATGTGGCGTTTTAAATATTAAACACAAAGTGCTGTCATGGAAAATCCCCAGCCTGCACGGACCAACAGTAACCAATAGGCGGTACTGCGCCGCTCTCCAAAGACGCTCCTCTCTCCTTCCCTAGTAGTTCCCCTCCTGCCAGAGGACACGGCTGTATCTTTAATTGACCCAAATAAACCATCTGAGAGGGAGACCCAAAGGCACCCGGAGGCAGAAGACCGTAGTGTCACTAGTGAGACTTTTCGTGCGTAATTCACTCGCTCTCTCCTCGGGGGGTTCTTTGCTCGGCAGCTTTACGCACCGGATCTCTCCCGCGCAGCCCCGCATGGTTAAGAAGAGGCGAGGGATCCTATGGATGCGCAGGGATGACTGCGTGGATAGACTTGGTACATGAATGCGTAAAGAAGCCCTTAACACATCGACATGATTCACGACAGGGAGGAGCCGATGGACCCGAGCCCAACGCGCTCTTCTTCTTATTCTTCCTCTTCTTCTTCTTCGAGGGCTAATTCGTCTTCGTCGTTTTTGATTGAGAATCTGCTTCGTTCCACGCGGACCAGAAGATCTTCGTGGGTGGCAGAGCTCGGCGCACCGGGGGAGGAGGAGACCCGGGTGATCGTCCCCCTCGTCCGGGGACCACTAGGCCGCTCCGGGACGTCCCGAGTAGAAGAGGACGAGGAGGAGGAGGAGGAAGATGCTCCAAACCGTTCGAGAAGTGAGGGCCAATTCTGCTTGTCCTTGTTGTTACTATATATAGGCCTATGAATTATGAGGCATAAATAGCACTTTATATTGTCTTTGCGCATTTAACATAGTAGTTTAGTAGTAGTAGTAGTAGTAGTAGTAGTAGTAGTAGTAGTAGTGGTAGTGGTAGTGGTATACCACTACTACTATACCACTACTACTACTATACTACTACTACTAGTAGTAGTAGTTTAGTAGTAGGCCTAATACATGGATGTCATGGTCAATGGTCAACCTATATTAGAAAAGTATATATATATTAAGACCTATCGTGGTGTTCAAATATTGCCACCTAATAGATCCGTGGTATCAAATATTAAATAGGCCTGCAGTTTATTTCATTAAATATTTTTTACAATGAACTTCTTGTGAACTGAATTGAACGCAGGTGCGGCCCGGATGCACCGACCCTGCTGCAGGAACTCTCTGGACTTATCTCCTCTGTGGACCGGCGGTCGGGACTCCCTGTTACCCGGGCGAGGAGGTGCGGACGACAGCGACCGGGACGAGGAGGAGGACGAGGAGGACGGTGGAGGCAGGGGAGGAGGAGGAGGAGCCTACAGCGTCGCAGGAACGCACGGGGAGCGCAAAGAAAAAGACGCGCACGGTGTTCAGCCGCACGCAGGTGTTCCGGCTGGAGGCCACCTTCGACCTGACGCGCTACCTGAGCGGCCGCCAGCGCGCCGGCCATCGCTGCCTCGCTGCGGCTCACGAGACGCAGGTGAAGATCTGGTTCCAGAATCGCCGCAACAAGTGGAAGAGGCAGCTGGCGGCCGAGCTGTCGGAGGCGGCGGGCAGTAACAGCAGCAGGCGGCGGCAATGCTATGGCGAGGCCCACCTACTCGATCATCCGCTTCCCGGTCTTGTACCACGAGGAGAAGTACCGCCCGCGCCGGTGACGTCATCGTGGCCACAGATCAGTCCATCATCATCATCATCATCATCATCAATCACCTTGTTGGATCGCTCGCGGGCTCTCCAGAGGTTTGCGAGACCCTACGCCCCTCACGCGCCCAACCTCGCACCCCACATCCACACCCTCGGTCGCCCGCTGTTCTTCGGTGAGGCGTTACGAATGAAATGGTGGTCGGGTGGGCTCTTACAATAATTAAGAGTGGCAATAAACCACACGCGACCCACGCACACGCACACACACACACCACACACAACACACACACACGCACACACGCACCACACACACGCACACACACGGTACACTTGTATTGTATGGAAATGTATTTTTAAAAAGTGTTGAGGATAACGATGTCCATAACTTTATCCAGGGGGGGCTATGAGGTCAAAATATATAGTGGCATCTGAACCAATGCAGGCCAAGCAACATGGGACTTTGAATATTTGCACTTAATTGACAATCACATGATGGGTGATTGTCAATTTGTGTTTTGTATTCTTTTAAGGTTTTTTTTTTTCTTCCTATAGCTACTTGTAGACTGAACTTCACAATGTCTAAACTGTCTCATGTCGATTTGTGAATAAAGTGTGTTATCTATACTGTGTTCTATCCTACTTCATTGAAATGCAATATACTGTATATGCAAACACTTTGATGAACTTTGATGACGCAAGGTAATTAAACACGGCAAACATAGTGCCAAATGACCACTGGTTTAGGCCAAGTACATGGCCGTATTGAATTTGAAACGAAATAAATAAACCTTCGTAGGTGGATTACATTACGGCATAAATGGACACAAAACCATTAGTACAAATATGAACAGATATGAAAACAGATTGGATACAGGGGAGCGACTACATTTGCATTGCAGAAAACAGCCGCCCATCCATCCGCAACGGACAGAAACGATATCCACGCATAGGCCTATATATAGCTGCCGCGTATCCATGTGCTTCCGCCCTCTCACGCCGGAGCCCCCCGCACCACCAATCAGCAGCGCGCTATATGACAGCACGGTGCTCCGGTTGGCTGCGAGGGTACTCTGAATGGCCCTCAGTTGTAATCCCAGAGCGATGGTGCCCGGACTGGCTACGCACGGAGCGCGTAGTGGTGGTGGTGGTGGTGGTGGTGGTGGTGTGGTTGCGACGCCGCGGTGCGCCATATGCGCCAGGGAATGAACAAGGAGGACCTCCCGTCGTGCCGTGGCCGCTCCGTTTGCGTTCACTATTGACAATATTTTAAACCTCACGCGAAACAACAACCAACCGCGACAGATTTGCGGCTCTCCGACGCGAAAGAGGAGGAAGAAGAAGAAGCGGACAGGGACGGCGTTTGTCATGATGACTTGTTTCGACGGCCCGCTACGAGGAGGCGGCCGGAGACCTGTGTGACCTCCGGAGGAGCCACGGATCGGACAGCTTGTCTTACGGGCCAGGTGAGTGGTTCCTGTCAGCGTGGATTATTGCGTTATTACTGCTTTTTCTGACGTCAAGCAGTAATAACGACCTCCTGGTGTGTCGTTCTGCCAGCGCTTTTACGCACCGTGTGATCATGGCTTGTAGCATAACAGTGACTTATACATTATAACAGTGATTTAACACTTATAACAGAAAATACTAGAAATACTCCAGTGAAAACGTTTCATTTCACAGAGGCACACAACCCGACTGCTCGACGTCTGCAGTGGCGGGAAGAGGAGGAGGAGGAGGACGACGAGGAGGAGGAGAGCGCGGCGCTGCGCCACGGCAGGATCTGCTCCCGGTCCGAAAGCGCCCACAGCGCCGCCTCCTCCTCCTCATCCCTCTCCTCCTCCTCGGACGACGGCTCGCCGGAGGAGCAGCGACACGTCAAGGCCGACACGAAAGCGGCGGCGGCGGCCGTGAAGAAGAAGACGCGCACCATCTTCTCCAAGCGGCAGGTGTTCCAGCTGGAGGGCACCTTCAACATGAGCGCTACCTGAGCAAGCGCCGAGCGTGGCGTGCCTCGCCAACTCCCTGCAGCTGACCGAGACGCAGGTGAAGATCTGGTTCCAGAACCGCGCAATAAGCTGAAGAGACAGATCACCACGGACCTCGAGGGGCCCGGCGGGGCCGCGGCGGGGGACCGCCACTCGGACCCCGCTGCGACACACGCCGTGCAATTGCCGACCTTTTATAAAGACAGCAGCCTGCTGGGCGGGTGCTTGGTGCCCATGCACTTCCCCATGATGTACCCGACGGCCACCTGCTCGAACACTGCGCCTACGTCTACTTCTCCAACGCGGGGAAGTATTTCAGTCTGTTTGAGACGAACGGATGACTGTGTGTGAATGTACTGGAGGAACTAACCGGACATGACCCCCCACTTCCACTTGACCTTTCGCACTTCACATTTTGGTGACGTGCGGTGCAGTGAAAAGGCGCATTATTGGCCTATACGTTTTATATATCGAGGCTCTCTCATACACAACCTTTCAATCCATTCTCAAACATTTCAACATATGCATGTGCCACTTTCCATACCAAAGTTCTCAATTATTATTATTATTATTATTATTATTATTACTAATGTATTATTATGATAATATTATTATTAAATATGATCATTATATTATTGTTATTTATTATTTGTATTCATACTATTTGTATTCATATTATACCATGATTACGAAATCATATTCAATTTTACCATGACCAATATATGCATGCATAGAAGGCCTATGCGGAAGTTCAACCAGTCGTTTTATTTGTGCAGTAATGCCCATTTAAATGAATGTATCTTCATTATGTCAAAGGATTACTGTTGTAGCCATTGTTTCACCGTGTAAACTTTATGATAGCCTGTTGAATTGCTTATTTGATCGTTTTTTTAATTCTGTGTATAGATTATCCATGCAATGTTAAGCTTTTTATTATCTGTATCATTCTTTGATATTCATACGGCCTTATATACAACCCATATTCATGTCATTATTGTTTTTTTACTTGACATTTCATACGACAGATTCTAAAGCTGTTCAAATTGCAGCTATACTGTAAACAAATAAATAAATGCAATAAAAGCAGTAGGTTACAACACTTGCAAGTGTCAATTCAAGATAATTTTGCGGTGCCCGACAAAAATTTAATTGAAAAATATAATACGTTAACGAGTCATATAAAGCTTAAAATATATCACATAAAAGTTACATTCCAATGTTGGATTCATTTATTAAGTAAGAATAAAAGTAGTCTATAATACATTAATAGCACATTTGGTGGTCAAGGTCATTTTAGTCTAACTTTGTTTAAAGTAATGTTAAACTGCTTTTATCCCGTTGTTGTTCATGGCAACTTGAGATTTATCAAGTTGTCCCACAAATAAATTGACGAATAATTCCACGGAAAGTTTCAGAAAAGAAGGTCTTCTAGAAAAAGTGGTGTTATTTATATTTCTTTTATCCAAAAGAATAATTGGGAATATATAAACTAGTAATGTCTCAAAAGAGATATGCTTTAGACATTGAAGCATTGCTCCATCCCATTTTTTTATATTTGATCATGCTTCAAATGAATTGGGTCTTTGCAGGCCTAACTAAAACCGACTGAAGATTGTTTTCTTGAGGTCAAAATTAGCAATCAATATTAGGCATTCTCCCATTGGTGGTCAGGATTCTGGATTACATTTCAGTAGTTTCGTTTAGTTAGTATGAATACTGTTCTGATGATGGAAAGTCCTCTAGAAAATTAGACTAGGCCTATCTGATAAAACTCGGAGATAGGCCATACAGCGTCTACGTGCCTTATATTCTCAGATTAGCTGCCTGTTGGTGTGTTTTTATAATTTAAACCAAAAGGTCATTAAAAAAAAAGGCATATTTGCTTTTCCAGTATCTGATATGACAATCTACAATAAGTGAGAAACTTCTTAAGTGAAATCGAACACTGGAGTTATATGCTGTTGTGAGTGGAGTTTGTGAGAGAGAGAGCGACGAGAAGAGAGAGAGAGAGAGAGTGAGAGAGTGAATGTGAGAGAGAGAAAGAGAGAAAGAGCTGGACAGGAAAAGGACATCCACGGAATACAACCTCCATTAAGATTGTCAATCGCCTGTCAATCCACCTTTATTATTATCATTATTTTAATTTTCTATTATTATTATTATATATATATTTTATATATATATCATTTTTTTAAATCTTCTAATTTTGTTTAATTTTTATTTTTTTCCCATCTTTCTTTTCCATTTTTTCTTTTTTCCTTTTGATTGTATCTTATTTTTGTATTTTTGTATATATTTTTTTGTACTTTTGTTTTAATTTTTTACTTTTACTGTATATATTTAGTTCTTTATAAGTATACTTTTTATTTACCACTCGCTTTGGTAATGTAAATGTACGTTTCCCATGCCAATAAAGCTCTTTACATTGAAATTGAATTGAAAGAGAGAGAGAGAGGTTGAGAGAGAGAGAGAGCGAGAGAGAGAGAGAGAGAGAGAGAGAGACAGAGAGAGCAACGCATCCATCCATACGACAAAAACAACAAATTAAAAGCCACACGGCGCATGCGTCCGCGCTTCCCTGTTATTGGACCGTCTCCGCGCACAACGAGGGGTCCGCGGGCGACACCGTTTCCGGGTCACTTCCCCTGTCTGCACTCTCTCCCTGTCACAGCCAATCAGAGCCCGCGCCTCGCTTGACCTGCTCACTCAACCAAGTCACTCCGCGCTCCGCAGGAATGCCTCATCACAGTGCTGTCGTAATCACGCCAGTCAATAGAAATTATTATTCTAGGCCTATATATATATATAAATAAAATATTCATTTGATTATTTATTAAAGGTGGCCGGTATCTTTAATTGGGAATAATATAATAAGCCACCCGTTATTGAACATCATTTAGACCTAATAGGCATATTGTGTGTTATTAAATTATTATCATCAGTTCTATTCATATTTTATTTCTTATTGTTGTTATCGTCATGATCATTATAATCATGATAATGCTCGAGACAATAAAGAGGTTTATCATAAAGTTATGCATATATGAACTATTAATTACAGTCCCATGCATGTTAAAGGTCACGAAAACCACAGCAAACACACTAACAAACAAACTTACTAACAATTTAGGAACACTAAACAATAAATTGTGTGTGTGTGTGTGTGTGTGTGTGTGTGTGTGTGTGTGTGTGTGTCTGTGTGTGTGTGTGTGGCAGGAAAGTAGTATTTTTAGGGAGACTAATATTCTTAATTGAAAAGCAAATATTGGGTGTATTAGGATACTTCACTGGCAATGTGATTAAAAAATATGGGTTGACCTTTCATCTTTAGCATGGCAACAATACTAATGAATACAAAACTAATGAATACAAAACTAACATGCAATGAAACTGGAAAATTAGGCATTTAAATTGAACAATTCACGGCAGAATATATCATATTTTCAACAAATTCTATTGGCAATGCTATGGTGATATACATAGTTCATAGAAATGAAATATGCGTAAAATATGAAGGACCTCGGCCTACTTTTATCAGTACTTATTACTTATTATTGTGTTGTCTTAACATAAATCTACTTAAGTACAAAATGTCATCACCGTGGGAGTAGAATATGAAAGTGGTCGTTAATACACAGAATTACTACATTCATCGAGGTGTAGTACTCAGATTCAATGAGGTTTTCTTATGGTGTGTGTGCCCGCGTACGTGTGTGTGTGTGCGTGTTGGGACGGGGACGGCGGGGGGTGGGTGAGTGTGTTTTGGGGGGGGGGGGAGGGTGCGGGGGTGGCGGCGGCTAGTGCTTACAGTCGCTCCTCTCCTCTCTCTCTCTCTTTCTCTCTTTCTCTCTCTCCTCTCTCTCTCTCTCTCTCTCTCTCTCTCTCTCTCTCTCTCCTTATGTCACTCTCTCTCCCCCCTCTCTCTTTCTCAGAGCACTCTGCGCTCCAACCACAAGGTTCAAATGACCCCCACTGGCTGCCCAGAGTCGGCCCCCCCAGGCCCGGGGTCTGGTGGGGTCTGGGGGTGGGGTCTGGGGGGGGGGGGGGGGGGGGGGGGGGGGGGGGGGGGGGGGGGGGGGGGGGGGGGGGGGGGGGGAAAATAAGCTGGCTGTCAGAGTGCAAAATAAATAAATAAATCTATACTAAAATCCATGAAGCCCCTCACCGCGATCAAAGAAGAAGAGGATGCAAAAGACTCGGGGCCTTCATCACGCGGGGACTTGCTACAGAGCCCTATCGGTGACTCGCGGTTCGGTTTAGAAAAAAACCATTACGATTGACTTCCTGCCAACGGTGACTACACAAAGAGGAAGCCAACAAAACCAAGGACTTTGGTTCACTTTCTGTTCGGGGGTCTGAGTTAATTGTTAACGTGAGCTCACTAGATTTAAAAATGGCGCCACAACATCACTTTGAACACCCCCCCCCCCCCCCCCCCCCATGAACATTACGAGCAGGCGAGTTCTCGTAACGTTAGCGTTGGGAAAGCGTTGATCCCAGATTGCGAGCGACAAGGCCGTTTGTTGTGAAGGATGCGTGGCGCGAGATATTCTCACGCGTGTCTGGCGTGCCGGGGCCTGTGAAAGGTGGACGGAGTCACACTCGATTACATCCCAAATGTTCAGCTGACAGGCTGGCGAGGCTGCCTTCCACTAGTGTGTAATGTGCGTGTGTGTGTGTGTCCATCAGTATGGTTTAGTGTGTGTGTGTGTGTGTGTGTGTGTGTGTGTGTGTGTGTGAGTATGTACGTGTCTATCAATATGGTTTAGAGTGTGTGTGTGTGTGTGTGTGTGTGTATGGTTTAGTGTATGTGGTGTGTGTGTGTGTGTGTGTGTATGTGTATGTGTGTGTGTGTATGTCAGTAAGGCTTAGTGTGTGTGTGTGTGAGCATGTGTGCGTGTATGTCAGTATGGCTTAGTGTGTGTGTGTGTGGTGTGCATGTCTATCAGTATGGTTTAGTGTGTCTGTGTGTGTGTGTGTGTGCATGTCTATCAGTATGGTTTTGTGTGTGTGTGTGTGTGGTGTGAGCGTGCATGCATGTCTATCAGTATGGTTTAGTGTGTCTGTGTGTGTGTGTGTGTGTGTGTGCATGCCTATCAATATGGTTTTGTGTGTGTCTGTGTGTGCGTGTCTGTGTGTGCGTGTCTGTGTGCACCATTTCTATTATTTCCAGTATTATAATCCTGTCATAGCATTTGGCATGTCATCTCACATCAAATCTCCTCTGGGAGAACAAAATGGCGACCAGCGCAGCGACGACGTGAACGTCAATCATCTCCACCAGTGGCCTTGCTGCGCGGTAACCAGATCTGAATGTTTCAATGGATGCTCAATCGCCCTGATAATGAGCAATTCATCTCACGTTCACACCCATACGCTCCGCTACAGCACGCACTGTGCCGCAAGCTCTCGCTGCGCATGCTAGTATTGGATTCATAATCGCCGGCGATCACATTATGTGGTGGCCTCGGGTTAAGCCGGGTCTGGTGGGCGCTACGCTACCACAGCTAAATGCGCCGGTTGTTGCTGATGTGCTAATGACGTCGTAGCGAGTCTGATATAAAACAGGAGATGCAGGGCAGAACACAATGTCCTTAAAAAAACGCTTTGCACGTTCATGTTATTCTATTTGCTTGAATTGGTGAGTCAAGCTAATAAAATCTTGTTTATCGTCAACTTCCTCGGCAGCTGCAGGGAAAATATTCTAAATGCTGACTTGTCTGCACTGGCAGGATTCACAGTTCAACCAGTGATGTTATGTTCCCACTCCCCCGTAATACAAAGCCTGCAAGAGGCTAGCGCATCGCTGACACTGCAGGCTTAGCAAGTTTTGCAACTTTTACACAATGTCTCCTATATGTTTTGATATCACTCCAATTTGTTTAAATTATAATGAATACTTTTTGCATGTCATATTACAGGAGTAAGACACGCACACTATTCTTATCTTTATGTACCACTGTGATATATTGCTGTCTCTTTCAACAGATGTACTCTTTGTAAGTTGCTTTGGATAAAAGCGATTTGATGTATTCTTCATATATAATAGTTTTTAATAAAAAATCTTTAAAGGTTTGTCAGTTGTAGGCTTCCTGAGGCTACACCCTGTTTTTTCAAATACATTCTTACATTAAACATACATACATCAAAATCTATGCTAAATATGAAATAATTCCTTGGGTTTTCCTTCCCTCTGCGTCTCTCTGGAGGTGCGCTAAGTCCCGGGCTCCAACTAAGGAGGTGGTTGTTCAAAGGACTCCATGACACAGCACTCGACAACATAAACAACACCCCATTCATTATGACCCCGGCTACCCGACACCCTTGCAGGAGGGACCGCAAGTCCCTCCTGCCGGGCTTTCAGGGGGCCCTATTGATCCCAGGATCCGGTCGATCACGTTATACCCAGGAGTGACAAGAGTGCATCGGCAAATTGAATAGGGGCTCGGGGAGTACAAGCACCACGGCTATCTGATGAAAAGGCCCCCCGGTCGCAGGGGAGAGATGGCTGTGCTGGCAACGACATAAATAAAGCCAAGAGGTCACCCGTCTCTCACTCTCCCGGGCGATCGAGACGTCGATGTTCCAAGACAAGAGGAAACTCTGGATAAATCCAGCAAAAACGGGTTGATGCTACATGCTCTTCCCCGTATGGATGGAGTTTGGACTTCTATTCTGGAATACCAGAAGTCCTTAAGGGATAAGGGAATGGCCGGTGTGGTAGGTAGAATGGATGGTAGGTAGGTCATCTTCAGGATCCAATCATTTTGCGTCAAAGCGTGGCGCTTATTATTGAAAAATCGTCTTTTTTTTCCCGCCAATCCCGCCCAAACAACTACCCGTCCTAATTAACAGCACTAATAACAACACACATGGGGGACTTAGGCCTGTTTTGAAGCATGGAACAGTTTATTATTTTATTCAGTGCTATTCCTTAGGAACATGAGAGCGCTGTGTGTGTGTGTGTGTGTGTGTATGTGACTGCGTGCACACGCAACACAACCAGATGCATGATCCACCACCTCCTGGGTGTGTGTGTGTGTTGTGTGGGGGGGGGGGGGGAGTCAAGGCTACCATATTGCACGCCATATTTGCTGTGACAAGGGGGTCACTTCATGATGGCCCTCGCAGATGAAATGGCTTGACCTTGGGGGCGTAGAGGGGGGGCCGGGGGGGGCTGACCCGCACCCGTCTCGCCGCGGTGGTGCTGCCGCCGCGCCGCTGTGCCCAGCAGCATCGTCCTGTTTCATCCTTCATCATGTTACATCGGGACGCATCTGTTAAGACGCAAACGCAACAATTACAAGGCCTGAGGGGTGTGTGTGTGTGTGTGTGTGTGTGTGTGTGTGTGTGTGTGTGTGTGTGTGTGTGTGGGGGGGTGGGGTTCAGTTGAGGGGGGGTTGGAATCGTTGAAGAAGTGGAATTGTCAGGAAACACACACACACACGCGCACACACACACACCTCTACGGCTCACCCTCCACTCCACTGGTGACAGAAATCCATCCCACGAATGGACCTCAGATCGTGGTTTTGTCCCCCGCCCCCAAGATCCTTGTACATACTTTGTACGAAAGACACACACACACACACACACACACACACACACACACACACACACCACACACACACACACACACACACAACACACACACACACACACACACACACACACACACACACACACAGACACACAAAATAGCAATCAATACTACAAGTTGAGCGAAACAGATACTTGAGACTAATGGACATTTCGAATTTTTTTTGCGGTTGATGTTTTTTTGTTTTTTTTTCTTCCTCCCCCTTTTTTCCGAAGGCGCTGCCGAGAGAAATTTATATCGATGCGGACAGCAGCATCACCACGGGGGGGACGGGGGAGGGATGGAGGTCACCCGCGTGCTTTGACAGCCTACCCCTGCTTAATGGACGCCGATCGACTGCACCGCGACTAACATGTCACTCGGAGGCACGGAGTCTGTGCGAGAGTGCGCGCACAGACTCCATGCACGCTCCATAGCGCGCGGCGATGAGCTCGCTAGTCGTATCCGGTTCCCCGCGGACGTCTGCGGGGGATTCTGGTGGATAACAACGTCGTGAACGCGTTGATAACAATAAACATTATTGCTTCGGACATCGGTGGGTTCTGGGAAATGGGGAAAATCGTCTATCGGAGCGGCTGTGGGTGGGGGGGGTTATTGTGGTCTCGAATGTGACAAGAGATTATGACTACTGCGTGATGATATATCGCTTTTAATACCTGTGGGGAAAGATGAACTGAATGTCCGTACTGGTGTGAAACTGCACAGTAAAACGTCATTATACTTTGTTACATTCTCTACTTTACTCTCTATACCACCATTTTATTATACTTATTACACACGGACTTACAATTTTTCAATGTATAACTCATAGCTCAGGTCCTTGTCCACCATGGACACCAAGTGACAGACAAGTCAAGAGGCCGGGCCTACTTCCTGTCCGACGGCCTTACTCTTCCTCCCAGACAGGTGGCGACCCGACGGTAACCTGACCCACATCTCTCTCTCTCTCTCTCCTCTCTCTCTCTCTCTCTCTCTCTGTGTATATGGCAGTCAGATCGTAGGCACAATAGACACAAAGTCCTCAAGTCACTAGTGTGTGCGTGTGCTGTGAGTGCATGTGAGTGCATGTGTGCCTGCATGTGTGTGTGTGTGTGTGTGTGTGTGAGTGCAGAGATTCCCCAGCAGTTGTGGGCGTTGCACACTTACGGCTGAGAGCTCCACCACCGCTGCTGTCTTGCTCTATATATAAAAGTAAGGGTTTCCTGTCTCACTTATCAGGCAACATCACAAATGGGTGTGGCCAGCCAGGTAGCTCAGGTGTCGGTCTGTCTGTCTGTCTGTCTTTCTTTCTTTCTTGTTCAACCTATGACCAACACATCCCTATAACTCCTCTTATTATATTCATGCTGCCAACTGCAATGGGCATGTGCAGTAAATCCTCGTGGAAGGGGTCCTATTATAGCACCAGGTGTGAGCCTGATCAGTCATTATACTAGGCATTTCAGAATTGTCATGTGACTAAAAGTGACATTGTGATGAAGTGGCATCACAAGTGGGAGTGTCCTCCTAGGGCACCTTTAATACAACAGTCACCACTCCAAAAAAGTCCCAGAAAACATCAGCCAAGCAGCACCAAATGAGGCAGAACTCACGACACATTGATAGTGGAGCGGGAAGAAGAAGAAGAAGAAAAAAAGCCCTACCCACAATGCATTTCTTCTCACTAAAGGGCACGCCTGGGGATGGCACGGCTGATCGACACGGTAGTCGTCGGGCGGAATAAGGCTCACGGGAGACGTTCATGGGAGCTGTCATGAACCGCTCGAGCCGTCGCTCACTCAGCTGTCAATCAGTCGGCAGCGATCAGGGGCTCGGCTGAGTGACGAGACGCACCTGCCAGCGCGGGCGCGTCACCTGGGAACCGCTCGGGAAGGAGACCCGACCCTACAGGCACTTCCACTGTGTGTCAATTTCCCAGCATGCACTGGCTTTCCCACAGAGCCTTAGCCAATGAGAAGCCTTAACCCCAGATCCCCAGTAAACCCGGCCGGAGTTGAGCCAATCCTAAGCATTTTCCACAATAATACCTCAACTTAGCCCAATGCCTTTAGTACATAACTTTTATATAATAATATCATAATAAACTTTATTTATAGAGCGCTTTTCTAAACAAGGTGCTTTACAGAAAAAGAACAGCAGATAAAAACAGAAGACGACAATAAAAACAACAGAGGGATCAAACAGCAAACACCAGGGAGAAAATAGAAAGAATTTAAGAATGTTCTGTAAAAAAGCATCTTGAGAAGGGACTTAAAAGATGCAAATGATGTTGCCTGTCTAATTTCAATGGGCAGAGAGTTCCACAGTCTGGGGGCTCGAACAGAAAAAGCCCGGGCACATGGGGAGTCAATACATCTTCAACATAATCGGGAGCGAGGCTGTTTAAAGCTTTAAAAGTGATCAGTAAAAATGTATTCGCTTTCTTGTAACAAAGGTCCACCATTTCTAAAACATTGTAGGGGGTTAAAAAACGGCTTTTTTGTTTCCTTTGTCCCTGTTATTAATATCTTGTGTCGTAAAGTGTACTGTAACGTAGACGACTTGATATAAATGTGTACACACAGTAGTTTTACTCTGGCTGTACACAATATCTCTTCAATAATTAGTGAAGTGGGTCTTTGCTTTCGTTTTTGAGTGTTTTCCCCACGTAATTTATCGACAGCTGAACCGAAGACGAACAACAAAAATATGGGTTACTATGGAAATACAAAAATAAGCTCTCATTACAAGGTGAATACATTTACATTTACATTTAGGGCATTTGACAGACTGCCAACATCATGCTCCGCTTGGAGGCTAGCAGGAAGCCATTTTGAAACGGGATACATGACAAAACAAGGCTAAATTGGGCAGCAGGACTTCACAATTCATTGCGTACCTCACATTTCCACTATATCATATGTACGTAATGTCTAATAGGTGAATATGATCTTGTTTTGTGTTGTGCACGTTGTAATTGGACCGCGGCTAATGTGCAGTTAATGGTAAAGTCTTGCGAAACCCTGGACGGTCAAAACAAATTAAGAAGCGTCTTAATTTCACCTTTTTTGGGCACAGTAAAATGTGCCTGCCGTCGGCAAAACTACGGCTGTATCATTATCTGTATTTATTACAACTAGTCATGTGCCAGTTGAGATTTAACAACCTGTGTGGCCTCCGGTATCGTTGCTGCTTGCAGCCTTTTTGAGAACCGCTCGCCCAAACAACGTCACGACACTTCCTTGGGTCCTCGGCAATACACCCGCCAGTGAGGTGACCGTTCCGTTGCCTGTTCGGAACGGGGCCGATTGCTTGCAGCTCTCGGGACGGAACAGCTCATCGGAAACAACTTCACATTTGACACTTTGGTCTCGGGAAGACTTGTTCCGGGAACAGATCAAAGCTGCATTTGAAATTACATAGCTACATATTTTTTTGACTTCTTTTAGAATTTCTAGTGAAGCAATTGTGCAATTATGTTATGAACATATACAAGCTGCATACAATGAATGTTGCCCTCAAAACATGGTCATTTACTTGAAATACGCCTTGTGAAACCTTCCTTTTCTATTTTCGGCCATTGATATAATGATAGACACATGGCCTCGGTCTCAGCTTGGTCTCGATTCACCAATGACATGATCTGGACTTGGGACTTCACCAAGGTGGTCTCGAATACAGCCCTGACACACCCACCCACGCCCACGGCCACACAATCACCCACACACACACACCCACGCCCACACACACACACACACCCACCCACGCCCACACACACACCACCAGCGCCTAATTTTCTCATCATTGCAGACAACAATCACGACACGATGGAATGGAGACGGAATGGAGATGGAATCCCGACCCGCCCACGTTGACACGCTCGCTGCTTACAACAAACAGACCAACGTCTTGAGAAGAAGTGTCTGCGTTGACTTGGGGGACGACACGCCTGCGAGTGGGAGTCGGCCATGCTTTTAGCCTTGCATTATTCACAAGGAAACCCTGTTGGAAACCGCTTCGGAGAGGAGCCCTCTCTCTCTCTCTCTCTCTCTCTCTCTCCCTCTCCCCCCCCCGCACAATGCTGTGTGTGTGTGTCTATGGCAGTAGGCGCAATAGACAAGTCCTCTAGTCACTTGTGTTTGTGTGTGTGTGTGTGTGTGTGTGTGTGTGTGTTCATTCCATCCTCACTAGTAAAAACCCAAGGATGGACGTGAACCGGTGTACTTCGTGAAGAATTCATTCTACACGAGTCTCAAGCTTTTCCTATAAAGTAGTCGAGCGCAGGACGAAGCCAAACTAAATGGGCCTGTGGGCTTTCTTTGTGTAGAACTGTGAATCCTATAACTGGCATTTGACACAACTCATGCACTTCAGTGAGATAAAAGACACGTGAGAGTCGGCGATGAAGGGACACAACCGATAGATAAAACGGCGCCACAACGAGAGAAATTTTGTTCTCTAAATCCACCGAGTCGCCAAATGATGCAGAAACTCGCGCCTTCCTTTTCATCTGGGGCCAACTGCAAAAAAACAAGACTCCGAATATTTAGCAGAGGGCGAGAGAGGGTGGGGGTGGGGGTGGGCTGAACAGATTGTTATGTCACCGACGGAGAGCCGTAATAAAAGTCGTATTTCTCGTGCATTTTGCATGACTGGAGGGTGTAACACTCGTGCCTGTCTGCTCCACTCTCGTCACGCACGCCGCTAAAGTGGAGCAGCTCTGCCTGGGATGACGCTCTCTGGCCTCGGAGATGGAGAGAGATAGGGAGAGAGAGAGAAGGGAGAGAGAGAGAGAGAGGGAGAGAGAGGGGGAGATAGTGAGAGAGGGAGAGAGAGAGGGAGGGAGAGAGGGATGGAGAGGGGAGAGAGAAAGAGATAGAGAGAGAGGGGGAGAGAAAGGAGAGAGAGAGAGAGAGAGAGAGAGAGAGAGAAAGGGGGGAGAGATAGGGAGAGAGAGAGGAAGAGAGAGATGGAGAGGGAGAGAGGGGGAGAGAGACTGTGCCCGATAGCATAGTTCCATCATGACACTCAGCTGTGAGCACGGCAGACAGCGCAAGATTAAGAATGGATGAATGAATGAATGGATGGATGAACGGATGAATTAATTGATGAATTGATGGGTGAATGGATGAACAAATTAATGGATGAATTCATGAATGGATGGATGAAAGTGGGCCTCATTTGATTCCAATACACGCTGGGGGAACACGATGAAAGCCAAGGAATTCAATTCTCAGGCGTTCACAAGTTAGAAATTAGCCGTTAGCATTTGGTGCTCCTTGCTTTATCCTCGAGCTAATATGGGTTTGATTTTAGGCCACAGGATCAGCTTCCAGAGCGCTCGTATATATTCTCAGTACCTCAGATCACGCTAGTTTAAGGTGACAGCTAGCCAAAGCTATCACGCGCCGGGTGTGAAATGAGCACCTAGCGCTCATAAAACATAAACACACGTTGGGAGCAATACCACAGTTGGTTTTGAGGACAAAAAACATTGTTTCACAGAGTAGTCCCAGGCTTCATAAGATCTCGTAGTTGTAGTTGGAATATAAAGGCCAGCTATTTTCCATTATTGAAAACAGTTTTAAATCTTAACAGCACTGGCTGTGTCCACCTTTCCAAAAGTGCATTTTTTTTTAAACTGTGGTGGCGATGGTTTGATTGTGGAAACTGGCCGCCATTATTGTTCGTCTCCCAAACTGCACACACACTCACACGCACACACACACACACACACACACACACACACACACACACACACACACACACACACACACACACACACACCCAGAGAGAGAGAAAACGCCTGCAGTCACAATTATCGCTCATTACACAGGCGAGCTCTGAGCCCCCAGTTTATCTAATGTCTGCAGCTAAAGACCACTGGACCTTGTTTACTTGTCATAATCAATGAGCAAGTAAACTGTAGATAAGAACCAGAGCCCCGAACAGGCCGCCAGTAAACCAGTAAACACACACACACACACACACGCACACAGGCACACAGGCACACGCACACACACCGAAAGCACAAAAGTCTATTAGCTCCAATTGGCTAACATCATAAGAGCCAATTGTATCCCGATTAATGGATTAAAGGCTTACGGAATCAGCGAGATTTGTTTGAACATTTCTAATAGCTCGTATTACCTAACGGACCAGCGGCTGAGCCAAACCGCCAAACACAGAGCACAAGTAGATGTCTGCACTTCCCGCTGTGTGTGTGTGTGTGTGTGTGTGTGTGTGTGTGTGTGGTGTGTGTGTGTGTGTGTGTGCGTGCATGTGTGTGTATCAGAATGTGTGTGTGCGTGCAAATGTGTGAATGTGAATATGTGTGTGTGTGTGTGTGTGTGCATGTGTGTGATACAATGTGTGTGTGCGTGCAATGTGTGGAATGTGAATATGTGTGCATGTGTGTGTGCCTGAATGTGTGTGAATATGTGTGTGTGCATGTGTGTGTGTGGGATCACCTTACCGGGGGGGGAGACCGTAACAATATATATTAGCGGGCTTGGCTGGAGGGGCCGTCGTGGCTACCTCTCTCTCGCCACATGATGTGAATTACAGTTAAGAAGAAACCCGCCGCCCCCATTAAGGCGGCCGTTTGATCTGCGCGCCACAAATTGATGCAAGGTGAAGAAATTGTCACGTAATTATGATTGATGATGACAAGAAGGGGAAATGATTTGCGCCTTTTCATTCTCACCGCTGAGAGCGCTGCGGCAATCGGAGCTGTGTGTGTGTATGTGTGTATGTGTGTTGAAAAGGCGGCAAACATTGAGACGCATTAGCGACAACAAATGGCCGGGCGCCAAATCAGATTGTGCATGTAGTGTTGCTTTTAGACACATTTGATAATGTCCCGGTAAAGCCCCTCGGTATTTCACCCCAGCACCGCTAAGCTGTACTGCATGACATCCCATAATGCCACGGAAGGGTTGATGTTTACATCACATTGCGTTGCATTGCATACGTTTGCGTCGTTCTTACATACGATATGAACTTCAACCGCGGGAAAAGAAGCCGTCATCGCCGTGGTGACATCTGTGTCACTTGAATGCTAAATGAAAAAATGCTAAATGCTAACTTATATAAAAAAAAGACTAGCATTGCGGTTTCCTGTTCACTCAGCACACACACACACCGTTTCCCACCCTCGCCGCAGGGGGCGACGGAACGCATCTCATATGCAAGTTCACGCTTCACTGGCCATTCACACACCCACCCCCCAGCAATGAATCCTCCTCCTGCCCCACTTATTTTTAAATAAAAAGTTAATTTGACATGTTTAATGTCTGGCGGATTTCCTCAGTGAGTGAGTAAGTAAGTAAGTAGTGGAGCAGCACTTTAGGAGCATGGACGCAATCCCTCCTCCCTCCCTCCCCAACCCGACCACATATTCCTGTGGCTCAGTTGTAGGTTGTGACAAATAATTGAAAATTACGGATTTGTGTGGTCTTCTGACACCATTCACCAAGGTATTTAGTCAAAATATTTTCACAGAAATGTTTTCAATATCACTTATTGCAATCAGCAAGGTTCAATTTTGCATTTCTAGTAAACAAAACATATATTTTTCAAGATTCAATATTCAAGAAGTTGTCACATACACATACAGGATATGCAGTGCAATGAAAAGTGGCGATGCACAACGGAATGTGCAAAAGAATAATACAAATAACACGAATTGGAGGGATCAGAATATCCACATAATGTTGGTTGAGTTGGGGCTTTTCTTGTGTTAGCATAGCATACGCAACTCTTGAATTTCCCGTCTGGTGAGCCAGATACCTGGATGATCTCTTGTTAGTTTAAGGCAGTGAATCACAGATTATGATTTAATGAGATATGTGAAATCAGATGGAAGGGAAATGGGGGAAGGGTTCTCTTGAAGAAATACCAAGCATTGGCTGGATGGCAACGCTGGGAAAAACACATCTAAGTACACCATTGTTGTGCTGAGATGCGGTAAGTGGAACTACTGCCAAGTTGCACTTTCTGATGCATGATATTTATGATCTGTATGAAGTAATTAGCATTACGGAAACATTATCTGTCTGTCAAACTGAACGATTGGTGCCCCATAAGTAATTCTAACACACGCACACACACGCGCACACACACACACACGCACACACACAAAGACACACACACACACACACATTGACATTGAGGAAACATATTTTAGTTGAGATATTAGCACATTTACAACCCTACACATACATACGTAACATTTGCTTCATAACCGAGTACAAAGAGCAGCTTTAAATAGAGAATGTGCACAGTTCACAATATCACAAAAGTGCTTTACGGTCATAAAATGTTTTTCTGTTTTTGTTGTTTTTCTGTTCTGTTCGGTTGTCTCTCTCTCTCTCGCCCTCTTTTTAAAAAAATGTAATTAGCTTATGTTCCTCTCCATAAGTGCAGCGCGCCTTGAAACAACATGGCGATGAAACAAGAATGTGCCCGGGCTTCCCCCCCCGGCGGGGTCGGCAGCGCGTCAGCCCCAGACCCGGGATTAACGGCAAACCAAAGCAACTCCCGGGAAGCGTGCGTTGATCCGCCCTGACACCCGCTGCCACACTTGGCAGCGCCACCGTAGACATCACAAGGGGCTCGCTTGCTCCCTCCAGGGCGGGGACGTGCCATATTCTCTCCCGCTATATACCGTCTTCTTAATTTAATTACATTTTAAAAGAGCACGTGAATTGCGTCATCGTCTAATTAACTCTGTGCAGCTAGCGGTGCGTCCGTTAGCGTTACGGGCTTAAAGTTCATGTGCAGGGGATTACGCCGAATTAAACGCGTTGCCCCCCGCGGCGCACCGTGCCTTTTTAACGCTGCCGTTTGTATTTGCGCATGAGCCAGTGGTTGTTGTTTGTTTTCATGGTTGCTGGTTGTACTGGTGGTGGACCTGTGCTCCTTTCAGTCAGTTCAGTCACTCTCTTTTTTCGTCTGAAAGCCTGACAAGAAGAAAAGGATTAAAAGGTCCAGTCGGCATATTTTGTTTGCATTCAATTGTGTTTCGATTGAGTCTCATGGTTCTCATGCTCCATTGAAATGGCCGTAGCAGTAGTCAAAGGAACACATGACAACCATGAGACTCAATCAAAACACAATTGCATCCAATAAAATGATTGCCGCTTTAAGTGTGGATTGTGTTAAGTGGAATGTGCATGATGTGATGTTTTCGGTATTACACATGGTTGTGGCAGTTTGCGGCAAAAAAATATTTTGTACCACCACTAATGTCAAGTGCACATTTTTTCTTCAGCTTTTGTATTCCTTCAAAAATTGACTTATTATTACGTAAGATAAATGGTGGTTGTGAATCACACAATATAAACCACTCTACAACTATTGTATGAAAGCCGTATTTACATCAATGTGCCATTTAACACTTTTCCGTTTAACTGTTTTTGACTTCTGACGTAGACTTGCCTCGACATCGAGGACTCGGGCTAAAGAGCGAATCCCAGCCATCCTAACAGCGAAGATGTTACAATCATCCAAAAACCCTACAAGCCTTAAAAGACCAAAAAAACATCCTCTTATTTTTCCTTTTTCACACCATTATTTCTCGACACGATTTGGCGTTTTCCTGAAGCCAGTGCACAAATCTCCCGCCTTCCTCATTGTATGATCACTTCTACAAGCAACATGTTGACAGACACACCACTACGGGCAACAGCCACGTTGCCATGCCAACAGACATCCCATCAGCCAGTCCCCGTACATACTGTATAGCTCTGTATGCGAGCGTATGTGTGTCTGGTGTGCACACACACACAGGCACTACCAACCGCCGCCAGAGGGGGCGTGCTGCTGCAGCATTAGCGTCTCTCCCCTATCAGGCCGGGAGATTCAGAGGTTGTGTCGGCTCGGGTTAAGCGAGGCGCTGCTAAATGGCTTAGGCCAAGCATCGGTGCACCGCTAGCCTCTAGTGGAAGGCGTGGCGACGCTGCGATTCCTGCGATACCACCGCATGACAGCTAAAGTAGTCTGGCTGGTGGTGCATCGTCGCCATGGTTGCACATAGCCTGCCCCCCCCCCCTGAGAAGCCCCACGGGCGGACGACGGGCGCTTGCTAGCTTCTCCCCGAATGACTTTGTCTTATCTTAAGTGTTCCCTCCTCGGGGGCGGGAGAGGGGGGCAGATCACAGGCAATAATGTGCATTAAGCTGAAGAACAACTTGTCTCCACTGACTGAGGCTCTGTGTGTTGTACTTGTTCTGTCTTCAACAGTGTCTAGACTGCAGTGTTTTTTTTCCTCGGAACAGTTCACAGGGGTGTGGGGGGGGGGGTTCTGCTGAGAGTCGGTATATTACCCACAATCCTCCTTGCTCATTGAGTCGCTCCCTGGCTTAAAGAGGTCATTAGGCAGAGATCGGTGGCCTTCTCTCCTCGTATTCATCCTGAGCCAACGTGGGAATAAAAAACCAAAACAGAAATCAACAATCAGTTCACGCATTAAAGAGTTGCTAATTGGGTTAAACAGCAGTGTAATCTCTGGCATATGATCCAGTTTAGCAGCGAGAAGCGCTTCAGCCGTCACAGGAATAGCGAATCATGCTAGCATGTTCGGAACGATGCACTGGCTGGCTTTGCATGGAGATTTGTACTTAAAGTTATAATGTCGAGGATTTTCCTGGAAATAAATGTCTGTAAAGTCACTATCTATCGCTGAACGAGGTAACACAATGGTGACTGAGCCTATGGTCCACGGATGAAAGCCCTTGCATTTGCAGTATTTTTTTATATTACAGACGGGTGGCGACTTGGGTGGCAAGTCGCCTTTCCCGCACAACATTTAAAACGCGGCGCACAGTCAGTGACACATTTTCTATGTCTCTGCTAGAGTAAATGGAGTATCCGCCATTAAACAACTGCCAGCAGATGTACGTCACCCATGAAACACCGTTTGGAGGCAATTGTCGCTTTTCGCCATAGGTGTTGCCAAAGAGCATGTTGGGGCATAGTGTTCCTCAAAGAGATGAATGTTACTTGTTGACTTGTATGTTATTTACTCACACTTTTAACCATCTTCATTATATTGCATGGACTTCATCTGGAACCAAACAAAAAATAAACCACCATCGCACACCATGCATTCATCTAAATAACAAAACCTAAAAACAAAGACCTTGGTTGTGGTTGTTGAGGTTGAATATCATGACACATTTGGGGGAAATCAAGGCTATAGTTCAACAGAACTCATACATGTTGTGCTTGGGACATTTGTAACGCGTTACAGATTAAAATATAATACAATCAAAGCGAAATCCACCGGCACTGAACACCCATACTGCGTACAATGTGACGAGCAGTTGCCCTCACTGTGGGTGGAGAAGCGGCACGGCAAGATCTGAAATGTTAAAGTCAATATAAATATTTCAGGGTTTTACGCTTGAGCAAAAACTGTATTTTTATCAAATGGATTGGCATGCGAGAGAGAGAGAGAGAGAGAGAGAGAGGAGAGGAGAGAGAGAGAGAGAGAGAGCCAGATGGAATCGGTTCATCTTGGCCACTAAAGATGTATTTACATGGTACGCGTCACCCGGTCAACCACAGGGGCATCGGGAGAAATTGCTGCACAATTTTCTTTTTCTTTTCTCTTTTTTGAGTCTGACAAGGCGCAGACGACATCACCATCCTCTTAAAGAGCTTTCCGCTAATGTTTAGTGATTGAAGTGCCGAGCGCCCCGAGGTTGGGGGGGGGGAGAAATGTAATATGAATGGGGCCGGTAATGGAATACCTCTGCCCGTGTGCCAAAATATTCGGCAACTGAAGCGCAGGGAGCAGCGTCAAGGCGCAAATATTCATGAACAGCCCGAGCTAGCTTGAGTAGCTCGTCAACGCTCCGGGCCCCGGGTCCAGGGTCTTCCCCATACCAGAGAGAGAGGGGGGATCGGGTTTAACACAGACCTGGACCTGGAAGTCAGGGTGGATCAAGTCAGTGAGCGGGTGCGTCCACACCGCACAGGCCCCTGTATACTCTCTCTCTCTCTCGCTCTCTCCAGAGGATAAGAAGAACCCGATGCCAGTGAGAACAGCCCACAGATAGAGCCAAAACAAAAACAGACGTTCCGGGCCCCGGCGTGGTCATTTCAACAGGAGAGCACGCTATCGGTGTAGCATTGTTGTCAGAGAAGTTGGTATACCTGGACTCCGCGGTCCAGGGTGGAGTGGAGCTAGCTGGTGCATCATGGTTGCATTCACAGCCTGTCTCACCCGATGCCACTCTCTGCCACAACACATACTGGAGAACTCAACATATCAAGACGTGGAGTTATGTTGAGAGTCATGAATTGGTTCTGCCTAAAAACATTATAAAGCAATTAGGGCGGGGACTTTAACGCGTTAATTACGATTAAAAAATAACACGTTAAAACTAATTAACGCATTTTAATCACACTTTATTTTTGCACTCCAAACACCACGGAACGTTTCTCAGTGGACGAATTGTAGGCTCAAATATGGACGGACCGGAAGAGACCGCGGTTTTTTTGTTGTTGTTACCATTTTAGATGGTAGAGATGGCACTTTATGTAAAACTGTTGGTCTGTGTAGCTAAAATAAACAGGATTTAGCTGCTTAAACGTATGTATATGTCTATTCATTGATTCACTCGTATATCAAAATCCTTTTGAATTGAAAAATGTTGCTTCTCGTGTCAAATATATGCGATAGATACATTTTTTTAATCGAGTCCCACCACTAAAAGCAATGCTAGCATAATGACGGCTCTTCTTTACGGCAATATTGCACAATTTCCGTATAAAAAGGGGAGCTAGAGAGCAGCCAAACCAAATATAGCAGATTTGCAGAGAATAATGTCGAGAGACAGAACATCCGCAAGGGCTAAAGTTCGGCATGCTAAATGAGTTTCTTCATGGCGAAAAGCAAACTTCTGTGATCAAAGAGGTTTGGGAACACAGTGAGTCTGTGTGTTGTATAAGAGAAACCGACGTCCCTCTCGGAACCCCCAGGATGAAAGCCCAAGTGAAGTTAAGGCCCAAGTAATGCAGGGCATGTGCAGTTTATACAATCCTTGGAAATGTTGAGGATTTGTCACGATTTACGAGATATCAGTTTAAAATGGATTATCTGGGGCTAAATAACTAACACACCGAGACACACACAGGAAACACACATGCACAATTACAAAACACACACACATATGGACAAACACAAAAGAAACACACACACAGAAAACACACATATAGACACACACAGATATACACAGAAAACACACACACACAAACACAAACACAAACACAATGAAACAGTGAAATTCCAAGCCCTGTGGCCATGTGCTTCTGAAAACAAATATAAATACATTTCAACTCAAGCGTATGATCAAGTTAATGTTTTTAGGCATTTGTTCGGTCCTAATGTTTCCTTCACACGACATCCGCACAACAGTTACGTATTGTGATGCGTTTGGGGTCTGGCCTCATTTCTGGGTTTATTTTGGGGCGGAGAGCAACGAAGACGAAACAAAGAGCTAATAGTATAACCTTGTTTAACCTCACGCAGTGGCACCCAAATCTACCAAATTCATGTCAAAACACTTAAAAGTCTTTGTCAGTCTGGAATAAAAAAAGAAAACAAAATAAAATAAACATGGATTTTATCAAATCCCCCAGCGACAAATTTTCAGCAGAGTGGTCAAGTTTCCCCGACTAACATAGAGACTACTCCAAGTTCTCTTCTCGTCTGGGTTTATAAAGAATGAAAGGTCGGAGTTTGGGAAAAAAAACATCTGTTTCCAAGATGTACGCTAATTGCATAATGGCTCGCTAATTGTGATTCTAATTTGTTTCCTATTGGCCGGTCGGGCTGCCACATCTAGTCTAGTGCCGCCCGCCACAGTCTAGCCGAAAAAGCATATAAATTACTTGCATGTGAATTAGGCTTGTCATCAAATCAAACACGTCGAGTATTTCAAATGACTGGATGTGCCAACCTGGACTCTATCAAACATTTTCCTTCCTTCCTTCCTTCCTTGCTTCCTACTGTCCACCACCAGGCGGAGTCTAGGGCCGGAATCAAAACTATTCTGTGGCATTAACACCGGCTCTGCGTCGACACCCCTGCTCACAGGAGGCAGCAGAGCATTTCAAACACCAATCACAACAAGCCACAACAAATAGGCTCCGGGGGGGTGGATGGGTGCGAGAGCGAGAGCGAGGACATCAACAAACACGGCCGCCGTAAACTGGTCAGTCATGAGGAACCGGAGGCCCCCAAAGTGTCTGTGTGGCCCTTCTTCTTCTGCGCTGTGACCCTCGTATGGCCGTCACGCTTATGGAGAACTAGGAAAACAGTAAGAATAAAGATGAAAACCTACCGGCCCCCCCAACAATGACCCCCACGCGAGTTCACGCGGTGCGGTGCATGGTGGCCAATCGGGGGCCACAGCAACAACAACACGCCTCATTTTCACACGGAAGGTGACTTCGGGCCGATGGACGAGCAGCTGTATTCCCTCGCTAATTATATTGATGTTGTGATTCGGGGTCCCCCCCCCCCCACCCCCACCCTCCCGCAAGCACGGTTTAAAAACGGAATCACCTTTTTACTCGGACGCGGGGCCCTGGCTCGTCATAGGCGAGGGGTTTTCCACAAGGGGCGATTGGCGGGGTTTTTTATGTGTAGGCTTACGCTCGACTTGTCGCATTGTCTCTGGCTTCACAAGACCCCCCCCCCCCCCCCCACCCCAGTTTGTTCACGGTCCGTAACAAAGAGAGCAGCTTATTATCGGCCTGCTGGAGGAGTTGTCTGCACATGTACGATCCCGTAATTGCTGCCGCCGGACAGGCAGACTGAATTGGACTTGACACTGAGCCATTATTCGGAAATGAAATGCTGTTTTTGCAATTACGCGAGTTTAGCACGGCACAGTGAGTATGTGGCCCCGCGCGAGGTTCTGACCATCGAGCCGCGTTCTTTCAAAAAGGGGCCTTACACTGTGTGTGTGTGTGTGTCAAGCAGACATCAGGCCATTTGTGGCTACATTTTCAAACTTCATTTCATAACTCTCTGTAAGCGCCAACACAATAAATAAATACATTAAATAAATTACATAAATTATTATGAATGTAGGCCTACTCCTTCAGATTTAAATACAACAATTATTCACAGTGTAAAACTCTGAAAAGGACCTAATGGACGTACAATGTTCAAATTGGATTTAATCTTGCACTTTGTTAAAAAAAGTTATGTTAAGCTTAAAAAGTACCTTCTAGAATCGAGATTATTGAACAGAATAACCTTCTGAATGATCCCAGATACTGCATAGCAACAATTGATGGGTTTGTGTCAGGTGTCACAGGCTATCGTGACAAAACCAACCAATCAGAGTATGGAGTCAGTAGGGTGGGTGGCTAACAATTGATCCACAATAGCTTAAGCCTCCGACTGGATCCGTTACTCAGTACAAGGTTGAATACAATTACTGTTAAATTTATCTAAAGGTTGGAAATTCTCTGTAAAAAAAAGGGGAAACTTGAGTGATTCAGTTGATCATGACCTGATCAAAATGGTAAGCGACACAGATAGATAGTTTGAACTAGTCTTGTTGAGAAAAACTTGGCTACATAATCCCCCATTATATGTGCTGTTATCTGAAATGTTTCAGGGTACAAAGGCTATCTGTGGACACCAAGTATATACAGTATTCAGTAATCTACTGATATGAATAGTTCATAGTCTACATGTACACGTTAAGGACAAAAATCTGATTGACTGGCATTTAGGGTCTTCCCGCTCATAACCTAAATGGATTGCATTTATATAGCGCTTTTATCCAAAGCGATTTACAATATTGCCTCACATTCACCCATTCATACACCGACGGTGGTGTCAACCACGCATGGTAACAACCAACACGTCAGGAGCAGTTAGGGTTAAGGTGGTGTCTTGCTCAGGGTACACCTCGATACTGAGCTAGGTGGAGCCCGGGGATCGAACCAGCAACCTTCCTGTTGCCAGACAACCGCTTTTACCTCCTGAGCTACTGCCGCCCTTTGACCTGCCTCTTAACGGGAAACTTCTCTTTAACCTCATCTCTATCTATCCATGTTAGCGGACAGATAGAGATGCTCTCTGTGCTCTCTAAACATTTGCATATATACTACTCACAAATCTGAAAAGCAGAGAGGTTTTAGCGCTTCGCAATTTGCCGCTAACTGCTACTACCTCGGCCTCGCAAAGTGACCGTCGGTGATGACGCCCACCTCGCTCAAACGCAGGGTCCCCACGAGGTCAACCAGACTCTGCCACACACTGAGGACGAGCATGTGACTCCTCCCCATTCAAGTCCACCTGGAACAGAGGGAGAGAGAAAACACACACACACACACACACGTGCCAATCAAAATAAACGGCGCTGTAGCTGTACTATCGTGCTTTTATCGTTTGTTTTTGACATCACCGAAACATTTTCGATTTGTAAGCGAAGCAACGCTAGCCCCATATACTGGATAAAATAGCCATATAGCGCCGCTAACAGTACATTTGCATCGGAGAGGACAGTTTCTTTAGTAACGTAGCCTAGGAGGATACGTTACTAAAGAAACTGTTAAATCATTGTTAACTGTTAAAACGTTAAATCATTAAAATAACGCACGAAATAATGCACGGCGCGGTCCCTCCGGTAAAGGTTTAGTGGACCAAGCTAAATGTTTTTTTAAGACCCGTCAAAAAGCGACTCAGCGCGTCGTCGTGACGGACATTTTTGGCGGGCTTTGTGTCGAGGCAACGTCACGTGGGACAGCAGTGGGCGCCAAGCGACGGAGCGCACGAATGACGAGACACTGCCCCCCAGTGGCCGCTCTGACGCTCCTCCTGTGTCTCATTTCACTCAGGAAATAGAAAAAAGTGTGTCGTGATAAAAGCAATATATCACCAATGTGGCATATTTTGCAAAACAAAAAATAAATATAATAATAATTTCCAACCGGGCCTATTCTAAATATTATAATGTGCATATACAGGCCTATTGTAATGTAGTACACGGTCTGCATTTCTTTTGTATTTCCATTGTTCCAGTGTTCTTCTTGTTCTTCTTCTTCTTCTTCTTCATATACTAAATAACTTCTGGTTCTGGCACCTCCAGATAGTCTGTGGTTCAGCTGGTCTGTGACTGCAGTGTTTTGTTGTGCAAATAAGGTCGAAGCTGGCTATAAACTGTTGACACCGCCTACAGGCACTTATATATGAATACATATATATATATATAATATATATGAAAATAGTCTCTACAGCATCACTTTAACAGGCCAATACAAAATAAAGTGATTATTCTTTTAGATTTTTTCTACATTATATTTAAGTAAACGACATACATTCAAATGTATGTATTACTTATTGGAAGAGAGCTTTTCAATTTTTTGGAAAAAAGAAAAGAAAAAAGGTTGGGTCCATGGACAACTCCAACATATAGTAGACATATTCTTTATTTATGATTTCCTGAATTGTACATGTACAAATAGCAGTGTTTGATATCCTTTTACCGAATGGGTTGTTTTTTAGATTGTTCATGGATTGTTAACATTACTTTTGCCGCTGTCTGTATTGTGGTGCATCGTTAAAAGCCAACCTTACAAACGTTAAACCAAACCAAAAGTCTCAACATTTCCCTGCCACATCAAGCTAACACGGTATCATATGGTGATCTACGACCGACTTTGTGTTTCCCTCCGTCACTTCCTGTCTGTTGACGACCCCGCCGGGCTAATCATCCTTCCGCAGGAGCCAGGTAGGGGCACCGCCGCCCCCCGAGCCCACGAAGAAGCTCCACCACCAGGGCATCTCCGCCCTCTGCTCCTGGCGCCGCGCCGCGGTAGCCGCCGCGGTGTAGCGCTCAAAGTGGTTGTAGGGGTCGAATCGCTCGTAGTCGCCCTGGGCCGCGTAGCCGTCCTCATCCACCACCACCGTCGCCACCTCCTGCCAGGGGTCCGCCTCTCCGGGCTCCAGCGCGGCCTTCTGCAGCTGGAAGTCCACCCGGCCCGCGTGGCGCATGACCGCCGGGATGCGCACCCTCTTGACCCTCTTGGTGTAGCCCGGGGCCGTGGCGCTCACGATGTGGACCCCGTGGCCCAGCAGACGCCAGTAGTCCCCCTGCTCGGCTGAGGGGACCGGGGTGGGGTTGAGGGTGGGGTTGAGGGTGGAAGAGTCGTGGTACTAGGTTACATCCACGTAGAGATCACAGGCTTGTGTTAAAATCGACAGACAACAACAGAATAATGTGTTCACCCTAATAGAGAGAAATGACCCGACAGACCTTCCAGCAGCACGGAAATGGAGTCTGAGCTTTGTTTACCTGATATACACTGTGAAAATTAAAACCAGTGTCGGCATACATCAGCCGACCCGTACCATATGCCATACCTGTGGTGACATCATGCCTCAGGCCCTGGACGGATACCCGGGCCCCCTTGATCCCGTTTCCCGCCTCGTCCTTCACCAGGCCCTTGATGCCGCGGTGGGCCTGCACGCGAAACACATCACGACACACACACACACACACACACACACACACACACACACACACACACACACACACACACACACACACACACACACACACACACACACACACACACACACACACACACACACACACACACACACACGAGTATCGGTTACAGCACCGCTTCACACTGATCTGGTAACAGGTTGGGTCGGTTTCGCTGCTCTGCGGAGCATCTGATGCACATTATGAAAATCTGGGACGATTAGTAATATACTTTTTGTATTATTCTTATTCTTATTATTCTGGACAGTAGTAGAAGCAGTATGAGCTGATGGACTTGAAGACCTACGGATAAATAACAACAAAATAATGGTTTGTCGATGAAAGTAATTCCAGTATTTCACTGCATTTGTGGATAGTTATTGACAAACTTTAGTCATTTAAATTCCAAAAGAAAAGAAGGAAACACATTTTAAACACACATAACAGTGCATGCTTACTCCTTCCAAAAAGGCCAGTAAAGCCTCGTGGTTTTCGTGCCAGCTGACCGCCAGATCTTCTTCGGGGGGGAATTTGTCACAACCCAGCTCCACCGTTACCTCGAAACAGTTGGTGTGGAGATAGTTGAAGTCTTGCATACCTGACACAAATCAAGAACAATCCTTCTGACATCTGTTGCTCATCATCAAAAGTGTAAAGTCAAAAGTTTTTAATACTTCAACATTCACAATCGTTACTTGAACAATCGCTCCAACTCCATGCTGAAAAGTTCACGCAAGACCTCATGAACTTCACTTCAAACTGTCGATGTGAAAAACATGAACGCTCCAAGGGCGCCATCCAGTGTCTACACGTGGACACGCACCCTCTATTGCATATCCCAGTTGCGTCTAACGTTGTTGTTTTTCTCTGTCTCCTACCTCCAGCAAAGCTGTACCACTGCGCTCCGTTGATAATTCCGTTCTGATTGTCACGAGCCGACCCACACCACGCCTGCTCATGGGCCATGGTGGCGTGGGCATCTGCATACGTTCTCGCCAGGATCTTGAACACCTGGAACAGGAAACCAATGGGTTATTATCATGATGATTATGCGTTGTGGTGATTCAAAATAGGCCCACCGCCAGATTCAACAAAGCCTGATAACGACCTTCTCCAAAATTAAATCACAATAATTGTTATTTGATCCTTATTGACTTATTATGTGATGGTTACAGGGCTATAAACAAGAAATATAGAAATAAAATAAATAAAAGTAAGCATCTTATGCATACATTGAGTTATATATAATATAATTATGATAATAATGATACATTATTATTACATATTCAGGGTGTCGCTGGCTAGAAATCTAGAAAGAGAATCGAGAAGATTATTTGATCCAAATTTGAATTAAATCATTGATCACGCACAATCATAACCGTGTTTACATTCACAATCGATGAATGCATTTGCGCTCACAATTGAACCACATTTGAACTCTATTCGCCATGAAGCAATGCACAGACAAGTCCTGCCGTGTGATTCCTGTGTGAGAGCCTTCCCCTGCCCCCTCACCTTTTCATCGGGCGTGGGGGAGAAGAACTTCTTCTCCATGGGGTGCTTGGAGAGGTCGTAGGGGTAGGACACCAGCAGGTCCCCGCCGTGGAAGTTGGCGGCCAGCATGAAGGGGATGGATCGCGTCCATTTCATGACTGCGTACGTCTCCGGGGCAACCTGGAGACGCCATATCGACGGGATGAGTTGATGAGTTGGACAAAATCTAACCTGATCCAAACCACGAATGGTTGAAATGAGCTATGAATGTATGAGGACTTAGGATATATCTAGTCTCTATCCAAAGTCAAACTTTGGATTAATATCTAAAGTTAGATGGCAGACAAGATCCAATCTGGGCCAACGGTAAGTTTAACTTTCATTTGTTTCAGCCATCATGTTGATGGACGAACATGAACAGGAAAGAACTTACTAATTAGACAGAAATTGTACTTTTGAGACACAACCCATCATCGTTGGTGTAGGATATGTATATGGATATATGGATATATGGACGATGGTCTATACTGTACCTTACCAAACCAGTAAAAGTCTGGGATTGGAATGTGGTCCGTCCGATATGTCCTTTGTCTGCGCCGCCGGTAGACAATGGAGGCCAGGTCCGGAAAGTTCCGGTTCAGATCGATGCCCTGAGCGTTGGTCCTACCGATGTTCCAAGTGTCATATCTGTGGCCCTGAGTTCAGAGTCAATCAATCAGAGATCGATCAATAACCCTTATTTGAGTATCAATCAGCTTTAGCTGTCCAAAACACCCAAATTAACTCACGTCTTTTAAATTTTTTCTATAAATTATGTATTGTGATTGGAAAAATGTGTGCATATGAAAACAAACACCTGGATTACCTGGACTCCTGTACACATCATATTCATATATAACACCTGTATACAACATCTGTACACAACATATTCATATACAACACCTGTATACGACACCTGTATAAACACCTGCATACAACAGCTGTATACAACCTGTAAACGCCTGTATATATGTATATATAATGCCTGTCCACAACACCTGTACATACATACAGTAGATAACACCAAAGTCTTCCTCAGAGCCACCCACCTCCTCCTCGTCCTCCTCACCGCCGGGGCCCCCGGTGGAAGCCACCTCGAAGCCATCGGGGTTCATGGAGGGCAGGATGTGGATGCGCGTGTTGTTGATTAGTGTCTGCACGCGGTGGTTGCCCTGACGATACTCGATGCACAGGTACTGCGCCAGGTAGATGAGCAGCTGCCGTCCCAGGGCCTCGTTGCCGTGCATGTTGCCCACGTACTTCACCTCCGGCTCCACTGACGAAATGAAAAAGAAAAAAAGGATTCAAGATTAATTCACCAAACGCGACATAGTGTAGCGGAAGAATATATGTAGAAATTGTATGGGGCGGCAGTAGCTCAGGAGTTAAGAGCGGTTGTCTGGCAACAGGAAAGTTGCTGGTTCGATCCCCGGGCTCCACCTTGCTACGTGTCGAGGTGTCCCTGAGCAAGACACAATCTAACCCTAACTGCTCCTGATGTGTTGGTTGTTACCTTGCATGGTTGGCACCACCGTTGGTGTATGAATGGGTGAATGTGAGGCAACTGTAAAGTGCTTTGGATAAAAGCACGAGATAAATGCAATCCATTTACCACTGATACAAAATGTGAATAATTCCGTTTTCAAAAGTGGATGTTTAGGTCCGAAAGGTATAGTTTTTGGACATTGCACTTTTGGTTTTGTGGATGGATGCTGTTGTGTAAGCTTTGATTGGCTCTGCTCAGTGTAGCAGCATCATAGTGAGAGAGACAGAGACAGAGAGAGAGAGAGAGAGACAGAGAGAGAGAGGGAAGCCAGATTAAGAGAGAAAGGGGAGAGTAAGAGAGAAAGTGAGAGGTAAAAGAGACATAAAGAGAGACGAACAAAAGGGATACAGAGAGAGAGAGAAGGTGTGCAAGAGAAAGAGAGAGAGAGGGAGAGAGAGAGATGGGTACAAGGGACAGCTTGAAGAAATTGAGAGAGCTATGAAGAGAGAGAGAGAGAGAGAGAGAGACAGAGAGAGAGAAAGAGAGAGAGAGAGACAAAGAGAACAACACCCACGCAGCTCATGGCGGCCCGGGTTGCCCGAGAACTCGATGGCCTGCAGCTCGCGGCCCTCGTAGCTCCAGGCCGATGGAGTAGGTGAGCGCCACGTCGGAGCAGCGCTCCGCCGTCTTGTTCAGGATGGTGAGCATCTGGGCGTGCGAGAGGTAGCCGAAGTGGAGCGAGGCGGACAGGTCCTCTTCCACCAGCAGAAGTCCGTAGTCCAGGTCTTCCTCCTGCTCGACTGCAAAGACGGACCCAAAAAAAAACAACACAGAAATGTTGGCAGTCAAAGAGCGTCTGGAACGGATGAACAGAAATCCACTTTTAACGATCAGTATTTAGACATTTAGACTGTACTTTTTTTTACGGACGTCAGTGGCTCAGGAGGTAGCGCAGACTGGTTGGCAACTGGAAGGTTGCTGGTTCGATGCCCGGCTCCCCCTAACTAGCTTAGCGTCGAGGTGTTCGTGCGCAATAAACCCCGACCCCAACTGCTCCTCCTGAAAAAAATGCAATCCATTTTAACTTATAGATATAACTGCATTGTATCTTTACATGCCTAAATGGGCATATTGTGTGAGGTGTTACAATGTGCCGTGAAAGCCCCAAACTCACAACCCCAATGCAGCATCTCTGCTCTAAACATTCTATCACACAACTACTCTTCTATAGTGTCTGCTTCTTGGTGTTATGGCGACCTCTGCTGGTTGGAAAACGAAAGGCAGGGAGACTTTTACAGGCCTGTAATACATAACAGGACATCGGTATGAAACAGGGCCTGGCCCTGGACTGGACTGTGCTTCCAGACATCTGAACCAGATTATACCGAAGGGGAACCGCTTTTATGCGCCATTTTAAAAAAAGTGTTTCCATATCAATGTCAAAAATGTGTCCATATCGTATAGGCCTGTATGGTTGATTGTCCGATTGTTAATCACACACGAAAAAATACAAAGTTTAAATGACTTCAACGCTGAATCAGCAGAATCAACTCAAGTGACCTTTTCCAGTCGCCAACTGTGGTGTCCCTGCGAGCCAGCAGACGACCGTACAAGGACTGTTCCTAAAAGCTAAACACTTTGGTTTAAATGATTTATCCACGGGATATGAAGTAGACACACGCGCCCCTAGTGAAGCTGTTGTTGTCTGTTGCCTGAGCCTGAAGACTATCTAGGTCAACTGAATACAACAATGTGGCTTGGAAGGCAGCGGGAAAATATTCACGTTTCAAAACAAATAAAGTGAGAGCTTATGTTGGACAGAGTGAGAGAGAGAGGGAGAGAGACAGAGAGACAGAGAGAGAGAGTCGTGTGTTTCCTCTGAGATGTGCCACATACACAAGTTTTCTAGCCAGTCTAGCCAGACAGCTACAAATCCACCATATATTGTATAATTATAACGTAATTATATACAGTATACTGTATACCAGGGGTGCCCACACTTTTTCAACTTGCGAGCTACTTTTAAAATGACCAAGTCAAAATGATCTACCTACACTAAAAATGCTAAATATATCCCGAGTATACTTCATATAAAAAGGGGGGGGGGGGGGCTATGTTAATTCGCGGTTCTGATGTTGGGAGGGGGGGGGGGGGGCGGGCTATGTTAATTTGCGGTTCTGATGTGGGGGGGGGGGCTATGTTAATTCACGGTTCTGCTGTGGGGGGGCTATGTTAATTCGCGGTTCTGATGTTGGGGGGGGGGGGGGGGCTATGTTAATTTGCGGTTCTGATGTGGGGGGGGGGGCTATGTTAATTCACGGTTCTGCTGTGGGGGGGGGGGGCTATGTTAATTTGCGGTTCTGATGTGGGGGGGGGGGTTGCTCTGTTAATTCGCAGTTCTGATGTGGGGGGGGGGCTATGTTAATTTGCGGTTCTGATATGTGTGGGGGGGGGAGGGGGGGTATTGGGCACCCCTGCTGTATACATTAGATGTGTGTGTGTGTGTGTGTGTGTGTGTGTGTGTGTGTGTGTTTATTTAGTTCATAATTAACTGTCAAGTTAATTATTAATAGAAAAACACCCAGAGATGATCAAAGTATTATTGAAATGTTTTGAAAGGATCTTATGGCACGCCTTATTACAATTACTATGATGAACCCTGTCGTCATGGTAACCACGCCCATTGACATGAGAAACAGTTTATCCCTTGCAGGTTCAGACAGACTCTGAGTATGTCTTCTCCTGTTTTCGAAAATGTTGCGTCTTGAACACTTTTCTGCGTACACTCATGGTGAACATTAATTACGTCAAAAGTCTGTCTATAGCTAGCTCGAAGGAAGGAAACAAACAGCCTGGAAATGCACAAGCAGCAGTATGTCACAAAGCCTAGTGCATGTCGTCTTTTGATTCTTTTTACCTGCCAGAGTGGAAAAATCTACCACCCAAACAATAGAGCCTTTTCACAGGTTAAAGACACTTGTTCTGTCTTTTTAATGTGAGGTGGGTTTTATGTCTGTCTGTCTCAGCACCAGCATGGTCAATGTATATTTACTGGACTAGTTGTGTCTATACTGGTACACTGCCGTTCCTAAATCCAACAGACCCATCATTCATGGTATGAGCTACACCTGTGTTTTTTCCTGCTGTGAAAAATGGTAAATGGATTGCATTTATATAGCGCTTTTATCCAAAGTGCTTTACAGTTGCCTCTTGCTCAGGGACACATCGGCTCTTAGCTAGGTGGAGCCCGGGGATCGAATCAGCAACCTTCCTGTTGGCAGACAACTGCTCTTACCTCCTGAGCTACTGCCTCCCCGAGGTCAAAAATGCTCTATTGTTGTAGTATGTCACCCTGATCTCCCCGTCACCCGTACCTCGGAGGCCCTCCAGGGGGTCGTAGCATTTCTCCTCCTCCTCGCTGGCGAAGAACCGCTCACAGTCCAGGAAGTAGGGCCACGCCATGTCGATGGCCTTGAAGGCGCCGGCGCACTTCCCGCGCACCGCCTCACAGACGCGCCGGCAGGCCCTCAGAGGGCGGTCCTTCTCGCAGCGTGGCGTCACCACGGCGCAGCCCAGCATGCGCACCTCCAGGTGGCACTGATTGTCACCGCCCCCGTCACCACGACCGCTGCGACCGCCATAACCCCTACTGGTGTCGCCCGCGCTGGTCAGCAGGGTCTCCACCACGCTCAGCAAGAGGTACTCCGTACCCAGCTCCGCCTCCTCGCGTTTCCGGTGGCCCAGGGGGTTGGGGAACACCGTTTGGCTGTAGGTTGTCTCATCGCAGTAAGACAGGTTGATATCGACGCACCTGGCTACCAGGAAAATGTTTATTAGGAGACGCGTTCCAATAAATCCGCAAGGAAACGTGAGGAAACAGTTTTATGGCTGAGACATGGTAACATCACACAGGTAGTAGCAGAAGAGGTGTGTATGTTCAGCAGCATATGGGAGTTATTATTGTGGACATGGACACCTTCTTACGGCAGGATGTACCGAGATAGCCTGAGAAGGTCCTGGGATTCTAAATCTTATCCTAAATCTCTCAGCTCATTGTAGCATCTTCAATCAAGCACCAAATAGTCCTATTATTGCCCCAAATGAGGTTTTGAATATTTAATCGAAAGCCATTAATCATCTAAAAATATCCCCAGTCTTTTGGCCTGGATTCCATTAGATCTGTGTCTTCTGATCTCTCTCTAATGGTGTTGAGGAACTAAAGACTGGCACTTCACAGCTATATGAATGGGAATGGGGTTTTTTTAAGACTTGATTTGAATATTCTAGTACTTGAGATAAGGGCAAAACATGTGTTGGCAACTCAGTGCCTTTGGTCACCCACATGCTGTCTTATTAAGTGAGAAGATCAAACTATCACAGAACACAATATAATATGATCTCTGCTGGATGGACCACTTGTCACGGATATCTGTTAAACATATCAGAGGGAATATTAAAAGCAAAAACGAATCAATTAGCCACTTACTTTATTCCTACAAAAGGTATGTATGTATGTGTGTGTGTGTGTGTGTGTGTGTGGTGGGTGGGTGGGTTGGGTGGGGGGGGGGGGGGGGGGAGTTGAATACTCACGTCTTGCACTGACCCCAGACCTGCATCGCCCTGCAGAAAGAAGAAGAAATCAAGTTGGTAGTGTGTTAATGCGACCGGCCGCTAGATGGCGGAGTTCTGCCTCCAGTGGCGTCCATCGTGCCTGGTCATATCAACCTGACGTCGCGCCAACATTTCCAGCAAATTCCTGTCCATCATCCAACCTCAACGTTAACCGTGAAGGGGTTTGGATTTTTGTTGTTGTTGTTGTTGTTGTATTGGACTGTAAATAATCTCTTAATAACTCTCAATAACTCAAAATAAACAGAAGTTAAATATTACTGTGATTGGGCTTAATAACTTCAAAAGTAAAAGTTTGGCAAAACACTTTACAGTAAAAAGGTTACGCATTTATTCATCACAGGCTAACATCAACATCACATTTTAGCACAAGATCGGCTGCTATTTCACCGGAACACGCAATACAAGTCGTTACATGCAAAGATGACAAGTTTAGATCGAGCTCAATAGTTTCTGCATGTATAAAAAAAATACTTAAAGTAGTAAAACTGTTAAAACGTTTGTTTTTTTCGTTGTTTTTGTCGTTTTTACCTAAGACATAATCTTCGTATTCGCATCGGTGCTGCGGATAAGCCGAGGCCAGCGGGAGCATCCGGAGCAGCAGCAGCAGCAGCGGCAACACTTTGATCTCGTTTGTTTCCCGCGTCTTGCGTTCCATGTTTTTGATGTGGCACCTCCGCGCGCGCCCAGCCCGACTCCCGCGCTACATCTGGTGGACAGCCTCGAGACGAACGCTTCTCCCACCCCCCCCCCCACCACCCAAAAAAGAGCCCGTCTATTACACACATTACGGTCAACTCTCAGCTTGCAGCGGGGGAAATAGTTTGGAGCTGCGGTACAAATAAAGGATGACTCCTCCAGCCCCGCGGCAGGTTTAGACACGTGTGCTTTGATTGGTTCAAATTGGCGATGAAAATACTGTAGCCTGCAGCCGTTCATACAAAGAAAGCATTTTGTTGTTGTCAACTGGAGTGAAAATTGTGGACAGACAGCCAGCCATGCAGACAGACAGACAGGCAGATAGACAGACAGACAGAGAGACAGACAGATAGCCTTATATGTTAAAAATATATGATGGTATGCATGACAACAATCACACTCTGTCTGTATTTTGTGAGGATTTTATTGCACATATTCCACGAACAGCTCATCACACTGCCAACGAACAGCAAGTGGCTAACAAGTGGAGAGACACGTGTGCCAAGAGTACATTTCCAGAAACACCGTTCTTGATAAAAGCAGCTATCTGGCTTACAGTGTGTTGCAAAAAACGTCACATGTTCCAATCTGGCACGGACACAAAACAGTGTGGTATTAAAAGCACTTGGAAAACCTATATGCTACATATCATAACATTGCTTTCAGTAGAAGACAGCTATAGTAATCTTACCAAATATGACCTGTACAGTGCAAAATATAGAACGTCATTTAAATATCCATACAAACATACTCTTCTCAGTCAACTGGCCAAAATACAGTTGTATAAATTGATTTTCAGTCAAAGGTAGGCTACGGACTATACAGTACATTCACATACAGGTTATGACTCAACACGTCTGTTCAAAATTACATTTGCCTTTGGCGTTTTGCAACTACTCCGACTTTACAAAGTGCATCGAAAGTTCAGCGTTTTCGGTGAAACGGGTGGGATGGACTCATGCAGTTCACCCACAACGACGCGGTCCACTCCACTCACTGAACACACACACACACACACACACACACACACACACAGACAGACACACACACACACACCACACACACACATACAACAGCCGAGCTGTCCAAGGTAGGCGTTTGAAGCCTGGACACTTTCATCCAGTGACTAAACTGCACTTCCCTGCAGTGACAGTGCAACACACACACACACACACACACACCCTCATCCATCGTCCACCTCATTAGTGGCTTTTAATTCTCCTCCACCCTCGTCTTGTCTTGTCCCTCCGCCCTCCCCGCTGCCTCCCCATAATCTGTCTCTATATCCCCAGACATCATCTTCCCTCTAACAATATCCTGTCCTCTCCATCTATGTCTCTCTCTCGCTCTCGTTCTCTCTCTGCATCCCGCTCTCTCGCTCTCTTTTAAACACACGCACACACACACACACGCAAGCGCCACTAGTTCCTTGATCCATCTACATCTCTCTCTCACCCCCTTTCTCCCTCTCTCACACCCCTGTCCACTACCTCTTCCCACCTGCACCACCATCACACCACGCCAACAAAATGGCCGCCTCCGCCTCCACAATTCCCCATCCTGTGTATTTGTTTTGTTGTTGTTTTTGTTGTTGTTTTGTTTATCAGCCTGGATATCCGCCGTGACCCTCGTCCTATCAAAACACCCATACGCCATCTTGTTGCACACCGCTGTGCCGCTATATACGCGACGCCATGCAACGCTACGCTACGAGATCCGCTGGAGACAGCAGTCGTTCTCCGTGTCCACGGAGCTGTTGTGGCCCGACGACGACGGGTAGAGATCGCGGCGGAGCAGGCGGTTCAGGACGTCCATCAGCACCTTGCGGTACTGCTGGCGCAGCAGGGAGTAGGCGAAGGGGTCGGACGCCGCCTTGCTGTAGGTCAGGCACTTGCTGACGATGCCCCAGTGGCGGTTGACGCCCACGAAGGGGAGAAGCTCCACCAACCTGGTGGTGGTGGGCGGGGCATAGATGAGCAGAAGGGGCGGAGCAAAAAAAAGGTTAGCATCAAAACACAACATGAAGTGGTAAAAATGTGCAATGAACACATGTTCCAGTTCCGGTTTGTGAGGGGAGAAGACTAAAAAGGGGAGGAGCTTAGGTAGCCTGTTGGTGATGTTGGGCGGGGCATAGAGGAGCAGAAGGGGCAGAGCAAAAAAAGTTAGCATCGAAACACAGCATGAAGTGGTGAGAATTAGCCATGAACACACGTTCCAGTTCCGGTTTGTGAGGGGAGAAAATTTAAAGGGAGGGGCTTCGGCAACCTGGTGGCGGTGGTGGGTGGGGCATGGGGAGGGGCGGGGCATTAAAGGGTAGACACAAAGGTTGTACGTGAAGCTTCGCAAATGTTAAACTGATGAACGGTTTGTTTTGCGGTTGGAGCTTTGCGTGGGGGTGGAGCTACGCTAACCTGAAAGGGGGGGGCAGGCATAGGGGGCGGGGCATAAAGGGGAAACAAAAGGTTAACATTTCAATTAAATCAAAATGTCAAACGTGAGAACAGATAAACGAATGTGGTTGGAGCTGGGGGGGGGGGTTGGATGATTGACAGAATAGTACAATATTAATAATATTCATACTATACTATATGCCGGATATTATTTCCTGATAATCCCATTCCCAATTTCCTGTCTGAGATGAATAAAGCGCATCTAATAAAGTACACTCTCAGCTCAGCCAGAATACCCATACAGAATATTAAACTAAAAGTGCAGAGAACTAAAGACAAAAGGGTCGCATCCCAAAACAGTAGGTCTGTACTAGAACAACAACAACAACAACAACAACAACTGAAGCAGCAGTACTCACACGCACATAATGCACGATGTGATGTGTTAAGGCGTCATAACCCGTCATAACCTCATTACACTGCTTGGCTGTCTTTGGATAATTAAGTCCCTGTGTGTCACCACAGTCAACGGAGGAAATCATATTATCACGAAGGGCATATTTAGCCTACAGATTTGTTTTCATTGTGTTGCAATGATAGATATTGATTTGTTGTTGAGATGATAAGGACATGATGTCTTTTATTTGACAAAGAAACAAATCAATCGTGAGGCGCATAACAGTTTAAATCTGAAGACATTATAAAAGACACACGTAAGTCAAAATAAAGAAAGACAAAGAAAAATGAATGTCTAAAAAAAGAGCATTTTGAGTAAGGCTGTGTTAACTAAATGGGTTAGTAAACTGGATCAGCGGTTGTTTACACGTGTTCACACTTACCTTGTAACAACGTAAGGCGCGAAGCAGATTATAAACGAGCCGATGAAGATGCTTATCTTCTTAGTGGCCCTCTGCTTTCTCCTCTTCTGCTCGGCCAAACATCGCTGCTTCACGCTGAAAAAACCACAAACAACTTGTCACTTTTTTAGTTGTTTTTTTTAGTCAACATCGACACACGATGTGATCAAGCAGGGGGAGCATAGCGGCCGTACCTCGGGTGAATGTCGACCAGCAGGAACAGCGTCTGCATGGTGATCACGTCGATCCTCTTGCAGTGGAAGCGCGCCACTTTCAGCACCTTCAGGTACGTGAAGCACAGCGTGAGCAGCGACAGCACGAAGCTCGCGGCGTGGAACGCCACGGTGAACACCGCGAACTTCGCGCGGTCGCCCCGCTCGCGCTCCTCGCCCAGCTGCAGCGTGCACGAGGCGTACACGTGGCTGTAGTCGAGCCACGAGAAGAGCAGCGCCACCAGCGCGAAGGTGAGCGCGTGGAGCCACGAGTAGCCCACCATGAGCACCGCGTCCCGGTAGCGCATCTTGGTGGTCGCGTAGCTGAGCGGGAAGACCACCGCGATCCACCGGTCCACGCTGAGCGCCGCCATGCTCAGCATGGTGTTGGCGGTCAGGAACGTGTCCAGGAAACTCACCGTGTGGCACGCGCGGTCCCCGAACGGCTGGCGGTTCTTGACGATGCCCGCCAGCGTGGTGGGCATGTTCAGAATGGTGATGAGGATGTTGCAGAAGGACAGGTTCATGGTGAACACGCCGGGCACCTGGCGGCGGATCTCGGCGCTGTGGACGAAGCAGAGCAGCACCAACAAGTTCGACGACAGCGAGACCACCGCGACCACGACGATGAACGACGCGAAAAGGACTTCCGCAAAGTCCATGTCCTCACTTCAGAAAGTCCACCACTGCCGCCGCCGCAGCCGCCGTCGCCGTCGCGTGACCACCTGCGCCGGTGTCTGATGATGGGCAGTTCAACTCCACCATGGTGAGCCTCTGTCGCTCCCCCTTCCCGCTACACCGGGTCCCCCGCGGGCGACAGGAAATGAAGTGCCAAGTGTCCACGTCCTCCTCGAGCGCTGTCCAGCGTGCTGCTGCTGCTGAGAGCGGGAGACGCGCGCGCTCCCCGCCAAAAAGCCCTCAGCGTTTGGTCGCGCGTCTCAAATGTAGGCTGTTCCCCCTGCAGCTGAATAAGGTGCACCTACCACTGGCCCTGAGCCCTTTCACATCAGAAAAACACAGTTGTAGCTCATAATAATATTAATAATGAGAAACATTAATAATGGGTCCGTTTAATTGAGCTACGGCAGTGCACCAGTATAGACAGAGATATGCATTCACCACGTGCTGCTGTAACAGACAACAATTAAACCGACCTAACGTTAAAATGACAACAGGAACAGGAAGTTGCTTGACCCTGCTACTGACCGATCTGTGAAAAGGGTCTCTCATCAATGAGACAAATGTCAGAGGTGATCAATAGTCCTACTGGAGAGGACCTTGGCTTTGTGTGGCATTTACATATCAATAGCAGTTGTCGATGTCCAAAAAAAACATGCACCTGGGAAAAGAAATATAACTTTTTTGCAATTCATTTTAATTGTGATGTATGCCTATTTGATGTATGCCTACACTTTACGCTTATTAGATTGCCATTGGGTAGTAGTAGTAATAACAATAATAATAATAATAATAATAATAATAAGCCTTATATTGACCAGCCTATAAAGAAGAAGAAAAAACCCGCAAGGTGTCAATTGCGAAAACACAAATCAATCTGCAGCCCACATGAGTTATTCACGTGCGAGTTCCTCGCGGCCTCATCGATCACACACACATCGGGCCAATCAATGGCGACGTGGCAGCGGCGGCTCAGACGACAGTGAGAGACCATGTGGACGGAGGCGCGTCCTCCGCGACAGGTGCACACGCACGCACCCACGCACCCACCCACCCACCCACACCCACACCCACACACACACACACACGTGAATAGATACTTTCCCTGGAATGAATTATTCACCTACTGTTGATACGCGTGCGGGAAGATCTTTTTTGCGTGCATAAAATTATAGGCCTGCCTTAGCCTACGTGTACATTCTAAAATACAGTATATAGGCCCGTATAAAATGTGACTATTAGTTTACTAGATGTATATTTTACACAAAAAAACCACAACATCATAAGCACTACCCCCAAATTCGCAACAGCATACAATGAGGCCGACATAAATGAGTCATCTACACAATCAATTGCTATGCTTGTTGAGTAACGCATGAGCATGCAGCCGGTGACTCATTAGGGTCAGACAACACCTTCAGTGGTTTTTATTAGTATATCATGTTTATTTTCCCGATGCTACACCCACGAGTAAGAGTATTAAAACAAACGGGTTGTACATACTGATATATAGTTTGAGGTAACCACTTAAGGTACACCCAAGTACCAACCACCAAGACAGGATGTGCAGCAGGACACACTTTTCCTATCACCGAGGGGGTTTGTTTGTGTTGTTATGTGTGCTGCCTTTTGTGTTGTTGTGCTGCTGGTGTGAATGTTCATGGGTGTGTGTGTGTGCGTGTGTGTGAAACTGTACACCTTTTCACTCTCACAAGCACAGCATGCACAAATGTGTGTGTGTGTGTGTGTGTGTGTGTGTGTGTGTGCATGCGTGTGTGTGTGTGTGCTTGTGTATGTTCAGTGTGTGTGTTGTGTGTGTGTGTGCATGTCTGTATGTGTGTGTGCCTGTACATTCACGTGCATGGATGTCAGTGTGTGTGTGTGTGTGCGCACACACAAAAGTAGCAGCAGCAGCAGCTGCTCACCCAGTGACACCGGCTCCTGGATGAAAAGTACACTGCCATTTAATGGGTGTCACCTCCAATGGAAGTCTCGGTGCTGCCGGCGGATCTCCTAACGGCAGTGTGGGGTGGGGGGTGGCGGGGAACACCACAGTGGTACCGCTGGAAATGGGGCTGACGTGGGGTGGGGTGGGGCGGGGGCAGGTGAGGGGGAGGGGGTGGAGGTTCCTTTGATAGGCCTGCCGGAAAAAACGAGATTCTGTATTGACGATGTGTGGCGATGTAATCACAAGGGAAAAACTCAAAAAAGTCTACAGGAAAGAGAACAAATATCGTTGGGATTAAAAATACCAGAAAGAATATTGTATAATACACGATGTCGTAACGTAAACTTGCAAAGTCAATGTAATGCCACAATGTAGTTCCACAACGTAACACCACAACGTAACGCCACAACGTAACGCCACAACGTAACGCCACAACGTAACGCCACAACGTAACGCCACAACGTAACGCCACAACGTAACGCCACAACGTAACGCCACAATGTAGCGCCACAACGTAATGCCACAATGTAATGCCACAACGTAACGCCACAATGTAACGCCACAATGTAACGCCACAATGTAACGCCACAATGTAACGCCACAACGTAACACCACAATGTAACGCCACAACGTAATGCCACAATGTAACACCACAATGTAGCGCCACAACGTAATGCCACAACGTAACGCCACAATGTAACGCCACAATGTAACGCCACAATGTAACGCCACAATGTAACGCCACAACGTAACACCACAATGTAACGCCACAATCGTAACGCCACAACGTAACGCCACAATGTAACGCCACAACGTAACGCCACAACGTAACGCCACAACGTAACGCCACAATGTAACGCCACAACGTAACGCCACAATGTAACGCCACAATGTAACGACACAATGTAACGACACAACGTAGCGCTATGTTGTGGCATTGTAAATGTTACGTATTTTCAGTAAAACTTATTAATTTGAAAGTGGGTGATGGGTGTGGGGCACAAAAACAGGATTTCCGTGGGAGGAAATATCCCTCATGGATTCTTGGGCCCACAGTATTCATGGATCTATTACTGGGCACATCCGAGGCAGCACTGGTGTGCCATTGATTATGAGTTCATACTAGAGGACGCAGAGGAACTGGCGGGGGGACTGCAGCCCGAGGAAGATGAAAGAAGAAAGAAGAGAAGAAGAAGACGGGGCCAGCGGTGGTGGTGGTGGCGGAGGACGCTGATGGAGCCCCGGGATACGCATACATATATCTGCCGATGTGGCAATGCCGCTGCCCCCCCAGCCGGTGGGAGTTCCCCGTCCATCACCCGCGACATCAAGGCGAGTCCAGACTATTTCTTCACTTAGCTGCCATGAGAGCACTTTAAAGAGCGATGTTTACGGTGTTTACTTGTTTTTGTGTCTGTGAACGCGCGAATATTAGTTCATTTCTGGGGCTGGGCAGGGGCTGCTGGCCATGGGCTGTCGCCCATCAACGCCCTTAATTAGCAGCAGGAGACCAGGACCCTATGACGCCAACTAGCAGAGGTATGCATCGCATAGCATGTGTTTCACCTATAGGGGAGTCATCTAATGTAACAAGTGCTGTTTTTGGGGTTGTGCCGTTCTCTCTTTTGAAAGCCGGTGGCTCAACCTGTGAATGTGCTAACCATGTACAGTACAACGTACTCCCACCCGGGGTCCTGTGCTATAAGTCAGCCCATCTTTTCTTCAACACACTTCCCGGTGTCTCTTCACTGTCCTTTCAAGGCACAAAAGCCCATCAAGAACTATACTATACCTGTATATATTTATATATATATGAGCTGTCCATCCAAACAAATGCAAGGTTCTGATGATCTTGCGTAAGCTCATATCGAACACCTCGGGGGGCAAACTGAAGTGCCGTAGGTCGCTTTGGGAGAATGGAGTGAAGTGTCCATACTGGAATAACCACGTAATCCTCTTGTGGTCTCTCCAGGACGCCTAGAAATGCATACAGCTGTCCTGGGAACCCTTCTTCGCACAAAGTTGTCCAGAAGAGGACATAAAGTGGAGCTTCGTGGTCACTGTTTGAACTCAGGAAAGCTTAGGCTCACACAGACGTTAGGTTAGATTTTCCTTGCAATGCATACTTTCAAACAGTAATAAAACAGCAATGAGGACTCGATGCACCAACATCCTGAAAAAGTCAATATTTATCTATCTATATATACAGTATAAATACTTTTCATTTGGTCGCGTCATCAAGTTTTTGCAATTATATGTGCGGTGCCAATTAAATCGCATGTACCGCAGGTGAGAAAGATGCTTACCCAGATGGAAGTGTGTAGTTTATGCCGAGGTAAGGTCAGCAGACCCTTCTGGGAGTCAATATGAAGGAAATGACGGATATGCCTGTCTGACCTTTGGAACCATCCAATCGATATCTGTTCCTGAGGTTAAAGACGGTGTTAAAATCAATCAGCAGCCAGTAACATAGCATCGTGAGAAAAAAGGTTTCAGTTTTGTTCATAGCTCTATTCATGCACACACAATTACTATACCAGTACTCTTCATTGTATGAATGTTGTATTAAAGACTGTATACTGTGTATACACACACTCCTTTAAGTCCTGATACAGTATATTTATGTATTAAGCTAGCATTGACATTAACAGGGCAGCCATAACAGGAATGACCGTGCTATGGCTAATGCTATAACCTAGGTCACCGGGCCATTTATTTACTTCTGATATTATATTATCGTTCTATCCCCCACTGGCACCCAGCAAAACACCTCCTCCACCCCTCGCATCAACACCAGCACTGATCTCATTTCCTCCGTTGCCCAAATCATAAGTCATCCGGCGGGACGCTACAGTTACATATTACATTACTCAACGTTGACAACCAAAACCAGGGAATAAACACACACATCATTATGTTTATGCGCGCCTTGGTTAGAGAGTCGTGGGACAGGGAACACACACACAGACGGTGGTTGAATGATGCCGGGTGTCATGACGATTGGTTGGAAGGGGGGGCTTCCGCCACAATGCCCACCCAAGTCTGTCCGGTCCTCCTAAAGGGTGGAGAACACGTTCAGAGCTGGTCAGTTCTGTTTTTAAAAAAAATTATGCTATGGCACATTGCTACACGCCACTTAAGTGGCTTCTGCTTGGCTCCTCCCATATCAGAAACAGGCAGTTGCATTTGGAGTTGTTTGAAGACAGCTAGCAGCTGGCATGTTAAGACTGCTAGCATGCTACAGCTCTCCTTGAGTGTGTGTATTGGTTGGTGATTGGTTAACCTGTTAACTTGTGGGCATTAATTAGGCAATTGCATCACCGGTGTGCAGCCTCACCTAGCCTCAGACTCTAATCAGCCTGACTCAGGGCCAGGTGAGGCTGCTTAAACCAGCCACCAACCAACCACACACACTCCTCCACAATGTGAGTTTGCGTTGCATTTGCCGTGAATAGACAAATGATCTGCGACTCTGCATCTGCATCTGCGATGCTTGAAAATAAACATCTGACATCCTCCTGATGTCTGAGTCAGAGTGCATCAAAAGGGCAGCCAAGGAAATCTAAACTTTATCATAAAACATTATTTATTCAACAAAAATCAGAAAGAACATTAGCATGGATAACTTAGCAAGGTTCTGAAGGTCACGAAGAGGGCTTATCAAACGCGGTGTCTTCATCTAAAGGGGGGTGATTGACAACTGCTTAGTTCGATTTCGCAACAACGTTAACAGCGGTGACGGCTCTCTCCCCGAGCTCTGACTCATCAACCCATCACCCCTCTTCAAACACCTATACCCAGACACTCAGAAGAACACACAGGTCTCTTGGCACCTGTAAAGAGGACCAAACATCACCGCGTCCGCATGCAACACCATAATGGGTTTCAATAATGCAAAGGTGTGAACGCTGCTTGTTATAGATCTGCAAAAAAACGGCATGGGAGGCACGTCTACAGAATAAAGATGTTCTTAAAGGACCGGACTCCCACTGACGGTGCACGCAGCGCCTGTTGCGATGGGTAGGCCTAATGGAGATGTAGTGGTGGTGGTGGTTGTGGTGGTGATGGTGGAGGAGGAGGTGGTGGTGGTGGTGGAGGTGGTGGTGGTGGAGGAGGTGGAGGTGGTGGAGGTGGTGGTGGTGGTGGTGGTGGATGTGGAGGAAGTGGTGGAGGTGGTGATGGTGGTGGTTGTGGTGGTTGTTGTGGAGGTGGTGGCCGTGGAGGTGGTGGTGGTGGTGGTGGTAATGGTGGAGGTGGAGATGGTGGTAGTGGAGGTGGTGGTGGAGGTGGTTCCAGGTGTCGCTTCGGTCTGACCAAACAAAGACGTGTGAAGAAGAGGGCTTGCTGCATGGGAAACACACAGCTGCCACACACACACACACACACACCCACACAGGTATAGCACCCACCCCGTTCTGATGAGTCACATTCCCATAGCAACAACCCACCCACCACTCCGCCCCCACCCCCCCCCACACACACACACACACACACACACACACACACACACACACACACACACACACACACACACACACACACACACACACACACACACACACACACACACACACACACACACACACACACACACACACACACTCCCTCTGCTCCACCCCTCTCACACACGTGTGCTTATTTTTTAGGGGATGTAAAACAACATTGTTTGTTTGTAGTATTTGCAGACGGGCCCAGTTCAATTCAACGAGAGATCCACCAAGCCTTTTAGGCTCCGAGTGGCGGGTTCCTAATCCAGGAAACGAAAGAACACGTTTGGTCCATTTGAGTTTGGTATCCGTCATCAGCGTTTCATAAACCAAAAACCGGATGGACGGTCTGTCCAGACGGTACCCCGGCCCCTTAAGGCGACCCTCCACACACACCACCACCTCCAACCACCACCACCACCGACCCCCATCACACCACGCACCTCCACCACCCCACAACACACACACACACACGACAACCCACTTACCAGAGCGTCTCGCCCACGTTAGGTAAGCCACAAGTAATTATCTAACCCATCGCTGGCCAAATGGTTTGGCTTCCACCTGCAGTTTGATGTGTGTGTGTGTGTGTGTGTGTGTGTGTGTGTGTGTGTGGTGTGTGTGTGTGTGTGTAGATGTGTTGTGTGGGTGTCCACCACCTTCCCTCAAACCTTGCTCACAATGAGCACCCACCCAAAAGGAGGGGATAGTGGGAGACAGAAGAGAGGTGAGGAGGAGGAGGAGGAGGAGGAGGATAAACAATGCCTTTATGGGTTTCAAAGAGTCTTCAATAGATTGCTTTGACCCGGTGAGCAGAGCCCGGTCAAAGGTGAAAGGTCCCTTATTGTTTTATTAATGAGCCAGCACATACATATATATCTATATATATAGATATATATATATAACTCTATTGTATAGATTTCTGTTATTTGTTATTTTAGGTAGTCGGTGTATCTCATCAAACAAACATTTTGTGTATTTATTTATTTTAATGTTTTTATTGTTTTTGTATTGTCTTCTTGTTCCAACGTTATCTTAACTTGACCATGATCTTGTCTTGCTTTTGTTTGGCCTTTCTGTTCTGCTTTCTGTTGTTATATTGTCTTCTGAGTAACCTGTTTTTGCTTTGTCTGTCAAAGCACTCTGTTTTTAAAGGTGCTATATAAATAAAGTTATTATAATAAATTAGGTCTGTGCGTGTAAAAGTATACATTATTATATCGTACATTGCATTGGTTATTACAATGTCCTTGGATAACCATCGCTAACGTGGGGTCTTCTGTTCGCCCGCATCAAATAGCTTGCCTCAAGTACGGTCGGTTCAAATACGAAAGTAGACGAAACATTACACAGATAGACACAATGACAACCTCCTTGCCGTGACATTACGCAGCATGCGGCACTCTCCAACCAGAGCGGAACCTGAGATCAGGGAGAACGAATTGAGAACACGACACTTGGCACATCCACCATGCACGCACGCACACACACACACACACACACACACACACACATATACACAACACACACACACACACACATACATTTGCTGACAGCAGGTCTTTGATGCGAGTTCCAGCAGTGCGAGTACTTCCCTGTGGGTTCCGCGCGCGCAATGGTGAATTCGTAGGGTTGATAGTGGGGGGGCAGGGAGAGCGGAGGAGGGGATGGTGGGTGACTTGTTTAGAGACTTCGTGTCTTTGCTTTCGTCTAGAATTAGAAACATGGACGGTGTATTGAAAGTGACAACAACGTGTACTGCTGGGGGAGCATGGACCACTGGCTTCCTGTTTACTGACTTCCATCCTTTCATCTATCCTTCTTCCATCCATCATCCATCTATCATCCATCTATCCTCCATCCAGCCATCCATCCATCATCTATCTATCCTCCATCCTTCCATCAATCATCCATCATCTATCATCCATCCATCATCGATCTATCATCCATCTATCATCCATCATCCATCTATCATCCATCCATCATGCATCCATCATCCATCTCCTATCCATTGATCATCTATTTAACCATCCTACTATCACACATTCATGAATCTATCAAACAACCCTGCATGATCTATCTACCCGTCTTTCCATCCATCCATCCATACGGTATCATCTACTATGATCAGCTATTTATTTATCCAGTATTTGCACATCCAAAGCTGTGTGGTCACCTCAAGAGACCTTTTGGGTACGAACACCGTCTTGGGTCTAACAACTCAAAAGACCTCCCATGCGACATGACGACTATTTGATGATTATTTTTACAGGACTGCACACACACACACACACACACACACACAGACAAGAGTGTGACTTGCAGAAGGCGCTGCGTACAGTCTCAGCCTGGTTCCAGCTCCACACAGCGCTAATGAGCCTCTGTAATCATCCTCAGCCATTAAACCATTAGGGCTGGACGGAGATTGATTTCACAGTCACCGCCCGCTTTGAATCTTAATTGTTATTCATGAGTGGACAGTGGGAGGATGGAGAGAGAGAACAAAAAGCAAAAGCAAAGAGGTGAAAAGTTATCTTTTTGGGGAATTCCACAAAGGCGCTGAACAAAACGACCGACAGGGTGAAGGTGGGCTTGAGCAAAGTTCAGCAGAAAGGTTTTGTATTTCGAGAAGTCTTGAAGTTATGTGGTATCTGTCAGTAATTATGCTATCTGACTTAATTGGGTATTTTTTTGCAGATAAGATACATGGGACATTTGGGTTTTACTGGAGTTCTTACAGTTCGTAGTTATAGAGCAGTGGTTTTCAAACTTTTTGTGTCCAAGGGGCAAACCAAAATCTCAAGGCACAGCTGCATTCATATCCGTGAAAAATCGCCTCTATTACATGTTGTGTTATCTCTCTTATTGTATCTCTGTAAATGTTTATTTTTATTTACCAATGGCCAAATGAACATTTGAAAAACTATATTACTCATGAATAGAAATAATAGTAGTTGCCTCTGTATTGGGAAATTAATGGATACAAAGTGATGTAGTGAATTAAAAAGTAATTTCTCGCTTTTTATACAGTTGTACATATTGCAATAATAATGTATGGTTGTCACAAAATACCGCGGCAAACCTGGACTTGGCACAACATTTGGGAACCACTGCCAATAGAGCAATGATCACAAGACTGCCTTGTAAGTATAAATATAAAATCTATTTTTAACAACCGTTTTACGACCCTCCTATTTACCTGCAGCAAATAGACTCCCTTCTGCAATCTCAGTCACGCCTCCATTTTACTGCCCTTTCATTCCACATGAACATCGCTCTCCTATCTCGCCGACTCGTCGTCACTACGTAAGCTGCACCTAGAGAAATCTAAATGAACTATATTCGTCACATTCTCCATTCATTCAAGCCATTTAGGAGGCAGAGAAAGCCCTCAAACTCCAAACCGCCAACCGTCGCTTTCGTACTTACGAAACACCCCATCTCCCCCCCCCCACAGGCACTCTGCTGCTGCTGGACTCTAAGTGGAGAGGCTCCGGACACGGTTACGTAACACGCTAAGAGGAATTGGGCAGGGAAACCCAACCATGGCAACTGCCACCGTCACCGTCACCGTCACGGCCGGCACCGCCGTCGCTGCTGAATCCCCTACAACCCCCACTAGCCACTTTATGCTCTCTACTGTCGCCTCCCAGCCCAGGGAGTTGGTATTTATGAGCAGGAGATGTAAACAGGTACAGCGACTCGAAAAATAAATTATCCACGTCACGATCGGCCCGCCGGGGTTCAATTTAGTGACAGACACTTGCTAGTGACAGAAGCTAACGTTTGGTGGGAGAAACTAACGTTTGGTAACAGAAGCTAATGTTTGACCAAAGAAAGTAACGTTTGGTGACAGAAAAAAAGCAAATGTTTGGTGACAGAAGCTAACGTTTAAATGTTAAAATGGTAAATGGAGGGCATTTATATATCGCTTTTAAACAGCACACAAGCTAACGTTGTCGCGGGCAGAATCTAAAATGTGGTCGCAAAAACTAACGCTTGGCGGCAGAAGCCAACATTTAGCAACAGGAGCTGAGGTTTAGCAACAGGAGCTAACGTTTAGCAACAGGACCTAACGTTTAGTGACAGAAGCCACGTTCACGGTGTGACACAGCTGGAGGCTGACGCGAGTCTCCAACTGTGAAGCGGGAACGGCGATTGAGAAGGCCTTGCTCGCTGGCGGTCCCCCGCGTGAGGCGACCATAACCCCCCTCCCCCCCGCTGTTGAACCCACTCCACCGGCAACGCGACAAGATTGTTCCCGCTGAGTGACGATTGTGTATGTGTGTGCATGTGTGCACCTGTGCACGAGAGACCTTTTTCTATTTTGATCAGACATTTCCCCATCTTGAAGCCTAGGGTTGTTTCAGGGGAAATGTATCTATGACCGCGCGTGACAACTAAAATGAGTAATGTTACGATGAATTATTCATCACCAGCAGGGCGGCGGTGGTGCTGGTGATGGCGGTGGTGGTGATGGTGATGGTGGTGGTGGTGGCTGCTAGTGATGGACGCCGCAGCGCTCAACTCCCTGTGGAAACGCTCCCAGGATACGCTTCAAAGCCATGCGATCCGCTGTGATATAACGGCCACCTCTTACACCCATAATTAAGTTTATGAGCTACACCTGTCGTCCCTACTAATACACCTCTGTGATGAAGGTCTATTTGACCACTTCACGCATAAATCAGCGCATTCAACGCTTTTTTTTTTGCACACGCAGTGCACCGTGGTAGCGTGCACGAGGCTTGGTGAATCACCGGGACATCCTACTACCTACAGCGTGCGCTCAGGCATCGACACGGAGAAATCTCGGTTTGACCTTTTCCACGTGCCGCGTGGACGGCGGAGGAAGACTTAATACGCGACGAAGGGCGTGCTCTGGAGTCTTATTTTATCCACACCGAACCCAAGAAGCGGCAAGAGAAGGGGGGAAGGGGGGGTAGTCGTCCACCAACCACGGCAAGCTGCCCTACGCGTCGGTGTCACGTCCAAATATTACACGCGTTGTCCCAGCAGGACACGCTGCCTCCACGCTGGGAGATGTCATTAGTTTTTCAGTGCCTCCCCTCCTCTCCGCTCCCCTCCCTCTCTCTGTCCCCGCCCCCATGCAGTATTAATCTGCGTTACGTAACCCTCATCAGCCAAGCTTCTCTTGCAAAAGAAAAAAAAAACACTGTCGTCGATTGCGAGGAGCGTGCGGCGCTCGAGCTACATTTCCTCGTTCCATCTTTAATTAAGCACAAGGTGCGATGTTGATTCATCCCCTCTTTCTCCGCGGGTGCTATTTTGGGTCCAGCCACCACCACCACCACCACCTCCTCCACCACTACCACCCACTCCCATCCCATACCACCGTCTCTGGAGAGGCGAAAGCTCGTCTTTTGGTTTTTTTTTTAAGGGAAAATGGCCAAATGTCGACAGCAGCGACAAAAAACGGGATCGCATAACGAGTCCGCTTCAAAACAGCCAACGACTACAAGCTGTTTCCGTTGAGGGCCGAACTTGCGTTGAACTGACCCTCACCCTGTGTTGTGTGTTGAAACGTTGTTTGTTCCAGTTGAATTAGATATCTTAGCCTGAATGAATAAAGAAATAAAGAAATAAAGAAATAAAGACATAAAGACATAAAGACATAAAGAAATAAAGAAACAAAGGGGAATAAGAGAGTAGAGAAGAAAGGGAGGTGGTTGGGTGGGAGGGTGGTTGGTACAGTACAGTATAGCATCCAGAGAGTATCGCGGGCCGCCAAGTACATCAATGTAATACATCAAAGTATACCCAGCACAGCTCCTTTAAAGTGTACAGGCCTACTGGCAGCCAGCAGACGCACAGCATGGGCCGCATCGCAACACAGCGCATGCTACAAAGGCTACAAACGCAAAAAAGATATGCCTATGGATATGAATATATGTATAGCCGAGGCCCAGAGTGAATGCAAAGTTATTTTGGGTTGTGATTACATTACCGGTGTACGTGATGACATTATTATGACAATATTATTATTGTCTTTTACCAGAGTTCAGCTGCTTTATATACTTTATTTATGTACTTTATGTTACAAGGTCTCCTATTTTCATTACGGGATTGAATTTTCACGAGCGTCTCTCGCTTTATTACATTTCATTTTATGAGGCAGAAAAATTATATACACACGTATACATGAGTGCAATCTATTACATTATGCTAATAATGACGTGAAGGTATTCGTGTCGTTGTGCACAACAGAAGCAAAGCAATGGACGATAGAATTTCAATGCTTCCGCTCCATTTTAAGCAATGCTCAAAACGGGCTGGAAGGGGGGGGGGGGGTGTTGTGGGGGGGGGGGGGGGGGGGGGGGGTCTGGCATTGCACATGCATATTTGATGCAGTTATATTTCACGTCTATACCGACCGACTTTAACGGTAACATGGTGACGTCGACGCACACACACACGCACGATACACACTCACACGCACACATCCCCTCCACAACACGGCTCTGTTGAATATTTCAGGGCCTTTGTTCAAAAAGCGGCGATATATAAAAAGGTGCCGTGCGCGGAATTGATATTGTTTCTAGAGTTGCTTCGACGTGAACTGTATGATTACTAGACCAGTCTACCAGTGGACTGTACCGACAGGTAAACTGATCTAGTCAGCATACATCTAGGTGGACATTCCCACTTGTGATGTCACTAATTGAATCATAAGTCGTGCAATTTTTCAAAAGCTACACATCTTTTTATGTGATAATTATAGCTTATTAAAAAACTTCTATTAAAACTGTAGCGTGCAACTCCTCTGTGAACGCGAAAGTAGGTGGTGGTGTTGCAACGCTGCGGTGCATTCTGGGAAACCAAACAAAACACATTACGTAAGCCAGCTAAAGACGCCAACTAACACCTCAGTAAATGAGAACATATGGAGTTTTGACGCGTTCACCCACCCCAGTATACTGTCCCATTAGTGCTTTAGTTTTCAGGTTCAGCTTTTCAGTTTTAAATTACCGACCAAAACTGGATCGTTATCAACAAGAACGAAAACGCGTCTTTGCAGCATAATATAAGTCACGCAACGATGATATGTATGGCCCATTTGTACCAAGTGAAGACTAAAGTTTACTAATTTTCTAAGGCGATTTTGATCTCTTACTTGACTTTAAGATACTAGTACTTTTCTGCGTTTCTAGTACTTTTATTTTAGTGTCTTTGAAGAAGTAGTTCACATCACTATAACAGGCTCTAACTATCCAAAGAAATAAACACCACGACAACCACAAGTTGTGTGTTTAGTTTCAAATTGCGTGGGTTCTCTAAACATGTACACTACGTTAAAAGCTACTTTAGTTGGAGACTATAGACAGTATAGTGGGCGACGATGATTCAGGCACACACACACACACAACACACACACACAAACACACGCACACACACACAACCACACGCACGTTAAGAGAGTCTTGCCCAAGCCATTAAGCCGTCAAAATAGACACACTATGCTTGGCAATAAGCAGTTTCACGCTGACTGACCCGGTAGTCAAATGTAATTAACTGGGCACGGCCGTCACTATGTAACGTTATACCTCCAGATATGCCAAAGTAAGCCAAGGGCGTTGTTAGGAAAACTCTTTAGAAAAAAAAAAATGTGATGCAATTTTGCACCCGATAAAATCTTTCATCTCAAATTGTGTTTGTGTAAGTGCTTCCACGCTGGTATTATCATGTTATATATATACTAGTGTGTAACATGGAGTCCATACATACATAGAGAGAGAGAGAAGAGAAACAGACAGACAGACCCCCTCCCATCTACTGACAGCCATGCGGCCCCCGGGAGGAACGAGGGATAAAACTAATCGCTTAATGTATCTTCAGGTGTATTTTCTTCTCTGTTGAGGGGCCCCGGTGGGTCCTCAAGGGCCTGTTGAACAATATAAATAGCCCTTCTCCAATTAGGGGACATTTTAATCCTCCTTTGTTGCCCGGGTACACTTGGGCCAGTTTAGCGTTACCCAACGCATGCTTCACCGCCGCACAACAACGTGCTCTGTGTACCAGCCGCCGTGCCACCAACCTCAGAGTGTTTCAGACGAACCCTAGCTAGTCTAGCGCCTTGTTTGTACAATCACCTCTGTCTGCAGTCGAGATGGTAAATGGATTGCAACACTTTTATCCAAAGCGCTTTACAATATTACCTCACATTCCCCCATTCATACAACGACGGCGGTGTCAACCATGCAAGGTAACAACCAACACGTCAGGAGCAGTTAGGGTTAAGGTGGTGTCTTGCTCAGGGACACCTCGACACATAGCTAGGCGGAGCCCGGGGATCGAACCAGCGACCTTCCAGTTGCCAGACAAGCGATCTCACCTCGTGAGCTACTGCCGCCCGAGATCTGATATTACGTAACCACGTGGATATTAACAGAATGTCGATGCTTTCTGCTATTCTTTCTGTCTGTTCTACTTGGGTGGTGAATCAGGCACATGAAGCTGCTTCATAACAGACAACGTATTCATCTGTATGTGTGGATTCATGGTGTGAGACATGTGGGTATGGGTTAGGGTTAGATGGTCAAAATGGCGATCAGATGGTCAAAGTGGCGATCGACATGGCAACCGCTCCCCACACTATGTCTCTATGTCTCTCTCACTCCTTACTCACTGCCTGCTCTCTCTCTCTCTCTCCCCTCTGACTCACCCTCACCCTCTCTCTCTTTCCCTCTCCCCCCCACTCAGCCTCTCACTCCCCCTCACTCACTCCCCCTCACTCTCTCCCTCTCCCCTCTCCTCCTCTCTCTCTCTCTCATGGCAATGCATCAGAGAAGATGGTAGAAGAGCGGTGTGTATGTGTGTGTGTGTGAGTGCGTGTGCGTGTGTGTGTGTGTGTATCTGTGTGTGAGAGAGATTGGGGACACTCCACACATAAAGCCACTCAGCAGGGGGAGGGGAGGGGGGGTGGCTCACCTGTAGGACAGACGGGGGTTGACTGGGCTGCCGGATGGGCAGGGGAGGGGCACGCGGGGGGGGGGGGGGGGTCTCCTCTCTGGTAATCTGACGGGGGTCTTATCTCCCAGTGGCACCCAGGTCTATGTGGCAGTGAGACAGTGTGTGTGTGTGTGTGTGTGTGTGTGTGTGTGTGTGTGTGTGTGTGTGTGTCACACGTCACACCGTGAAGGAAACCTGAAAGGCGGGAAGAGAGAGGAGAGAGGAGAGAGGAGAGGAGAGAAGAGAAGAAAGGGGGGAAAAAAATGTCTGCCATGATGTCTGCCGGAGAGGCGGAGGTTATCTTCGTGCCCCCCCCCCCCCCCCCTTTCCCCTCGCCGCCTAAATGGGAAGAAATTGATCAAGTCTCGGCTTCTAAAATAGAACCTGACGGAAGGGAGGGGGTGGTGGGGAGGAGGAAGGGAGGGAGGAAGGGGAGGTAAACAAATCTGGCTTTGTGGGTTTTTCGTTATTGTGTCCGTTTCAATTCTGTGTTTTCTGTTGTTTTCTGTTGTTTTGTGTGGTTTTTTTTACCAACCTCCACAAACACGGTAGTAATTTCCGTTCCAATTGTTATTCACGATGATGAATGTCGGCCGTTTCCGAACGCCCAGAGAAAGCTTCTATTCTTTATCTAATTACCCATTTCCCCCACATGCACACACACACACACACACACACCATCATTGTACCGTTCAACAATCAGATGAAGACACTAATGGCTATTCTGGCTAAAGTGCACCTCGTCTTCGGCAGAAACCATAGAAAGCTGCAAGCAGCACAACTCCCCCTAGCGTCTCGGAAGGTGTATACGGGTGGAGTAACGCATGTGAATAATCAGTGGGGCGGTGTTGCGCAACACCTCACCACTGTTTATACTGCTTATACTGTTACACAACACATCTGGTGGAGGATGGGTGTGCAAATATGAATATTGCATAATTTGCAGTCGTTTTTTTGGCCTCAGCCACGGCTTAGCACATCTATGCCGTGTGTGTGTGTGTGTGTGTGTGTGTGTGTGTGTGTGTGTGTGTGTGTGTGTGTGTGTGTGTGTGTGTGTGTGTGTCTGTGTTCTTCAGTAGAACAGCTGGACCGTGTCAATACCCCCCCAACTGCGGGAGCAGACACACACGCACACACACACACACACACACACACACACGCACGCACACATTTCCATATTTAATGAAGTGAGGATTTACAGTGGCTCCTGGAGGGCGTCTCGGGATAGGGATTTGCTTGTGCGTGTAATTGTCCCACAAAACAGTAATTAAAACGCACTCTAGACTAACACACTCTGGGATATCAGATGTTAAATATTGGACCAAACGGGTTGTTTTGGGCAGCTCCTAGAATCCATGGATTTGGAACACATTTTTTTTATTCTTGCTATTTCATTGTGTGCTTCCTGTTTTGCGGGGTAAATAACATGCAATTAGTTACATACAAAAAAGGTAGTTTTGTCAATAGAAATCCATATACCTCTCTCTCTACATGAGTAATGGTCTATCCAGTGAAGTAATTACCCATTCAAATGCTCCCACTAAATATCAGTGCTCAAAAATACGATACAAAAACAAACATTGGCCAAGTCATTTCAAACAAAAAGCGATGGTACATGAATCTCGGCCATATTATGGACAAGCTGATACCTCTGCACATTGAACACACAAGGATTCATATTTATGGTCTATAATTGTCTTGAGGTCTATGTTAAAACTACTAAAATACTGAATTCCTATAAGAAAGACCTTTATCAAGACTTAATCCGATAGCAACAATTTCACCAAGCTAGCCTGAGACAAGCAAATGGTTGCCTTTGCACGTGTGAATATGAGCATGCATGGGTGAGCGGGTGAATGGGAGTCGTTCCCTTGCCAGACGTTTTGAGTACACAGCCACAGAGGCTAAAAATAAATAATGAAAAAGATGGCGGCTTAAATGCAAACGTCCGTTCCCGAAAAGGTCTCCCACAATAATTAACTGGTCCATCAGCCGACCGCTACGGCTGGTGAACACGGAGAGGCTCGCTCAACGACCACATAAAATTCCTTTACGGCCGACATAAAGACGTTTATTTCAGATATACGTAGTCATCATCCCGCGAGAAAACAACCGAGATTGTTATGAGTAGAAGTGTTTTATAAAGTGTACACTGAATAAAGAATGCGGCATACAAAGTCGGTTAGGATAGGACATGGATGTATAGGAAGTGTTTAGGAGGGAGGTGCATTTGTGTGTGGGGGTAATGGAGGGTGTGTGCATGTGTGTGCGCGTGTGTGTGCGTGTGTTGGGTGGGTGGGGGTGGGGGTGGGGTTGGGAGGAGGTGGCGGCAGAGGATCAATCACGTCAGCAGGGGGTCTCCGGGGGCGGGCCGTCCGAGGGAAGTGATGCGGGGCGGACATGAACAGGGTCATAATAGCGGCTCATCGGGAGTGGGAGTGTGCAGTGGTGGGCGGGAAGGAAGGGTCAAAGGTCAGAAGGTTGCGGATGGATGGAGCTGTACTGTGCGTGCGTGGGTGCTGTCGCAACACGCCGGTGAGACGTTGACTCCTGGTTTCCTGGCAACCAAATGTGGGCCAAGAGGCCGTCTGATTGATGGAATCGTCATAAACATTGGGCAGGGTTTTTTCCCTCCCTGCATCGATTAATTTCGTGGAAACATAATGGACACCACGTGTGTGTGTGTGTGTGCGTGCACGGTGTGCATGCGTATGTCTCTCATCTTGGGGAAGGGGGCAGGGCTAAAGGTTAAGAGAGATTAAAACCGACGGATAAAATTATGGAGAACGGTGTGTGTGTGTGTGTGTGTGCGTTCCACACAGCGCCATACATCAAACCTGCTCTCTCACACGCACACACACTTCGTTATAAGGACTTCCACCTGCACCGATGTATCGACCACACCGTCAGTGAGAGTTAACGTAGCGTGCGTCTCTTCATCAATACGCTGGGATCCAGGCCAACAGCTCCTGTCGCCACCCCCACCCCCCGCCCGGGGACACGGGATCCAGACAGACTGTAAACTGACCCGAGGACGTCCCCCTTGTTCCCGCCGCATATGGATTATCAACGCCAACCCGTCTGCACTGGGAAGACAATCTGCATACAACAGCCTAGAGGGACGTGACTCCCTTTACATTCACATTTAGCAGACGCTTTTATCTAAAGCGACTTACAAAGATTACATTTGTTGAAGGAGACAGCAATATAGCGCTGTGGTACCTAAAGATAAGAATAGAGCCGTTTCCGAGCATTCATAGTTAGGCTAATAGAACGAGTTTCACAATTACTAATAAAACGTACAAATGTACATTTATTTTATTTATTTCTGTTGACCCTACTGCTTTATGTAAAATCCAATGTTTGACATTTTGACATCAACCTATTTCACCCAGATTGTGTTCAGGGGGTAAAGAGGCGTGTGTGTGTGTGTGTGTGGTGTGTGTGCATGTGTCTATGTATGTATGTATGTATGTGTGTGTGTCTGGGTTGTGTTCTTTTGTCACGTAACACGCCGACAGGGATAGGATAGCGATGACCACTGTGGACAGATGGATTCCCCGCACCCCCCCCCCTCCACCACCCACACCTCCACCGCCCCCACCCTCCTCCTCCACCCACACTTGAGGTAATCTAGCCCTTATCGTACCGCGGCAGCACCCGAGGTGTGAGGCGAGCGCGACCGTCTCTCACTGACATTTGAGCATCCCCCCCCATCGTCCAGGAGGTCACCGCCATCGGTCAGCGCCACCGCTGGTAATAAAAAAATAAATACGGGAAGAGTGCCAGGTACAACACCACCCCCTCAACCCCCACCCACTCTCCCCCCTCCCTCTCCCTCCCAACTCGACAGCGGTCGACAAATAATTCATAGCCCCCCTAACATTTACTTTGTTCAGGCTCCGGCCCGGCAGTCTCCTAACCGCCTGCCTGCCCTCAAGGTAAGCTTTAGAAGTGAGTTTGTTCCACTTTCTGTCTTTCAGGGGGAAACTTACTCACTTAAAGTAGAGTAGAGTACAGAGGAGGCAGGAGGAGCAACAGAGATGTACGGGATGTTTCAGGTGGACCGACGAGAGATGTTTTCGGCGAGGTTTTTTGAAGTCCGTTTCCCGACCACTTGAGATAACACGACAGGTGATGCTGAAACAAGGTCTATGAAAAAGGTTGACAAAGAAATACATCAGTTTTTTTTTATTTTGTATTCGGCACAACAAACAACGCAACGAGGTGATTTGGAAGCTTCTCGGGAAAAATAAAGTTGACAAAAAGCCACAAGGCGGCCATTTTATGTTGCAAAACTCATCAAAAATAATTTATGCGTGCGGTGCGACGCAGAAGTCTCTTCGGTATCTCTTGCCGTGAAGATACAGACAAGTACATGTCAAATAAAAATCCCAAACCCTCAAATTAATAGTAGAGTCTTTAAAAAAAACAACAACAATAATAATACCAAATAAAAAGACCACATCACACCGCGGACCACTTGATCTTCTTCAGTGGCTTGGTGGAGGGCCGCAGGTCCTGGTGCCCGTGGGCGAAGCAGCAGAGCCCCGCCTGCAGGGGGCAGCCCTGAGGGTGGTGCGCGTGGAACCAGCAGGGGCGGGTCTTGAGCGCGCCGGCGGCGACCGGCCGGCCCCGCTTCGACCCCGCCCGGCCCTGGCCCCGCCCCCGTCCTTCTTCGGCTCTGCCCCTCCAATCCCGGATGTGGACCCTCCCGCCTTCCACTAAAGGAAGATAAAGAAGAAGAAGAAGAAGAATACGAAGAATTGCATTCAATTAAATGATTCTTTTGCATAACACGACGGGACAAAGGCAAATGTACAATGAGTATGAAAGGACTCGACAACGAATACATTAGCATTTGAAAAGCGGTGTGCCGCCCGCGTTGAACACAATCACGCTGTTGAGGTCGGTATGAAGAGGAGGAAACTGAACGAGGGTGGGAAGATAATGAATGACGTTCAAATCATTTGAGATTTTCCGAATGTATTTTATATATTTTATAGCTATTTCTTTCTGCGGGGGATTAATCATTACCGATATTCAACGTTCAAATTCAGAACAAAACCACATCACAAACTAAGTTACTCTCTAAACCGCAATCGATCCTAACTCATTCACGAGCTAGATGTCATAAACACGGCATTATAATTTATACCGTATCAAATTAATTGCCCGGATCTACCGTTTTATAACTAGACGAGAAATCCCAATGAAACCCGATGACGTCTCCGCGTTTGTAGGCTAGGCTAGTTTTGGGTGGTGTGGTGTGGGCATTTGCGCCAAATGCCCTAAATGTAAATGTAAATGTGCGGGGTGGGTGGTGCTACCTCTGAAGACCTGGTGGTTGTTCTTCAGGAGGGTCTGCAGACCCCCACACTCGCTCTTGAGCCTCCGCAGGGTGTCGTGGTCGAGCAGCTCCGCGACCTCGCGCACCGACAGGCTCTCTGGCCAGGAGGAGGAGGAGAGGAGGAGGAGGAGGAGGAGGAGTACGAAGAGAGATTCACTGTGGTGACCTGTCGATGACCGTTATTCTTTTGTAATTATAATATGACGATATTAGCTATTCTGAGTGAGGGACTTCCGATAAGAGGGATATCGGTGTGCGTTAGACATTTCCAATATTGCTTTGTCAAATTCCCCGTCAAAAAACCTCCATATTTCTTCTTCTTTTCTTTCATGTTTTGGTTTTTTTTCTCGTCCTACCTTTAAAGATGCATAAAACACTCCATTTAGGGTTCACACGGAAACCCCGACCTCTCCTGGATTTTGGAACACACACACACACATTCACTTTAATGGAGTCTAGCAGAGACTAGTGCATGTGTTTCAAGAGCATGTCTAAGTGTAGAGAAGAGCAGACAGACAGACAGACAGACAGACAGACAGACAGACAGACAGGCAGACAGACCGGCAGGGAGAGTTGAGAGGACTTCCTGGGAGTCTGAAGTCTGCAGCGCAACAGCTGTAGCTCCAGTTAATTATTGATATGGTGCCCACGCTGAGGAGGTGCTCTCTCTCTCTCTCTCTCTCTCATCTGAGATGATTCAGTGATAGCAAGATAGGTGCTGAATGGTCAATATGATTCATTCTTAGAGTTTTCATCCATATTTTTATGCTGTGCCACTTTTGTTGGCATTTTTTTTCCCACGTCATTATACTGGTTCCATTCAGTTTTTGTGACATTAGAGTCTCTATATATAGTCTACTATAGGCTACAGATTGTGTGTGTGTGTGTGTGTGTGTGTGTGTTCCTTTTTTATCCATTAATACCACTGGCAGTGACTTATATGTCACAAAAGGTCACCATACTATAGAGCAAACGTTCCGGAAAAAAAAAAATGTCGACCATCTCCACTCCCACTCGGCAGCTCCCGCCAGGGTCACATGGCTTATGAATTGTGCAGTTAACCCCTCCCCAAACCACACCCCCTCTCCCCCCACCTTTTGAGCCGCCACTGACAAACGCCCCCCCCCTCCCCCTACCTCCACACCCACTTGGTGCGCTCTCTCTGGAAAACCGGAAAACGCCAGCATTGGGATTAAATATCGCGGGGGAATTCCACGTTCCTGGTCTGCCCTTTCCTCGCCGACCCCTCCCCCCCTCCGGTACTGTCCTCTCCGCACAAACTGTGAGGGAATTCGATCCCGGACTGACCTTTTCCTCTGTACAAATGACAAAGCCTACGCCGCCCTTCCAACATGTATAGAGGGGTCTGCTGACGGGATTCTCCCACTGCCATCTTGCCCCCAAAAAACGATACTCACTTAAAACAAGGACTCGCCAATTTTCAATCAGGCGAGACAATTTTCGGGGAAAGCCAATTTTCGTTGGGTTTTCCCCGTCGGAAACAAAAGCAAAAATGTTTGGCTTGACTCCGACTCTCATTACAACGGTGCGCTAAACAACACCACCGTGTGTTGATGTTGGTCCTCGTCCAAACGGCGGAGACGGAAAAAAACAGTTTGATCCGCTCCTCCGTATCCTGACTCTTGGCTGCCCTTACTGTACATTACGTTAGAGCTGCTCTCTGGGTAGTCAAGAGTTTCTCTTCTGCAAGTCTGACACACACTTTCCCTCAGCTTACCTCATCTAAAAAATGTGTTTACCAAAAGATTCAAGATTCAACGGCAAATATTATGGGATGCTCGCAGTCACATCCATCCACCATTTGTTTGCTTGCTGGTGACTCTTTTAAAGGGGGCCCTACAAAAAGGGATATCCCAAATAGGAGTGTGCACCCAGATGCATGCTGACTAGATCCGTTTACCAGTTGGTACGGTCCACTGGGTAGGCTGGTAGTCTGATCTAGTGAGCTTACATTGTGACGTCACCTTGTCACAATGACAATTTTAGTCAAACGGCAATTTTTAAACAGCTCGTGCTCACACCTGGTGCTTTAATATATCTTTAAAGGGACCCTTTAAAGATTCAATGACAACCACAAAAAATTTAAATGGAAGAAACAGCACCGCCGCTGGTGAAACTGCACCACTGCCAAGCTATTCCCGGGGTGTTGAATTGGGGGCAGACAGAGTCCTGTAGGCCAGACCCCAGGGATGTTTGCAGGCTGTGGACATAATATCAATATGCTGCGTAGAGCGTGCCCTTTACTGCCACGCCATGTTAATGTGGATTAATGGCGGAGAGGGGAGCAATATCGACGACAATACCGTTTTGGAGGGGTCCAAAACCCCTGGGCCAAAAGACGATTACAAATGACTCCTGCTTTATGTACTACGACTACTACTACAGTCGGAGGGATGTGTCACCCATTTTATTGACGTCCGTTACAAATTGCAAGGATGGCAAGATGGCAAAGGCATAATCGGGGGTAGCTCGATGAGCGTATTTGTTTAGGTTCTGCTGTTGTTTTGTAAATAAAAAATTATAAATCTTGAGAAGACAGTGGTTATTGGACATCGGGAGTGTGTATTGGCCCCTGCATAATGAGTAACCTTGTTATTTAGATTAAAGGGGACCTTATTATACCAGCAGGCGTGAGTGCGATTCGCCATTACAAGCCTTTTTAAAATTGTCGCGTGACTAAAGTTGCCATGGTGACATAATGACATAACAAATGGGAGTGTCCACCCAGATGTATGATCCATGTATGATGGACAGATAAGCCTAATACAGGTTGGTACATTTCATTGGGTAGGCTGGTAGACTGATCTTTCATCATACAGTACTGGGTGGGACACTCCCACTTGTGATGTTATTATGTCACCGTGGCAATCATTCTCACACCTGGTGGGCCCTTTAATATAGGGATGCCTCAAACCAAGATGAACCAGAATATCTCCCAATATAAACTATGATTTCCTCCGAATCAAAAATGATGATGGACTACATATTACAGCATTTCCTTTAGCATCCGTCCAACATTATGTTCACTAATCCCATAAATAGGCTGAAAGGATAAATAAACATTTGAGCTCTTTATTGTGTCAAAAGAATGTAAGGAAACTAAATGCGCTTCCAAGCCGCATCCCTCATGCACACAAAACATGAGTTCTGGGCAACCCGCCCGCCTGGATTCCGATAAATCGCAATCAACATTAACGATCTGTGCTCTGTGTTCATGGGGTTTGGCAGTGTCAGCACGGCGGGGTCAAGAGTGTGTTCATGACTCGTCTTGGCAAACTAATGAATACAGTTAAATGGTCATAAATAATAAAGGATACGTATAACAACCTACACCGTCTCCATCTTGAACATCTTGAATATCGTAAAAATACAATAAAAAACGTTTATTTTTTTAACACAGGGTGCTCAGAAGCCGTTTGTATCCATATTAGAGGTGTTCATGTTAATAATCAACTGCCACCTCATTCCTTCCAGTTGTGTCTCCGTTTACCGCTGACCTCTGCTGCTCGTTACGACCGTTTTAATACGCGTTTAGCCGCACGACCGCCTCCGGTTAAAACAGAACGGGAGCGGGGTTAATGTTTCCAACGGCGCACACTTTGGAAAAATGGCGGCTTTGTATATATTTTACGACATCCCTCCGCTCGACCGGTGAGTATCGAGGTGAGCAAGAACGACGAGGACGACGAAAAAAAAGCCGGTACAGTAAAAAAACGGCAAACGCTTGAACGCGATTAAACTTAATCGACAGTAAAAACGTTCAAAAAAAGGGACGAGAGTTGACTTTAAAAGACAGTATGAGAAGACAGCGGCGGGATCACAGTAACAAGACTGTCTCGCTTGATAAGCGGCGTGCAGGAGGCCGCATTGAGGTGCAAATACCTCGATAGCAAACGCATGCATTAATCATGCAACCTGCTGCATTATTCAGCTTGTCATCGCCCCCCCCTCTTCAATTCCTACTGTACCTCCCTCACCCTCCCACTCCCTTCAATTATTAGAGTCACTCTCACCCTTAATCTCTCTCCTCAATTATTACAGTAACTCTCACCCCTCTCTCATCCCCACTCTTCAATTATGAGTCTCTCTCTCTCTCTCTGAGAGGTAAGAGAAAACGGTGAGAGGGTTCAAAGTCGGGTCGACCAATGTCACCCGAACCCTGCGACCTACTGACTCTGGAGGGGTGTGTGTGTGTGTGTGCGTGTAATCACGTTTCCAGATGAACTCTTGATAGCCAGAGATCGCCGTAGTAACAACTTGTTCAGCAAATACATTCAACAGATGCCCTCCAGATCAGACATGGGGGGGGGGGTGGGTGGGTTATCCCCATGGTTACGACCCACGGCAACTTTGGGATAGTTTATTTATTTTTAAAGATACTACCGTTGTTGTTGTTGTTGCACACACACACACACACACACACACACACACACACACACACACACACACACACACACACACACACACAACACACACACACACACACACACACACACACACACACACACACACACACACACACACACACACACACACACACACACTAATTGGTGGTCCTTCGTTGGGACATTGGAGTGTCTTGAATTTGGAAAGACAAGATTATCACCAGGACATACTTTCGAGGTTCAAATGCAGTTGTGGCTCCTCCTACCTCCCAGGTTCCAGTCGGCGATGACATCGGCGGCGGCACGTGCAGTGGTGGGCGGGCCCTCATCCTCGGCCAATCCCAGCAGAGCCTTGGCCACCCGCAGCACTACGCCGTCCACAAAGTCCCGGGGCAGTGCCGCGCAGTTCCGCACCCTCTCCACCCTCTCCCGCGGCTGGAACCCGGCCCCCCAGTCCCCGTTGTTGTCATGACAACCGCCACTGTTGTCGTTGTCGTCGGCATCATCGCAGGCGTTGCCGTCGTGGTCACAGTCGTGGTCGCCACCGCCGTCATCTCCTCCCCCGCTCGGCGGCCGGGGGCGGGGGGGCGGGGCCGGAGACGGGCCGGCGGCTCTGGATGTAGCTCGCCCTGCGCTCCTCCGCCTGGGCCCCGTCGGAGGGGGGGTAGCTCCGGGACTTCCCCACCAGACACACCTGCGGGTGGGGGAGAGGAGGAGGCAGGAGAGGGAGCCTTAGCACTGGAAGAGGGAGGGATGGTGGGATGAATTAAACACAAATGGCTTTTGGCAACTGGATGAGAGTTTGGAGGAGAGGAGCACTCGGCTAAATCCTATTAACCCAATTCTGTGTTGTAAACAAAATCCAATAAAAAAACAACTAATTAAATACAACACCCAAGAAAAGGCTTTTACTTGACACATTTTGTATGATCAGCTGCCAAAAGACAGTGTCCTTGTGTCTCAGACACATGCAAACACCTAAAAAGCGTTTAGGCGTGTGCCACAGCTTTTAAATGACCATTGGGCGGTCAAACCAACGGTCCCTTTGGGGACATCGTAACCCAGGACGAGAGACTTAACCGAAGAACTGGTATCAGCCATTGAATTACGAGAACAAAAAATTGAAGAACACAAACGGAACGAGAATGAAAACAAACCAGAAATAGAGTCTACTTCGTATATTTTTAGCTCTTGTTTGTATTTTTATATTTAGGCTCAGCTGATCTTGTTTACGGTTTTTTGGTAATTAGGTCAGCCCTGATGCTCTGCTTCTCTCTTATCCGTCTCTTATAGTCTCAAATCCCAAGTCCAAACACACACAGAGGAAAGAATTGCAGACATATGCAACTCATTATCCCGCCTGTTGAGCGCAAGACATTGAATCCAAATAAACAAAAGTGAAATTAGGTTTTTATGTACACACCGCACCAGGCGGGGCGGGTGGAAAAGTGGAGGCAAAATGTGGGTAGAGAGAGGCGAGACAGTCTCGTAAGCGAGGGTGCAGGGTGGTCGACTCCCGGGTCAAAAAGGTACTGGGTTTGATCCCCGAAGTCTGCACCCTAGAGCAAGCTGCCTAACCCCCCCTACCTGCTCATATAAAAACTATCTACAAACAATGACTCGGATGAGCCACACAGTCATACCACTGATTGGACTGTCTGCCATGTTTTTCTCTCATTTTCCGGTGTACATATGCTTGTGTGTCTTCCAGTATAATGTTGAATGTTTATATGTTTATATGTGATGAGAGTTGTGGACCCAGACGGAGTTGAACTGAGCTGTGGCAGAAGCAACTCCCAGCGACCCTGGTTGTGTGGAAATACCGTCTCTACAGTCACCCGCTAAATGCACATTTTCTGATTTGTGATGATCGGCTAGCACTAGTCGTCAAGAACGCAAGAACTTTACAGACTACAGACTTGTAAATAGTCACGTTTGGGTCAATAGCAGTGTGATGCCTAAAAACAAAAATGACAACGTCAAATATGAACGCTCGCTGAACTTGTTAAATATGCTAAATGTTGTTGACTATTGCAAATTAATAGGCTTATGGCCAGAGACAGAAGCATGCTTCGGTGTCTCGCTTCTAAGCCACTACTCTATTGATTATGATGCTGAAGGATATCAGTTAAAAAGGAAAACATTTCTGGTTCGGTTTGACGGTGCCAAAGGGTGACGTGAGCGATACCAATGGTACACGAAACTAAATTATAAAGGTAAATGGATTGCATTTCTATAGCGCTTTTATCCAAAGCGATTTACAGTTGCCTGACATTCACCCATTGTACCTATGCACCGACGGCGGTGTCAACCATGCAAGGTAACAACCAACACGTCAAGAGCAGTTAGGGTTAGGTGGTGTCTTGCTCAGGGACACCTCAACACTTAGCTAGGGGGAGCCCAGGGATCGAACCAGCAACCTTCCTGCTGCCAGACAACCGCTCTTACCTCCTGAGCTACTGCTGCCTGAATTATACCCAGTTTAGACTTAACAGGATAGACTTGAGTGTAAATTAGTCAAGTCCATCCCTGACAGCCTACCCGCTTGGTGGAGGGGATCCTCAGGCAGTCCTCCTCGGTGTGGAAGCCGCTGGCCCGGCTGACCTCGGCGATGTACTCGATGTACTCCTTGTACTGTGACGTCCCGCACCGCCGCCGCTGGAACTTTCCGTAGAAGTCGTAGAAGCAGCACGGCAGCACGAAGTAGCGGCACGAGAACGAGGACCTGAAAATAAAATAAAAGACGATTATTATTATTACATTTACATTTAGGGCATTTGGCAGACGCTTTTATCCAAAGAGTACAATTCTCTGTACATGAATTATTATTTTTATTTATTATTATAAATTATGTATAATATACAGTATTCAAACTGTAAACTGTTATTGTATTTAGAAAACATGCAATATATCACTCAAATGAATGTAAATGGTACACACAAATGTGTAAATAGCTCATGAGCATATTGAGCCCGTATTGAAAATGATGGCTCTATAAATATCAGAGAGAGAAACGGCCGTGATCGCTCTCTCTCTCTCTCTCTCCATCCCATTCATCTCTCGTTCCAATGTGAAAGTTTGGGAAACAATTAGTTGCTAAGCTGTACTCAAAAACAAACAGATTTTTTTTTACTTAACTTAACAACCACGTCAAAACAAAGACCTATTGGGTTTATTTTCAATCCATACTGACTAAAAGCACTGAAGAATGTGTGTGCTGTGCTGGCGGGGCTCTTGTGACGATATGCCCATTTCCCCCTGTGGGTTGTTTTTGAGAGACTAAGAGCTTTGTTGCGTCAGCCAAGAGACAATTACCATTAAGGACAAAGGAAAAAACGAAAATCTAAACCTTGTCTTTCCGTTTTTCGATCCAACATAAAAAACAGCAACATTTCTAAGGCTCTGTATCGCCCCCAAGTGGCCATTATGAATAAATATATTTAAGGTCAAAGACGTGCACTTGTGTGCGCACAGAATGCAAATTATCCTCCCCTCTCAGGCCACACACAAATCCCTCTCTCAACACACGCACGCACACACACACGCACACACACACACACACACACACACACACACACACACACACACACACACACACACACACACACACACACACACACACACACACACACACACACACACACACACACACACACACACGTAATTCCAAAATTTGCATCCGAGAGCCCCGGGTACTCGAGAGGCCCCAGGGCTGATGATGACTCGCCTGGCCGCCATCACGGGGATCCACGGCGTGAGCTCATCTGAGTGGTTCCCAATCAGCCAATCAGTGGCCGGGAATAAGGAGTCCTCGCCGGGAGTGATTGCTTTTTCCTGAAATAGAACAGAGCCCCCAACCACCACCACCGCCACACCCACAACCGGCAAAAATGAATAGGGTCCCCTTATGATGACATGGCCCACCCCCCCTCATCTCTCTCCCTCTCTCCCAGCCCCCTCTCTCTCCCTCTCCCTCTTTCTCTCTCAAATAATAGTCATATACACTTAATAATAATAATAATAATAATTGCTGGTGGATATATGAAGTGCTAGTTTATTTAGCTTGTGGGTTTAAATGTGGTAGCATTAAAAGTTTGAAGGCCCTGGCCCAGAGTATAGACTAGGGCTAGACTAGGTGGTATGTGACACGATTCCCTGGTCAGCCATTTTCAAATAATGAGTGAGGTTTGATAAATTGCTCTCGTCGTCAGCCATGATGTGTAGAGAGGAGGAGCATTAAAAGTGGTGCAATGGGCGCCCCGGTGGCTCACCGGGTTAATGCGCGTACCATAAGGCTAGTCCTTGCAGCGGCGCGGGTTCGAATCCGGCTCGTGCCCTTCGCTGCATGTCTTCCCCTATCTCTCCCACCTTTCCTGTCTACATACTGTCCTCTACAATAAAGCTGAAAAAATGCCCTCAAAAAAAAATATATAAAAAAAAAAAGTGGTGCAATGGTTTTGTAGTAACACTGGCCACAAAACATGTGCACAACATAACCGTGGTCTTATATTCTTTTGTTGTTAAGCTACGTGCCTTGGCAGCGGCGGTGTGGGCCTACCTCACCGCCGCAGTACGTGCCTTGGCAGCGGCGGTGTGGGCCTACCTCCAGGCAGGTCTGAGGTCCATACATGTCCCAGATCTTCCGCCTGCGCACATCGATACCCTTTCCCGGGTGCTGCCATACAACAGGGTGTGACGGGCCAAAATAGTTTGAGAATGAATCATCTTTTTGTTATTAAATCTTCAGTTAAACGTATTCCAGTGGCAAAACAAACATTGACTGTAAATTGTGTATCTTCCTGTATCCGAGGTGACTTCATCATTCTGACAGATTAACTCATTGACTGGAGCCTACGGATATGTGATGGACTAACTCCTTGACTGGAGCGTAAGCATATCCGACAGATTAACTCCTTGACTGGAGCGTATGTATACCTAACGGACTAACTCCTTAACTGGACTGGAGGGTAAGCATATCTGACGGACTAACTCCTTAACTGGAGCGTTTGCATATCTGACGGACTAACTCCTTGACTGGAGCGTTTGCATACCTGACGGACTAACTCGGGATCTGAGGGGACTTACTCCTTCATTGGACAGGATGTGCACCAGGAGACCGTTTCCACAGCCCAGGTCCACAAAGGACTGTTTGTCCATTGTGCCTGTCTCTGCCCGCTCCTCACCCCAGAGCACCTGGAGGAGACAGTAGAAATACTGATTAAATATATGACAAAATTCCAAAGACAAATATGAATAACATGACGACGATGCATGGCAGGTATTTACTGAGGAAGAATTTTTTTTTGCTACTGTATCGCTGAGCAGAGTAAACACTCACCAACAGATAGGTAGCAATGGCAACATCCTCATAGACAAACTTCTCTGGATCCGTCACTTCGGGCCACACCTAGAGGATATCCAAATATTGTGTGAGAAGTTGAAACATCCATCATCATCCATAATTAAAAGGTGTATCAGTGACAGCATTTGTCATCTTTGGTCTTAAACTGAAATTGACAAAGATCCAAATAACAAAATAATACAACAGGTATCCACAGTTAGGAGTTAAAACTAGGGTCAACTTCAGGCCTACAAGACATTTAAATAACATTGATATCATTCTACAACCAAACCATCCACGCATCCATCCACCCAACAATCTATTCATGATTTACAAATGGATTAAAACCAAGATCAATAAAATATTCAAGAAGATCGAATTTAAAAGGAGACCCATTATACCACCAGGTGAGAGCATGATTAGCCATTCCAAGCGGTCTAAAAAAATGGTTGGAATGGCCCCACGTGACATCACAAGTGGGAGTGTCCACCCAGATGTATGGCGGATAGATCAGCCCACCAGCCTACCCAGTGGACTGCAGCAACCGGTAGGAATGGCTAATCATACTTACACCTTTAAGCAACACATCCAAACTACAACAACACGTTTCTGCGCCAAACTGTTTGCATTCAACACTTGACCCCTCTGCCCACCTTGACCATGGCACGGTACTTGTCCTTCAACTGCTGGTACACCGGGCCGTACTTCTCCACAGGCAGCAGGGACAGCGTGCTCTTGAACTGGCTGGCCACCGGGTCGGACGCCCAGCGGAGCAGGCGGGGCAGCAGGGTGGAGGAGAGCCACGCCTGCCTGGGGTAGGCCACGCCGTCGCAGACCCAGCCAGCCGCCGCCGCCGCCGCCAGCAAATGCAGCTCCAGGAACCTGAGGATGAAGAGGAAGAGGTGGAGGACGGAGGAGGTGGTTGTGGTGAACGAGATGCAATGCATAGGGTGAAGGAACAGCATTTTTTGCATTGTTGTTTGCGTGCACATTTATTGTTTAATACGTTTGTAGACTGTCTTGTTTTAAAAAGTATGTTTATAAGAATACTGTTTAGAGTATTGTTTTGTTTTTTTTACTCTACATACTAGGTACTATTACGAATGGTTTAGAATGTATGTTTAGAAGAATACTGCAGCAGTGAATGGGGAGTAAGCATTCCATTGTACTTTTTACATATGCCAATAAAGAAATCTTGAATCTTGAACCATGCCAATTGTTCCTGTCTGTACCTCGACCAAGTCAAATTCCTGTAGGCCTCTCTGTGTATTTTAATTACCCTATTTATTCAAGCTCAGGGCTCTCATGTTAAGGTCTCTCTCACACACAATTTAAAATCAATTAGAAATGACAGAACACAGCAGTGGGTCTAGTACTGGGTCTGATCATCAGGGGCAGGACCAAGGATTTTGGGCCCCGTGAAAAGAAAAAAACAAATTATAACATCACTTGGACCACCATTATATACCCATATATTACTGTGATTCTTTTACTATGTGGTCAAATGAGGTTTGCTTGGAGTGTCATGCTTGAGAACATTATTTTCTTCATGTTTCTTTAAGTATTTATTTTGTAAGAGGGTGACAGGGGCTCTCTAGTATTTTGTTTTATTCTCACAGGCCCCCCTCCACTTTGGGCCCTGGGTAGTCAGTCCCCCCCCCACCCAGTCCGACGGCCCCTGCTGATCATTACCATTCCCCCACGTCCCGTTGGACCAGGCGGATCTGGTACACGTTGCCAGCCTTGTGGCACAGCTGTCCCGACGTGTCCTCCTCGAACGGAACGAATGTCACCTGAAGTCTGTCAAAGTCTCAAGAAAATCACATGACAATAACATCAGAGGCATGGGGATGTAACGGGGATGTAAGGTTAATGAGACTACCTGCTTGACTAATAGCATTCTCTTCTTACCTCTCAGCACAAACTCCTTGTGTGAGGTGGAGCCATAGCAGTTGACTTTGGGAATGAATGTCCGCACACTGAGCCTCCACGTGTTGTGTTTCTTGTCGTGTGTCTGTGCCTGTGTGTGTGTCTCTGTGGGTGTCTGTGCCTCTGTGTGTGTCTGTGTCTCTGTGTGTGCCTGTGTCTCTGTGTGTGTCGGTGTCTCTGTGTGTGTCTCTGTGTGTGTCTGTGTGTGTGTCTGTGTGTGTGTCTGTGCCTGTGTCGGTCCACTTGTCAGGAAGGTCAGCAGGTCATGGTGGTCCGTGGACGTGGGGTCCCGCAGCCGCAGCCGCGCCCCCAGGTTCTCCGTGCCCACCTCCACCTCCTCCTCCTGCTCCTCCTCCTCCTCCTCCGTGGCGCCGCACAGCCGCTTGTTGACCACGTGGGGCCTCCTGACCCACACGTCAACTGCGGACCAGAAGCCGCCGGGCAGCGTGCGGCACCCGGCGGGAAACTGCACCTCGTGGAGTTTGGTCATGTTGACAAACAAACAAACAAACAAACAAACAAACAAGCAGCCGTCAACGACACGTGGTGACGTCTCCGAGGCTCATCTATGTTGATCTACCGGCTGCATATTTATACTCTTTATGAACTCAGGTTGGTGTCTAAAAGTTAATATTTCCTTTGGTTTTGTGATGCAAATTCAACAGAAACACCACGACTCAGACGCGAGAGTCTGAGCAGCTGATCAGACGTCGCCTGTCGCCCGCCAATGACGACACCACCAACCCCCATAGACGCAGAGAAACAGCCCCGCCCAGTGGACACGCGTGGTACACAGATGCACAGGTGCCGTTTCTCTGCTTCTAAAATAATACTGTTTATTAATGTCGCTCACCATCTGCATTGTAGCCGGGTGTTGTCTGGTGTGTGTGTGTGTCCAAAAGAGTGTGTGTGTGTGTGTGTGTGTGTGTGTGTTTGTGTGTGTGTGTGTGTGTGACCAAAAGAGAGAGAGAGAGAGTGTGTATGAGTAAGAGTGACAGAGTATATATATATATATGTGTGTGTGTGTGTGTGTGTGAGCAAAAGAGAGAGAGAGAAAGAGAGAGAGTGTGTGCATTTGAGCAAAAGAGAGAGAGAGAAAGAGAGAGAGAGAGAGAGAGAGAGAGAGAGAGAGAGAGAGTGTGTGTGTGTGTGTGTGTGTGTGTGTGTGTGAGCAAAAGACGTTGCACTGTAAAGTTGTCATCTCAAAGAATCTGGTCCAACTCGTTTGGCCAAAACTGCTATGTAGGCAACAGTGAGATGGTTTACTGCTAATTTGTGTGTGTGTGTGTGTGTGTGTGTGTGTGTGTGTTTGTTTTGATGCTGTTCCCTTTCTGGCAAGTTTCGCTGGCTCTGAGAAGACAATTACGCACACACACATTAATTATTTTTAATTAACACCCCTATGATACAAGTAGCTCAGGAGGTAGAGTGGTTGTCTGCCTAACCCTAACCCTAACCTGAACCCTAAACCCAGGTGGAGGAGCCAAAGAGTGGGAGGAGCCAGTGGAACACAGCAGGTGGAGAGCCAGAGAGTGGGAGGAGCCAGTGGACCACAGCAGGTGGAGAGCCAGAGAGTGGGAGTGGCCAAGCCAGGAGAAACGAGGAACGCACACACACACACACAGGTACAGTCAGCCTATAAATGGTTTCAGGAGACGCGCGTCGAAACTATGGAGAAAAGAAAAACACACTGAACTAAATGGTAGCCCAAACGAAGCGTTGCAGAGGCGAAACCAGTTTATTTGAACCATTTAGTTTAATCCTAACTTGATGATTTCGTGTGGTCGTCGTCGTCGTCGTTGTTGTTGTTGTTCTTGTGCTCTCTGGACTTAATTGGGCGGCGTCATGTCGATCGATCAAGTGTATGGATCATGTAGACGTCTGTCTTAGAGTCACCGCGGACCAGTCAAGGACGGGTCGTGTGTTAACCAGAGGTGAGTGGACGGTAGTTTCAGCGCTTATCAGTCAAGGCCCAAGGTCTGGTTGAAACACTGGAGCATGCGTGTGCGTGTGTGTGTGCGCGTGCGTGTTAGATTGTTCTCTAAACACGTTTCAAAAATGGCATACAGGATATATGTCCCTTGTGCAAATGGCAAGATGTATTGACTGTCGACTGTGTGTGTGTGTGTGTGTTTTGCATTTCAAAGCTCCAACTAATGTGTAATGTGTATATATGCTGTATATGGCAAGCAATAACATTCAGTTGTTGTTCTTGTTATTCTGGTACAGTTTCATTCAAGTAATTTGCTGGTTGACTTGAATTGAGAGTCCATAATATATGTATTTAATCCATAGGGTGCAAAATATTCAACATATTTGCAAGTTCCCCTCTGGCTGAACCAGGGCTGACTGTCTGACACTCTGAGCTGCAGCCAAATGAGGATGTGAATTCCTGCACAGTGTGTGTGTGGGGGTGTGTCAACGTCAACAACAGAGCCTGTGCCATTGCTTATTAACAGTATATCTGGATGTCTCTGTGCTTCACTCACACACACACCCGGTATTGTAGTATTTGTCCACTAGTCCCTACTAGTTAAAGATTCATCCGTCTGTACATAGAAAACCTGGACCCACCAGCACCACCAGCAGCAGCACAGTAAAAGAGCCCTCTGTTTTATGCTGTGGCCATTTGTGTGTGTTTTACAGTTGGGCTGTTGTCTGAGATGTTTGGGTGTTGCCTTGAGAATCTCTGACAGGAAAATAAATTTGAGAGGCAGTCTTATCGTGTACGGGCTGGCCCGCTGCGTGCTTCGCTCATTGTGGATATTAGAACAGGCGGAGTTTTCCAAGGTAGTTGAGCAGGATTTCCGTCTGGATGCCTTCTCTCATAGGACCTATAATTATTATTTTTAACTCATAAAAGTGTGTTTATTATGGCATGGAATGTGAATTTATTGCCCTTTTGTTTTTGTGTAATGAATTAATTCCCACAACTTCCCTGTCAGGGCTTGTTTACAGGGTAGTGGCCATCAAATCAGATACCTCTACTCTGTCACACTGATGTGTCGACACACACTGTGGGTGTGTGTGTATGTGTGGAGGAGATAGCTTCACGCTATGTTACGATCAGTGTTGCCAACTCCTCAGTAAGGAAAGTCGCTATTGGCTGTCCTAAAAGTCGCTAGAAGTCGCTAAATGACGTCATCACCTAATTTGCATAATTGGCCATGTGCTGTGCATGTAATGGACGCTGTTTTTTAATGTAACAATTCCAACCCTCCTCCTTTATCCGGGCTTGGGACCGGCAAAAGTGACCCAAAAGAGACTCTGGCGGAGTTACTTAGGTTTAAAAAAATATATATAGATTTTTTGTATTTTGTTTTTTTTTGTTTCGTTTGGTTTTTAATCTTATGGTCCACTTAGGAGCCTACAACAAGTCACAGTAAAACATGAACATTTTTAACCATAACATTTTTTACATTTTTTTTGTATACAATCAGCCAGCGGCGGCTTCGCGCATGCGCGATTCATTTGGTGAACGGGTGAACGTCTCGTGCTCTGACTGCAGCTGGGAGGGACTGCTGCGCGAGGACAAAACTGGGCGCCTGTGAGTGCTTTGGGGGAGGGGCCCACGGCAGCACCCGCCCGCTGCTCGTTGACAAGAGTAAGAGCGATACGTGCTTTCACGTCAGAGTCGCCAAAAGTCTCCAATAACACCAGAAAAAGTCTCTAGATTTGTCGGGAAACTGCCAGGGTTTTAGTCAAGTATTTTTTTTTTATTGTCACTTCACAGTTTACACGAGTATAAGCAGTGAGTGAAAAACCTTTTGTGCAAAACAGCCGACAGTAATTATAAAAGAATACAAAATAGAAATAGAACTAACAAAATAGAAATAGAACTATGAATATAAATTCTGTGTTAAATTAAATAAAATCGAATAGACAACAAAATACACAACAAAATATCCAGGGGAACAATACACATAAATCAATGTAATAAAATATACATTGTTATATGCTGACATTCACAGAATGTCACAGAATACCTTCTCAGACAGTCAACACAACACTAGCACCAGCAATTAGCACCAGGACTAGCACCAACACCAACACCAGCACTAGCAGTAACACTAGCACTAGCACTGGCAGTAGCACCAGCACTAGCAGTAACACTAGCAGTAACACTAGCACTAGCACTGGCAGTAACACCAGCACTAGCACCACCGCAACTAGCAGTAACACTAGCACTAGCAGTTAAACTAGCACTGTCACTAGCACTAGTGTCACTAGCACTAGCAGTAACACCATCATTAGCACCAACACTTAACACTACTACTAGCACCATCAGCAACACTAGCACTTAGCACCAGGACCAGCACTAGCAGTAACACCAGCACTAGCACAGAGTAACACTAGCACTAGCACTAGCACTAGCACCAGCACTAGCTAGTCAAGCACTAGCAACTAGCACTGGCAGTAACACAGCATTAGCATAACACTTAACACTACTACCAGCATGAGCACAGCAGTAACACTAGCACTTAGCACCAGGACCAGCACTAGCAGTAACACAGCACTGGCACCAACACTTAGCACTACTACCAGCGCTAGCTCCAGCAGTAACACTAGCACTTAGCACCAGGACGAGCACGTAGCACTAGCAGTAACACTTAGCACCGAGCACCTTGGCTCTTTAACATTGGATGCCGCTAACTTGTTCAGCAGCCTGATGGCCTGACTGTGGAAGCTGTCTCTGAATCTGCTCGTGCAGCACTTGATACTGCGGTATCGCTTGCCTGACGGTAGGAGTGTGTACAGTTTGTGGCTGGGGTGGTTATTGTCTTTAGTAATCTGTTTCGCCTTGGCCACGCACCGCCTGGTGTATATATCCAGGAGGGAGGGAAGCTCACCTCCAATGATGTACTGGGCCGTCCGCACCACCCTCTGTAGTGTTCTACGCTCCAGTGCGGTGCAGTTCCCGTACCAGACGGTGATGCATCCAGTGAGAACACTCGATGGTACAAGAGTAGAATGTTCTGAGGATGCGGGGGCACATGTTGAATTTCCTCAGTCGCCTGAGGAAATACAGGCGTTGTTTGGCCTTTTTCACCACGTATGTGTTGTGCGTGGTCCATGTGAGGTCCTTGGAGATGTGCACGCCGAGGAACTTGAAGCTGCTGACCCTCTCTACTGCAGCACCGTCGATGGAGATGGGGGCATGCTCTCCTCTCCACTTCCTGTAGTCCACGATCAGCTCCTTGGTCTTGGCACCACTGTGGCCAGTGATCCCGACCTGCTCCCTGTAGGCTGTCTCGTCGTCGTCGGCGATCAGTCCCAACACTGTCGTGTCGTCAGCAAACTTGATGATGACGTTGGAGCTGTGCATAGCCATGCAGTTGTGGGTGTACAGGGAGTAGAGGAGAGGGCTCAACACGCTTCCCTGAGGGGCTCCAGTGTTGAGGGTCAGTGGCTCTGAGGTGGTGCTGCCCATCCTCACCACCTGGCGGCGGCCCGACAGGAAGTCCAGTATCCAGCTGCACATGGTCGGGTGCAGGCCTAGACTCCTGAGCTTGGTGTCGAGCTTGGCAGGAACTTCGTGTTGAACGCTGAGCTGAAGTCCACAAACAGCATTCGCACACAACAGTTCTTCCCCTCCAGGTGAGAGAGCGGCGGTGTGAAGTGCCCATGGCAATCGCGTCGTCGGTGGATTCGTTTTTTGACTAGGGGTGTATACGGTACACAGAAGCCACGGTTCGGTACGTACCTCGGTTTTGGGGTCACGGTTCGGTACGAGTTCGGTACAACAGGAAAAAAGCAACAAAAATCCCGAATGCATAAGGCTAGGTTTCTTTTCATTTATTTATAACAGACAGTATAACAGACAGTATATAACAAAAACCGTATATATTTAAACATTCAAAGCCCAACCCTCCCAAAACAGACAGAGGAAAACAAAACATGCTAGAACTGGCAACTTTGGTAACTTGAACTTTATAAAACATTTTTAATTAAATTCTAAAAATAAAGAACTCAAACTTTTTGGCAGGTAAATGTAAACAACAAACATACACATCCCCTTCATTCTATTTTCAAGTTTTTCTTCAGAAAAATCAGTTTGTCCACATTGTCAGTGGTGAGTGCAGATCTGTTGGCAGTAACTATGTCACCTGCTGTCGAGAAAACCCGCTCGCTGGGGACTGACGTGGCAGGTACAGCCAGATAACGACGTGCCAACATGGCTACATTAGGATAAACAGACTCATGAGCCTTCCACCAGGCAAGCGGGTTGGAATCGATTGAAATGCACTCCTTTGCCATGTAGGCATACACTTCATCTTTCAACTGCTGCCTCAAATCAGGCTGGTTCCTCTGGCCAGCTTTGAAGAGTGGGCCAAAAAGTTCTACCATGGCTGACCTTTTTGGAGGAGGGGAAGATGCTGCCTCTGACTTTGCCGTCACTGGCAATGGAGTGGCCTGTGATGAAGTCGATGGACTGGCCTCTGTAGTCTCTCTGATCTCACCCTGCAGTATTAAATGACAAAAACAACAGTTAATTAGTGAGTTCAGTGAACATTGTAGGCAAGGCAAGTTTATTTGTATAGCACATTTCATACACAGAGGCAATTCAAAGAGCTCTACATAAAATAGATGAAAGAAAAGAGCACACAGAAATAAAAAAGATTATAAAGTGAAAAAGATAAGGTTCATGTAAAAGAGCAAGCAAAGTGCATTACATTAAAATAATCAAAACAAGTCAAATAAAAAGATATTGTACCCTGTTAAAGGAAGGTAACAGTAATATGTTCAGTTAAGACATGAGAGAAAATATCAACCTTAGTTCTGTATATAATTAATACAATACCTGTTCTGCTCTGCTCAGAACTTCTGTGATGATGAGATCTTCATAGATTCTCAGATGACAGGCAGGATCCAGGTGAGGAAGTGTCTTAAACCTCGGATCCAGAGCAGTACACTTGTGGAGGAAGTCCTGAAGACCAGGGTCAGAATATCTGTTTTGCAGATTTTCTCTGATGGCATGCTTGATTTCCCTGGCAGTGGGAGTGTCGTCATCGTTTTGTTTCATGGATTCCAAGATCATGGTTTTGAGTGGTAAAATCATGGAAACCGATGGTGTTGTTTCGGTGCTCAGTATTGTAGTGATTGTCTTCAGAGGCTTCATAATCTCAATCACACTCTCTGCGACGCTCACCTCCTGGTCAGTCAGATTGGCAATCTCCTTGTTTTTGAGGGCCCTTTCTGTTAGCGCGGAGTAAACAGCAGATTGCTGTTCAAGGTACCGATCCACCATCTCGTAGCTGGAGTTCCAGCGTGTGGGCACGTCGTTGATGAGACAGTGATTTGGCAAGTGAAGCATCTCCTGCTTTGCCTCCAAAATATGGGCAGCCGTGGTGCTGCGGTGGAAAAAAGAAACAGCTCTTCGGATTTTCCCCAGGAGTCGAGATACCTGGTTGACTGCCATGCCTTTCTGTGATGCCAAGTTTAAAGTATGGGCAAAGCATCCGATTTGTGGACCCAGTCCTGCTTCATTGACAGCATTAACCATGTTTCTGGCATTGTCTGTGGTCACGGCGATGGTTTTGGGCTTTTCTAATTTCCACTCTGCTACTGCCTCTTGTAGCTTCTCAGCTAGGTGGGTGCTAGTGTGCTGTTCATACACAGGTCGCGTTAGTAGAACTGGGTTTTTAATTTCCCACTCAAAGTTAATGAAGTGGGCGGTCACCGTGAGGTAGCTTTCAGTAGCACGGGAGGTCCATCCATCAGTTGTTAGTGCAACGGCGGGTGCAGTGGACAGCTCGTGCTCAATCACTGCTCGTGTGCGCCTGTAAAGGGCTGGGACCACGGACTGGCTTATGTGCGCACGGGATGGGACAGTGTAACGAGGCTCGAGCACTTTTAATAAATGTTTGAAGCCGGGTTCCTCTACTACTGCATATGGGCGCATAGCTGCTGAAATGTAGATGCCAATTGCTTCTGTAATGGTTTTGGCCCTGTCTCCTTTGGCATCTAGAGGCTGCTTAAAAGCAGCGGGGATAAGTAGTTGTTGTCCCGTTTTTTTCTGTCTGGCTCCGGTGATTGGCACATCAGGGTGATGTCGTCTTATATGCGTTAGCATGTTCGATGTGTTTCCACTGACATGCCGTACAACTGCTGAACAACGCCGACACACCGTCTTCGTCCGATCCACCACTCGCTTTCCATCGCCGCTGTAGTCCACTGGGAACCCGAAATTTTCCCACACAGCCGATTTGTACGTAGCAGGCGGGTCTTCCAGCTCCTGCGTCTCACTTGCAGTTGCCATAGTCAACGTGTGAAAGCGTTTGGCAAACAGCGTTTAGGTGCTTTATCGCCACCTTCTGGATTGGAGTGTGACTCAGACGTATTCGTCGTATGGCTGCACGTACCGAACCGTGAGGTCCGTACCGCGAAGTCGCGGGACGAATACACATACCGTTACACCCCTAGTTTTGACGGTACGCAAATTGCCATGGGTCCAGCGTGGCAGGCAACATGGAACAAATGAAGTCCTTGACCAGCCTCTCGACGCATTTACTGACAATCGAGGTGAGGGCTACGGGTCTCCAGTCATTCAGGCAGGTTACCTTGGGGTGTTTCGGGACAGGCACGATGATGGACATCTTGAAGCCCTCGGGAACAACAGCCGACTTACACACACACACACACACACACACACACACACACACCCACATGCCAACACACAGACGTGACCCTGTGTCCTGAATTCTGGACTTTCCATTTTTTGAAAGGTACTGCCGGCTTTCTTCAGCATATTCCTTGTGCCAGGGCCGGCCTTGACAGATGTCTGGTTCTGGTTCTTGTTCAGGGCCATCCTGAGAGCCTTGAGGTTATTGGCCACGTTATGGAATGCCTGCACATCTCTTTGCCTCTATCCCTCTCCTCTCCATCAAGTAGGCCTTTCATAGCATGGCCGTCTCCGACACTTCCAGCCACAAGTCCGCCCTCTCTTTGGAGATCTCTTCATTTAACCCCACCCTCTCTGCAGCCAGGCTGGAGTTATACTCCTGGCGGCTTATTTTAACCATAAGCCCCTCCTTCTCCAACAGGAGGGGAGGTCATGTCCTGGGTGAGGGACAATTCTGCTTCTGCTTTGCCAGGAGTTGCTCCTCCAGCCAGTCCCTCTCGAGGACAAGGTGTTCCACAACTCTGTGAATTTTTTATCTTCATTTGTCTCTAGAACAGCATGGACCAGCATGTGATGGAGTACTACCCGGAAGTCTTGTTCATTCTAGACAAGCAACAGATCGTTTAGTTTTGTAATACAACCCTGCCACGTTATCAGACATTACACCCGGGCTGCTGCTCAGTCTCCTTGTCCCAACCCACTTTCACTGGAAGGGAGTTGGGCCTTGTCGTCTTCCAGGAAGGTTTCCTCCTGGGTAACGTAGTTCTTGTAGAACTACAAGCCGCTCCGGTTCCTTCATTAAGTCCTCCATTTTCATCCTCGAATGTTTCACAGAAAAGGACAAAATAAAACTCAAAACAAACATAGCTTATTTTACAGGAATTTAGAAATAATCAAATGAGTCATACAGACAAAACACATTTGAAACAGTAAAACATTGCTTTAACAATATCACCATTTTCCTTTAAAGACGATGGCAATCTTTTCTATATTGCATTTTTCTTGCATTTCTTTTCGTTGATATCAAAAACCCCAGTCATTATTCAAGATTCCAAGAATATATTTTAGTAGTATTAGTGGATAATGTATCAACTAATGAATGAGGAAAATAAATGCCGACCTGGACACACAGGCACATGTGCACACCCACACGTGCACACCCACATGTGCACAACCACACGTGAACACCCACGTGTGGTTGTGCACAGATGTGACACTCTGGAATGTCACATCTGTGACATTCTGTTTGGGAATGTAATTAAAAGATTGTCAAGTTGTTTGTTTTGCCTTTAAACGAACAACAAATTGATATTTGATGTGATCTCTTCCAGGATGTATTTTTTTTTTTTTTTTTTACAAATAATAATTATTAATAATTAACTGAATTTGCATCTACTCCAGACGAATGTTTCTGGAAGGAGAAAATGGGGACAAAATACCGGTGTAATTTGACCTCGGTCATGAAACTGAACAGTCGCTTTTGCCCCAATTATTAATTATTATTCTAATTATGACTTATGAACTTTGGATACCATAACACACACACACACACACACAGTAGAGGAGAACTATATCAGGTTTGACTTCTTCAAGATAACATGATGTCTGATTGGCTGGCTGGCGTAGCAGAGATGTCTCTATAAAGATTGTACCGACTGTGTGCTGGTGGTGAAAGGTGGATGACTCACAAGTGCTACTGCCTCCTACACACAAGTCAAATGTTACACCTTCCAGTAGGCAGTAGGGTGTGTGGGTGTGGGTGTGGGTGGGTGTGGGTGTGTGTGTGTGTGTCCGCCTTGCTCCTCCGGCACGTGTGTCGAAACATCATATTTTTCTTATCTCTAAATAGTTCATCCACCCTTCGTTCTCATGTGAGCACCCATAATATTACTGTACTGGTCGGTTGTTGGTCGCTAGCGTGCAGGATTCGAAAGAACAAACCCTTCTTCTCTGCATTAGAATACAGGTGATCGGACACCACAGAGCACCTCTTCGTTAGGAACACACACACACACACACACACACACACACACACACCACACACACACACACACACACACACACACACACACACACACACACACCACAGTAAGCTCAAAAATTCCCTTTCACTGCACCACACAAGGCAGGCTTTTGTTTAATCGCTATGGTAACCTGCCCTGGCCCGTGTGTGTGTGTGCTTGGGCAATGTAAAACACACTCATTAAGGAATCCTAGCCAATGTTTTAAAAAACATTGTTGTCATCATGACCTCATGAAAGCAATCAAAGCCATAAAACAAAAGCGCAAATATGTGCGTCTCACGAAGACATAAAGACTTTGGATCTTTTGGGATTAAGGATTGAAAAACAGTCAGACAACAGTAAATGCAATGCATTGTAAGCCCTTGCGCTACAGGCTGGCAGATATGTAACCACAGACGGTAGACGGATGACGAGTTGATGCGTCAAACAGGATTTAAGTTGGGCTGGTTTCCTCCTGATAACACGCAGCATTTGGATAATGAACGCGTGAATCACGATGTTTGCACATGGGTTTGCGCACTAAGGGTATAAATAACATGTAATTGTATCCCAGTGGGATTCCTATTCCCTGTGGGCCACTGAAACTCTGCTTAAAGCTGCAGACAGTTTGTGTTCACCCCGCTTATCGATTAAATTGTGTTTCGATCGAGTCTCATGGCTCATTCATAGTAATCTCCATAGCAACGGGCAACAGTCAAAACAAATGCACTAAAACTCTATGTAATCAAAGCAAAGTGGAAGGGCATCTTTAGATTAAAACAAATTACAAAAAGAAAGGCGACTTTTCTTGAAATTTGACTTGGATGAATACGTGTGACCTTTGACCATTTTAACCTTTGACCTTTTGACCCTCCCAGGTGAGTGGCCACCGCAGGGGGGGTGGGGCGGTGGCGGGGGCGGAGTTACACGATGATGGACCAAGACACGCAATGGCTGTACCAGCTGCTGGCCGAGGTGCAGCTGGAGAAGTTCTACCTGCGCGTTCGCGACGGCCTCAACATCACGCGCATCGAGCACTTCGCCTACGTCAAGGAGGCCGACCTGGAGCAGGTGGGCGTCAGCAAGCCAGGTGAGACCCCCGCACACCAGTTCATTGATTGATTGATTGATTAATTAAATTATGAGCAGATTAAAGGACTCCTATTATACCACCAGGTGTGAGGGTGATTAGCCATTCCAAGTGGTTTCAAAAACCGGTTGGATTGGCCCCACGTGACATCACAAGTGGGAGCGTCCTCCCAGATGTATGGTGGATAGATCAGCAAACCAGTTGCTACAGTCCACTGGGTAGGCCGGTAGGCTGATCTATCCAGCATGCATCTGGGTGATTTTCAGGATCTTACAATACAATGGGGGTTGCATTTCTTTATCCAAATCGGGTCAGTGGCAGAGTCGCCACGCCCTGGTTCCCCCGAAGGAATTCCATTTAGTATTGAGGTGGTTATCTAACATCTACATCAAGTGGTGTTGGCGTTCACTGCAGAGAAACTGGTTGAAGGAGAGGTTTCTGTTATCACAGGCCTAGAGGGACCGACTCAAAATTTCCGTCCACATGGCGTGAAGTGTTGGTCAGAATCAGAAAACGCTTTATTGCCTATTGCCCAAATAAAAAAAATATATAAAAAATAAGCATTTAACGATGTGTGTATTTGTAATGCGCCCTTTTAGCATTTCGGTTTAGCATAACATTTGCACGTGATAAGAATTGCGTCGTGGTCAGGTGATCTTTACCAAGAATGTGGGAAGGTTTCGGAATGTCTCCCTCCCTGTCTAATCTTATTGTTGTTATTTTCTATCTCTCTCTTGATCTCTCACATACAGCACAGAGACGATTATGGGACGCCCTGAAACGTTACAAGGCGACCATGAGACCGCGCTCATGGATGGCCAAGGTAGGACGCACATTCAGTGGGCAATGGCAGCAAATGTATTATCATGATAATGTTATAAAAGAACACATTTTACACGACTGTCACACAATTGCCAATGTACATCATGACTTCAAAATCTAACAAATGACACAATTATTTTCCTAAAATATACCGTACTGAATCTTTAAATCTTGGACATGGATTTACCAGGAATATCCTCCAACAACCAATGTCAATATTATTATTATATTACAGATTATATCCCACCCCCTATGGACACTATACTACTCGTTATGTTAACTTTTAACCCCACTGACTCCCACCCCGCATGGACGCTACTGCGTTACATTCATATTTTTTTTGGTAGAATTTTTTTTCATTTTTTTTAGAATCTCTATACTATTGCTCTCTGTTTAATGTTAAATGTTATGCACCAATTTCACAATAGCACATTCCTTGTTTGTAAAAACTAAGGCAATAAAGCTCATTCTGATTCTGATTCTGATTATTTTATTATTATTTACTACATTATAGACCTTAACGACGATTACAATTTTTTTTTAAAGACTCATTACATCATTCAGGCTCTCTGGTAGCGGTCCGTCGAGACCTTACTTCACCTCTCCTGTCCCCCCTGTGTCCCCTGTGTCCCCTGCATCCAGGTGTTCAACGGTCGGGCCCCTGACGGCACCGAGCAGTGGAGCGGCCAGGGTCCGGCGGCCCCCGACGCGGGAGGTGGGGGTGGCCGGGCCCTGCCCTCTCTCATCCAGGACAGCGAGGTGGTGCTGGGGGAGAAACTGGGCTCGGGGTCCTTCGGGGTGGTGAGGAGGGGGGAGTGGCACACCCCCAACGGGAGAGTGGTGAGTAAGACACACACACACACACACACACACACACACACACACACACACACACACACACACACACACACACACACACACACACACACACACACACACACACACACACACACACACACACACACACACACACACACACACACACACAGGGATCAAATGGTCTGAAATGGTGTTTAGGAATCTAGATTATTCATACATTATTCATCTGAAATGAATGTGTATGTGACAATTAAACTTAATCTTGAATCTTAAATCTATTATTAATGGGTGTGGGGTGTGTGACATGTATCTGAATCTGTGACCAGCACCTGAATTCACTGACTGAAGTCGCTTTGAGTTCAGCGTCGTCCTCCTCTTCCCATGCATCTGTCTGTCCGTCCAGCTGCCCGTGGCCGTCAAGTCTCTGAGGAGCAGCTTAGCCAGACAGACAGACACGCTGACGGACTTCCTGCAGGAAGTGACCACCATGCAGTCCCTGGACCACCCCAATATCATCCGGCTGTACGGTGTGGTGCTCACACAGCCCCTCAAGATGGTATGTACGCACGCGCACGCACGCACACACACTTCCTGTGTTATTCCATAAAGAGCTGAATATTGAAAGTTCCACATGACCATATTAGGAGTTACCCCTGAAATCGGCTATTGTGCATTTTTGCCATTTTCTTTAGCGTAGCTTAGCATTTCGTTCAGCTAAAGATACTTACACCGGACTTCACAGCGATTTAGTATCGAAAATGTAACATTTAATAAGAGATAAGATACAACTTTATTAATCCCGAAGGAAAATATTTCCATTTTATTTTGTTCATTTTATTTAGTTGTGTTAATTTGTTGCTTTTATGAATTTGTTGTATTCCCGTTAAATGTGGTACTTAAGTAACTCGGCGTAATATAACTCAGAAGTTTGTGATGCCCGTGCCGATGTAAACATTCTGAACACACCTCAAAATCAATTCCACGAAAACATCGCACCGTCCCTCCCTCTCTCACTCCCTCTATCCATCCCTCCCTCCATCCCTCCCTCCATCCCTCCCTTCTTTCCCCGTTATCCATCCCCCTCCCCTGCAGGTGACAGAGCTGGCTCCGCTGGGCTCCCTGTACGACACGCTGCGGGCGCGGCAGTACGAGTACCCGCTGGTGCGTCTCTGGCTGCTGGCGGCGCAGGTGGCGGCGGGCATGGAGTACCTGGAGGGCCGCCGCTTCATCCACCGCGACCTGGCCGCCCGCAACGTCCTGCTGGCCGGCCGCGAGACCGCCAAGATCGGGGACTTTGGCCTGATGCGCGGCCTGACCCAGGAGACGGACCACTACGTGATGACGGCCCACCGCCGCATCCCCTTCGCCTGGTGAGGGGGGGATGGTTATGTCAATGTGTATACCGTGGTCTCCTGGGGGAATACTCTTTTCTGATTGGCTGGCAGAACCGTGTATTGCCCAAGTAGTTTGACACACAAGTAGTTTTTTTTAAGAGCACAGCTATAGCTACACTATATGGCCAAAGGTCAGTGGACACCCCTACTAATTATTGAGTTCAGGTGTTTCAGCCACACCCATTGCTAACAGGTGCATAAAATCAAGCACATAGCCATGAAATCTCCACAGACAAACATTTACAATTCAGAATGGTTTGTAAAGAGCTCAGTGACTTTTAACGCGGCACTGTCATAGGATGCCATCTTTGGCCATCTCAAGTCAGTTTGTGAAATTTCTGCCCTACTAGATGTGCCAGTCGTAAGTCAGTGTTTTTTGTGTACTGTCACCTGCCATGTCACAAGAATTTCACTGTTCAGAATGGCCCTGTACAACACTTTGACTTCCATGGCTTGTTTTAACATCTTTTCAATCTATTTGGAGAATACAACAATTTTCTCAAAGCTCATTCATTACCTCTTCATTACACAGCCACTTAACAACACTTCCGCCCCCCTCCCCAACTTTCCTTTCACTCTATTCCTCCATCTCCCCCTCCCTCCATCTCTCCTCCTCCCCCTCCCTCCATCTCTCCTCCTCCCCTCCTCCATCTCTCATCCTCCCCTCCTCCACCTCTCCCCTCCTTCCCTCCATCTCTCCTCCTCCCTCCATCTCTTCTTCTCCCCCTCTCTTCATCTCTCCCCCTCTCTTCATCTCTCTCCCTCCCTCCATCTCTCCTCCTCCCCCTCCCTCCATCTCTCATCCTCCCTCCATCTCTCCTCCTCCTCCCCCCCCTCCCTCATCTTGCTCTCCTCCCCCTCCCTCCATCACTTCTCCATCTCTCCTCCTCCTCCTCCATCCCCTCCTCCCCAGGTGTGCCCCGGAGAGCCTGCGTGTGGGCGCCTTCTCCCACTCCTCTGACGTGTGGATGTTCGGCGTCACCCTGTGGGAGATGTTCACCTACTGCGAGGAGCCCTGGTTCGGCCTGTCGGGCAGACAGGTGGGGGTGTCTGCGCGTGCGTGTGTGTGTGTGTGTGTGTGCGTGTGCGCGTGTGTGTGTGTGGTCGTCGTCTCCAAGATGGCCGACCCCTCACCTGCTCATTAATGAATTCACTGGATGGATTTGCTTTGGATAAAAGCACAAATTGGAGATAATTAGTAATTATATAATTATAATTCATTCTACCTTTGAAATATGTTCTTATATTCTTATATTTTTGTAGAAGGACATTCTCCAAAAGGGCCTATATAAATAAGGTTTATAATAATACAATTATAAAATAATAATATTACATTTTGATGATAATATTATGAACATAACCATGATTATATATAATAATGTATAATATTCTATTCATTCTTCTTAAATCTTAATTAATTCTTCTTCTACATATATATTGTATTAACTCTTCTTCTACATATGTATTGTGTTAATTCTTCTTCTACATATGTATTGTGTTAACTCTTCTTCTACATATGTATTGTGTTAACTCTTCTACATATGTATTGTATTAACTCTTCTTCTACATATGTATTGTGTTTTTGAACACCATTTCCCTCCGTCCTGCAGATCCTGTGTCGGGTGGAGCGTGACGGCGAGCGTCTGGAGAGACCCCCAGACTGCCCCCAGGAGCTGTACTCCGTCATGAGGAAGTGCTGGGCCTGCAGCCCCGCCGAGCGGCCCAACTTCACCCAGCTCACCACGCTGGTGGCCGAGGTCAGCCGGTGGGGGTGGGGCATGGTTTAATGATGATGATCACATGATCTTATTGATTATTCATTTATTTCTATTTGTAACTTTTTGCATAGTGTTAGCATTTCAGTGCCTCTTTCCTAGCCTGTCTGAAACTGACAAACACCCTTGCCCCGCCCTCTCTGATTCCCTGAGCCAATCAGGGAAGAGATGCCCCCTGATTGGTCAGGAATGATCCTGGGAGTGGTTTAAATACTAAATTGGCTCCTATAGAGGCAGGCAGGCACACTCAAGTCAAGTCAAAACAGAAACATACACTCAAATAATAGCTCTTAAATCTTTAAGTAGCTGTAAGTGGAAACAAATAACGTTGCCAATAATAATTGCCAATGCTAGGGTGCAGGCTTCTGTCTGGAAAGACTAGCTAAGAAGCTACTGAAATGCTAATGATAAGAAAAGAAACCTAGTAGATGAATTGAAGATGAAATATCAATCACTCAATTATTTTATAGCACTGTTTGAGGCACAATAGCCATCACAGCACTCCATCATAAAGACTTGTTATGACTTGCATTACTTACTTTACTAAGGTAAATATTGAACTACCAAGTTCAGTTCACCGTTTCTACACAGAGATATATGATATTATGTCCTGCACCGTGTCTCCTCAGGCCCGGCCCATGGAGGTGCAGGCCACCCGGGACTTCTCTGAAGCCAGGAAGTTGACTCTCCTTCCCAATGACATGGTGACCGTCATCGACCACGGGTGAGAGACCACAGGAGAGACGGGGGGGAGAGAGAGAGAGAGAGAGAGAGAGAGAGAGAGAGCGGGAAAAGACAGAGAATGAAATTTGTGTGTGTGCGCGTGTATGTGTGTGTGTTGACGGCTGCTTTAACCTGTGTGCACTGTTTAGCATCTCAGGTGTACTGACTCTGTCCCTGTATACTGACTCTGTGTCCCTATATATTGACTCTGTGGTCCTGTATACTGAATCTGGTCCTTTGTACTGACTGTGTCCCTGTATTACTGAAGCTGTAGCCCTGTATACTGACTCTGTGGCCTGTATACTGACTCTGTCCCTGTATACTGACTCTGTGGCCTGTATACTGACTCTGTCCCTGTATACTGACTCTGTGGCCTGTATACTGACTCTGCCCCTGTATACTGACCCTGTCCCTGTATACTGACTCTGCGGCTCCTGTTCAGGTTGGAGCTGTGTGAGTGGAGAGGCCAGAACCAGAGGACCCTGGCCGTGGGCTGGTTCCCCGCCAGCCTCTCCGTCCCGACCCTCCCGGCCTCGAGTGCCGCGGCGGGCCCTGGCTCCGCACCGGCACCGGGCCAGATCCCGGCCCAGACCCAGGCCCCGGCTCCGGCCCCTGTCCCTGCCTCGGCCCACATCTCAGCCCCGCTGAAGGGCAGCCTGCAGCACACCGGCCACGGGGACCTCCACCCGGACCACAGCTGGGGGACCCCGGAGAGACTAAACGAGTCAGTGGGGTTCTCCTGAAGTTCGAAGCCACACTGAAAGGGGAGCCGTCACGCTCGGCCATGTTCTGATACACGAGTACTATTTCGAGAGCCATGTTCCAAATCGGACCAATGGAGAGCGCAAATCCCAAACCAATTAATTCAATGGCCAAACCTTTATGCTAATGTTTCACTGAAACGGTGTGGCAGATTGTGGACGCTTTTTAACAACACGCATATGAAGCTGTACGCTCTTGTATCAGAATATAGCGACAGTCACAGTTCCCCATTAAGGGCAGTTTTTTTCTGTGAAGAGATTTGTGGATTTAAGCCTTTTTTGTTGTACTTAGTTAGAGCAGGATCTATAATACTCTGTCCTCTACAGCTCTGGTAACCTGAGGACCAGCATAGCCAGCAGAGAGAAGGAGGGCTCCAACCTCCAGAGGATGGCCGGTAAGGAAACCTTGGGCCACATTGTACCAATCAGCCTAATGGTAAAACTGTTGACATGAAAAGCAAAAACAGAACTCAAAAAACGAACAATCTTACCTTGCAAGATATTTGTATTTAGATGTGCTACATTCTGTGGTGGTACAGTATTTTAAACTTCGCTCAACTGTTCTTCAGGTATTTCCCGGAGCCTGGAGTCGGTGCTGAGCGGGCCCCAGGGCCGGCCCCAGAACGGCGGCCAAGCGCTGGCCCGTCCAGACCCCCACGGCAGACCCCCGGCGGGCGGTGGCGGCAGCAGTGGCAGCGGTGGCATGGTGGCGCGCAGCATGGTGGTGCAGCATGACACGCGGCGCTTCAGTGAGGCCAGCATCCCCCCTCCGCCCCGCCCGCCTCCACCCAACTTCAGGCGGCCCAAGCCCCACGTCATGACCCGGGACCGGAGGCCCACGGTGCACGGGGCCCCCTCGGGAGCCCCCTGGCCTCCTGGTCCTCTGGCAGCGGCACCTCTGGGGCCTCCTCAAATGCAGGCCCCGTCTCCACCACAGCAGCTGCAGCCAGGCGGAGGGAGCAACCTGGTCCGCATGGGGCAGCTGGCGCGCTCCACCCCGATGCTGGACGGACCGGTGGAGGGCAAGCCCCGGGAGCCGGAGCGGGAGGCGGATCGGGTCCGAGAGCGGGAAAAGAACGTTTACCTGTCCGTGCAGCAGGCCAGAGACGCCGTGGTGGCGCAGGTAGGATGCTGTTTCACATGAATGCTGTGGGCTTGCGTGTCCTCACCTGGGAGTCTATTCTAGCCAGGATTGTTAACTGGATGTCTGCGGTGTGGTGCGGTGTGGTGCGGTGTGGTGGGGAGGACAGGTGATGGAGGCGGTGCACGGGGTGACCATCGAGGATGTTCACAGCGCCCTTCGCCGCAATGACGGGAACATTGCCCGCGCCGAGCAACAGCTGAAGGTACTTTTCCTAACACTGAATTGAAGAAGTGTTATTATATTATCCTTGCAAATATGAATGCTTGAAACCTGCTCTATTCTTACCTTCATGTACCACAGCGATATACTGCTGTCTCTTTCTACAACTGTACTTATTGTCAGTATAAGTCACTTTAGATTGAAAAAAAAAGCCCTAAATGTCAATGTAAGAGGTTGGAATTGCTTCAAAATGGCATCGACTTGGTGTCTTGTAGTGTGGAGAATAAAAGGGTGACAAAGTTACCGATTTAATGGCGCTTCTACTCTTTTGCGAAGATTATCTTTTTAGGGTATGTGCCGATGAGACCATTCATTTGTGTGCAGTTTTGGGTGTTTTGTGATTCTGGTTCTTGTCCTGATTGATGGTTGTCTCTCCGGTTCCGTCGTCCAGTGGGAGCGTCTGTACTCGCTGAGCCTGTGCTCCAAGGAGGACTGTGTGCGGATCCTCTCCAGGTACCAGTGGAACCTGCAGCTGGCCAGCCGCTACCTGATCCGGCTGACCCGGGAGGACCGAGGCCCTGGTCCCGGCCCCGGAGACCGGGAGAGGGAGCGACCCTAAACACTTACCTCAGCACACCAAGTCCCCGTTAAAATGTGGAAACACTCTACGCTTTTTTTTTTTATATTTCTGAACCCATTCCCTGTGGTCAAAGTTCAGCAGAGTTTAATAAGGACGCTCGTTTACAACAAGGCTCGCGCTTATGGATTCACGTGTTTGACGGACTGGGGGCTGCCCTCCTGTGAGAACTACAAATCCCTACTGGCACTGCTGGAATATGAGTGGATGATGTTCAATTAAAGAACTACATCTCCCAACAGCTGTCCTCACGACAACAATGTACCTCAAGACTTTATGGGTGGCGTTAATAATAGAAATATGAGGAAATACACAAACTGCACAAAAGAAATAATGAATTTGGAATTGAATTTTATACATTATCTTATATTGTTTGTCCCAGAACAGATAACCTGACCTTTTGAAGTTCAAAACACATAGAAATACACATAGAAAACAGGAAAAAGGTAAATATGTTCAAAGCCGGCACTAACCACACTTTGCACTCAGGCTCATGGTCAGGCCCATGTGCTCACAGCACATGGTTCTTTATGCTTCTAAGTCAACCACTGACACACAAGGACATTTAGGTTGTGTATATACACCAACTACACCTGAGGATATGTTCCATAAAGGGGGGGGGGGTGGTGTGTGTATGTGTATGTGTATGTGTATGTGTATGTGTGTCAACTGCATATGTGTGCGGTGGTTCAGGTGGTAGACGGTCTAACTTTAAAATAGGCGTGGACTACTTAGATCAGTGATTCTCAACTGGTGGGTAATGACCTATAAGTGGGTCGGAGAGCATATATGCCTCTAACCTTAATCTTGAATTAACTTATGCTTCAATGTTAATTCATGTTTCTATGGATTACTATTTCATTGAATTTAGCCCCAATTGTTGCAGCTTTCTATTCACACAATGGTTTTTTTACAGCACATGAAGGTATTAATTACTGCAATATTAATACATATTTGTTTTTATATTTTTGGGTCGTGACCGAATGGCAAATGTAACAACATAACGTGGGTCCTGAGGCTATAGACCAGTTGAGAACCACCATTTTATATTTCTTACATGCATAGGCCTGAGTTCTATACAAATCTATAGCTTGTGGTAGAGATGCCATTACATTGGAGTTGATGGACAACAATCAACGTCCATTGGCTGGTTTTTCTGAGCATCTGTCCTTTCATTGGTGGGTCGGGGTTCTTTACACTATTTTATGTCTGTTGTTAACTGCCTTTCGGCCTTTTACTGCAGGCAGTAAAATTTATTTTTAACTAAGGTATGTATTTTTTTTGACTCCACGTGATGGCAAGAACTATTTTCATTGAACCTTGCGCAAATAAAAACGTACCCCAAGGTCACTGCACTAAAGAGGTAATTTCATCCCAGTATCCACTGTGTAATAAACTCGTTAGACACTCATAACTGGTTCAAGATAAGCAACACATTGAAAGGTGTGCCCTACAGGACATTCTTGAGATGAAAGCTTGCTGTGTCACCAAAGAAATATACCGTGTCGCCAGGAGGGGGCAGTGTTGAACAAAAGGTCATTTAGAAGACTCACTTTAATCTCTTAGCTGTTTTCGCAAACATGGATCTAAAATGTGTCTGCAAAGCATTGTGCATTTCTCGACATGCAGTGCCTTTACTTGTTAACATTACCGCAAATAGTATTAACCGTGAATAAAGGAAAAAAGGCAACAGAAGTCTTGTCACTGGGTGGAGACAGACGAGTGGAGAGGACTGAAGGGAATTAGTCACATTTTCCATTGTTGGAGGCACAGCCCATCACAAGTTCACACAAGGCCTTGCGTCGTGTCACAAGAAGTCATTCTGGCCATTTTTTTGCGGCTGGCTGGCACACAAAACAAAACCGGAAACACTTTTGTGATACCAATTTATGTCAAAGGTGATTTCTCATGGAGTGCAAAACAATATACAAGACAACAGTTATTGTATATAGAATATGTATGGCAAGATTAACTTGCAGTATTGGTTCACCCCAGTCAGTAAAATATACTTAAAACATACTTATTCATGAAGTGGTTTTGAAGCATGTGGTTTTCTAGTCATGTTAAGCTTCTGATGAGGCTTAGGCTGCATTATATTTGGCAATAGTGTGTTACAAACTGTCACAACTTATCTCGATATTCATTTCATGTCTACAGTAAGCACCTCACAGGCAAATCAAACAAATGTTTTGCATAAATGTCAGTACAAGGCAGAGGAAGTACAAATCAAATCTATAGCTAAATCTATAGCAAGTATATGTACAAATATTTATTTTATATGATGAGTAATGGAATGTACGAAGGCATACAAACGATACAACAACTGTAGACCAACATAACACAACCCCCTAGATCACACACATGCGTAATTAAACAGAACAAGTATTTTTCATTTGCTCTGTCGAAGGGGCCTTTAGAATAGTTCCCCCAAGCCAACAGACAGGCGCTGTGTGACTGACTTTGTCTCCGTATAAGAATACCAGAAGGCACTGATGACATAACAAACTACAGATTAACAGTGTACAAGGTGGTGGTCTTCATATATGGATATACAAATACATACACATACATGGATGGTCTACATATACCGCTGTGGTCCAAAGTGTGGCGGTATGTTACAAAAAATAGACACGATGTATATCATCACCATGATCTTAATTATGGCCACTGGCAGGATGACAGATCCACATAACACAAAGTGAATGACTCAGATAGTAAATGGAAACGTCCATTAAAAAACAAAAGTGGCGTGGTTTGTTTTTCTCTGTGAATCGGAAAACTCTTCAAATGACTCACGAAAGACAGCAACAAACTAAAAAAAGGAAGCTTTGGTTATTGTAACAATATATGTGACTTTCATACATATATATATATATATATAGTATATATATATATATACATACATACATAACATATACATACATATATATACATACATATATATAATATATATATACATACATATATATACATATATATATATACACATATATATAATATATATATATATATATATATAATATATATACATATATACCATATACATATATATACACATATATATACAACACACATATATATACACACACACACATATATATACACACATATATATATATATATATAATATATATATATACACACACACATATATATTACACACACATATATAATATATACACACTAGTATATTGGGTCTTTCTCCGGGAACAAGTGCACATTTTCAGTTGTTGCTAGAAGTGTGACCCCTTCCACTTCCCGTCTGCTGAACTTGAGGAAAACCTTAACTTCCTCTTAATTTCTTTTTTCTTTTCCCTTTTCCTCGTCCTAGTCTCGATTTCCTGCTTTTTCTGTGAAGCGATCTAACGGCTCTCTCTCAACACACACACACAGGAAACATTCTGCGCTGGCCACAATGACACAGCGCTGTACGGTATAGTGGTTTGGTTAGCAAGAGGAAGCACTTTGACCAACATTCAAAGTGTTGACATACACAATAATAATAATAATAATAATAATAATCCTTGCAAAGGACTGTCCCTAATCTAAATACTGTTGTTTTGCTCCATAGTTGCAGCGTAGGGTTGTATATAATGCCTATGTCTATAATGCCATAACAATGAAGAAGCACATCATTATTATAGAAGCGCATGTTTTTAAAGCATTTATCTTCAAAATGCCTGACAAAAAGGCATCGTATTGCAAAAGAGTACGTATAAAGCTGTTCATTTTCTCAGATATGTAAGTAAGAAAGCCACGGCTTGATTCACTGCAGCGATCAATGCTTTATGATGATATTTGGAGCGAGAGGTACTGGCGAAAAAAAAGGGTGTGGTCAAATAGACTCCTTAGAAAAGGCTGTGTTGCTGGGCAACGCACAAGTGTCCGATTTCAGAGGCCATTGTGAGTCCAACTACCTCCTGTTTTGCAATATATCAAAATGAGAAGGGTGTGTGTGTGTGTGTCATTTGCAACTTATCATGCTATGTGGCATGATTGCCACATAGCAAAAAATATAAAATTCCTGATTTTACGTCGACCGGTTTCCGGGGTCGGTGTCCCGTTTCCCGCCAACCGTCGTCGTTAATTGAAGACTGTGCTCCGCTGGTTCGCCTCGCCCACCTTCTCGAAGAACATAAAGTCCTGCAGGGTGGAGGGGAGAAAAAAAAACAACTTAATTGAAAGACAACAACAACAACAACAACAACAACAAAACGAGGAGACTTACGATGAGGAAGCAGGCGCCCATCAGCACCGCTTTCATCTTCACGTCCATGTCCAGCGGGAACTGGATGCCGAAGTTGTCGGTGTCGGTGAACACCTCCTTCAGCAGGCCACTCCACTGCTTGCTGATGCGGCCGATCGGAGCGCTGCCATCTTTACTCTTCAGCTGCGGGAGGAGGAGGAGGAGGAAGAAGAATAAACACAATTCATTATTATTGTAGCGAGTGAAATAATCAGGATAGGGTGTTTGTTCAGTTAAGTTCAGACTATTTTATTCATCCCCAGAAGAGCAATTAATTTGCAGCTTACCAGTCACAACAGGGCGCAGAAAATAAACGATTTGAGAGCCCAGTATGATCGATCCACCAGAATCGTAACACATTAATTCACTGCTCAACAACGTGCTAATGAATGTTCCCTGAGAGTTGCTTGGATTTTGGGTCAACATTAAAAAAACATTTAACGACGGAGGGGTTGTTAAACTATCCAACAGAACAAGTCAAAGTTAAGCATGGACAACACATTACTAGTAAGAGGTAGTAACTCGTGTTTATAAAAAAAAACTCACTTCGAAGTTGACATCGCCACAGCAGTTGCAGGCGAAGCACGGGCCCTGCAGCTCCATCACCTTCTCCTTGCTGGCATTTTGGATGGAGAAGCGAGGCAGACACGGGTGCCAGTTCTGGCTGACGTAGCCGATGGTGGTGCCCGGCGGCGCTTGGACCTCCATCTTTGGGTCACACAAAGAGCAAAGAGCGCAAGAGTCTCATCATTATATCAACATGGGGTTTAGCAAGTCCACGATGTGTGAATTGCTCTACTTCAACTTGTGCCACATTTATAGTGCCACTATTTAGGGTGTCGCCATTTTGTAATGTTGTCCGACACCAATTAAATACACATAATGCACTTTTCAGTGTCATAAAATTAATCCAATAGAGATGGTCTGGTGTTCTGTCAAACCAAGCTATGCAACTGAGCTGAGCTATCAAATGGGTTTTTCCAACATGGAGACTATAATGTACGTGTATATTCTGTACAATATTGTTTTACCTGTGATGTACTGTAAACGGCAAGAATTGTTTTTTAAATTGTCTGTATTCTATCGTTTGTATATCTTCCTGCCCGGCAACTGCAGATGTAAATTAGCTATATATAGCCTGGCCCAATGGCGGTGTGGTTTGTTCACTGAATGAGCAAGCCAAATCGAACCCAGCCCGTGTCACATGGGTTTTCCCCGACTGACTGACTGACTGACTGACCAATTGCTGCGTTTCAACCTTTCAATCCTTGCAAAAAGGCCTGATTAGTTTCACATGGTGGACACCCATCACAAGGGCAGGAGGTCCCGCCAGGCCAGTTGGGAACAGGGGAGGGAGTGTGTGTGTGTGTGTGTGTAGTTTAAAGAGCTAATGTAATTTAAACAGAGGAGGAGAAGGGAGGGGGGGGGGGGTCGAGGGGGGGGGGGGGGGGTCGAGGGGACGAGACTAGAGGGCAGAGGGCAGAGGGAGCGAGAGAGAGAGCCACGAGGAGACGGCGTCTACAGCCACAACGGGGCCCATTCAGGGCTCCAAACAAGGCCCTGCCTCAGCAGCAGCGGTGTGGGTTAGCATTGCCCACAGCCCCCCTCACCGCGATTGCAGCTCCGACCATACGGGACCCTCAATCCGGAGGTCTATTTTTAGACATCCACTCATATTTCTGGAAGGCCATTATAGAGTCGCTGTTGACACGGAGATACTTTAGTGTCTTCTATCAGCGCAGTCAAATATTAACCATGGCGTTTGATATCTTTCGAACTCTGGCATCCAGATAGCGAGCGGCGTTTAGCAACCATATCACGATTGGCTCGAGCTCCAAGGCTCAAATCATTGTTGTTTTGACTGGCTGGCTTGATGGCCCTCACCTGGCCCAGTTAGAGTCTAGGGGGGGTGGGGCTACAGCCTCACCTGGCCCAGTTAGAGTCTGTGGGGGGTGGGGCTGACACCTGTGGTGCATTGGCTAATCAGTCCACCACAGGTTAAGTCAGCCACCAGCACACACACTCAGGAGAGCGTGCTAGAATGTACCATCTGCTCCGTCCGCCACTTTTCCATAGAATTGCAATAAACTGGACTTCACCACAAACCTGCCTGTGTCCTTGGAGGAGTCCCAAACTAAGCCACTTGATGTGGTGTTGTGGCAGAGAATTTGCTACACTGCCACCACATCAAGTGGCTTAGTTCGTACAACGCCTTGTACATACAAGGGTTTGACAAAAAGGGGACGCAATCCTGGACATGAACAGGTTCTCGTGAACTGTGACACACACACAAGGCAAGACAAGACAAAACAAGACACACACACACACAGACCTCTTGTAGGCAGCAGGGGCACCAGCAGGACACGCAGCGGAAGGGACGGATGAGGCGGATGACCTCGCGGTCGCTGTTGTCCTTGATCTTCATGTCGAAGCTGCGCAGTGAGCCGCAGCAGTTCCTGGTGCAGCAGTCGTTCTTCTCCTTGGCCTTGTAGATCTTCTGGCCCAGGCTGTTCTTGATCTCATACTGGTTGTTGGTCTCGAAACCCAGGAACGCTGGGGGGGGTGAGACAGAGAGAGAGAGAGACAGAGAGATGGACAAAGAGAGAGACAGAGAGAGAGTCAAAGAGACACAGAGGGACAAAGAGGGGGACAACGAGAGAGAGACAAACATAGAGACAGAGAGAGACACACAGAGACAAAGACACAGAGAGAGACAGAGACAGAGAGAGGAACAAAGAGAGACAGAGAAAACAGGTTTGCTTACGCCCCGTTTTTAAAGTTCTGTTTTATCCTGGAAACTAACATCAAGTTGTTATTTTCTTCTGGAATAAAAGCTAGTAGTGTGTGGAGTGTGGAGATTTAAACAACAATAATAACAAAAGACTCAAATATACGATCATGGTTTAGTCAGAATATTAAAAGTATAATAATAATAATAATAATTATTATTATAAGTGCGAGCTGTGTCCGTATTCTCGCCACAAAGTCAAGCACGTTCTCAGTGGGTGTTGGACTCCGCCAAGGTTGTCCCTTGTCACCGGTTCTGTTACTCCAGGCCCGGGGGCACCCCCACGGGCACCACTGCCTGAGCCGGGGCTGGAGACACAGAGTCTGCCGGGGGCACGCCGGCGTACTGGGGGTTGTGTGACGGGGGCGGGCCCTGGGCCATGGGGCCCGGCTGGTACATGACGGGCTGGTCGGGGTGCTGTTGGGGGTGGGGCTGGGGCTGGAAGCCCACGCTGAATCCCGGCGGCGGGGCCCCCTGGTTGGGGTCCCCATAGCCACCCTGGGGTGTCGGGTAGGGGGCCATGGAGTAGCCCCCCGGTTGGCCCATGGGGTACGGCGACTGGTTGGGCGAGCCAGGGTAGCCTGGTGGGGGGAGAGCAGCGGGGGAGAGGGGGGGGTCACTTGATGATGCACCTTGCACCTTGCACCTTCCACACACACACACACACACAGTTGTACGACTTCACTCTTTCGACAAATGTACTTATTGTAGGTCGCTTTGGACTAAAAGTGCGCCTAAATGTACTTATGTGTAGTGAAATACAGAGGAATTCTTTAACATTTGCATTCTAGTTTGCATTCTGTTAAGTGTTCCACTAGTGTTGTCACGATACCAAAATTATGAGTTCGATACCGATACCTGCCTAAATATCTCGATACCGATACTGAAACGATACCACGGTAAAAACCTAAAACATCAGGAAAAGTAGTGGAATAATGGATGACAGAACATGGAACTTAAAATAATTTTATTGATAATTCACTCTTTTGCAGGAATTCAGGTTACTTAGATTGTAACAAACATATTTTGCTTTTGCAGCTACTTTTTGGTAAGTGAACTAAGAGTTAACAGGAATGTGACCTGTTTAAACTTACAAATAATAATAATAATCTAAATAAATAAATTAAAATATATTTTCACACAGCTGCTGAGCTATATAGCTATTTAAAATGTTTTTACAAAAATAAAGTTTATTCTGTTGCAGCTGCTGAGCTTTATGTTTAAAAATTATTGTAAATAATTAAATCAATGACAGTGTTATTAAAGCTTTTTTTTCTGATGTCCCCTATACTTGAGTTTATGTGATTTCTTTGATAGTTAACGTTATATTTGCAACCTGATATCACACCGTCATGACTCAATGTACCTCCTTGGGCAAAGAGTATTGAATATGTCGGGATGTTTGTCGGCGAGATGCTTTGCCAAGTTGGATGTGTTGGCTCCCTTCGCCTGCGTAGATTTGAAGCACCGATTACAGACGGGCTTTGACGTGTCCGTGGGCCGTGGGCCATGGCTGTCGGCAAAATATTTCCATATTTCGCTCCGTGCGTCCCTTTTGTCCACAAGCTGTGGACGGCTGACAAGACCGCTTGTAGTCCTCGCAGCAGCCATGTTCACTGTGTCCAGGCTGAGCACTGAGGCGAGTGAGGGAGGGGGAGGGCGCTCAGCCTAGAAGCTGCACACACACACACACACTGCGCGGCTGTCAAACCCGCACATTGACGCAACTCATCTAATTTCTGAAGTACCGATACTAAATGAATGTGGTATAGTACCGTTTTTAACAGCAGAGTAGCGCGGTACTTTTCTAGTACCGGTATACCGTGCAACTCTATGTTCCACACAATGTATATTCAAATCTACAAATATGACATATGCAAAGTAGCTTATGGACAAGAAGCCAATGGAAAAGTGTGTGCCATTGTGTGTGTGTGTGTGTGCCCCTCTCGCCCTGTGGTTTTGAATCCATCAGACAACTTTTTCCACTTAAGCTTGGATGCCCCACAAGTGGTGTAATAAGGAAACGGACGATGTCGGTCACGATTAACTTCTCCATTTGTACTTTTGTTGTAATGTTGCGGCTGTCCATGTACTTGTGGCAGACCAACATACTTCTTATCAGGCCTCGACACATGCTGAGGAAGTATTGGCCAATGTCTGAGGAACTCAACATCTCACAATTCAAGAGCCCTGTGTGTGTTTGTATTTCACATAGCTTATGGTAGTTTTTACATGAAGCAGTACTAGTAGGCAAAGTAACTGTTTTGCTTCTAGGGTGGACCCTATAAGCAACCTGGACACAACGAAACAAATCAGATATCCTGTGTTCCTTGCATGCATTTACTGCGTATAAACCATTTAAAAACCTTTTATTGTGATTAAATTGACTTTTCTCGTCTACAGTATCGTTCTCACTATTACAGGCAACGTCTGTTTTTGTTGCTTGGCATACATTTTGTCGATCACTTAGGTCCACATTGAGGCCACTGATAACACACAGCATGTGGCAACGGTACCAGTGGATTAAAAAAAAAATTACACACGTTAACCTAGCAATTATGCAAGTATGACATTAAACTAGTTCTTTTAACCAAATAATGAAGATGCAGTGTTTGAACTTGTTCTGTTAAGCGAGCAAATTATGACATGCCTGAATGTGCCTGAAGTGTGTTCTATTCAAATCTTACTGCACCGTCTGCGATATATATTGTTGTTTTACCCTTCTTTGAACAAATGTACTTATTGTAAGTCGCTTTGGACAAAAGCGTCTGCTAGATACACTAAATGTGAACATTAAGAGACACAGGCCCCCTGATGATTCTAGTATCTAGGCTAGACGATTGATGAGAATTTGAAAATTGAAAAGAAATATTGACCAAATATCAACGGAGGCAATAAAATGTAAGAAGTTAAGTTGACCGTCGGGAGTGGGATCGACCAGTCTACGGAATGCTCTCGCAATCCTGCTGTGCTTCAGCTAATGTGACTCAACTGACCCTACAGGTTTGGGTTAGAGCGGTCCAACAATGGCTGCTAACATTTCAGTCCCAAAAAAGAAAGAGTTATTCAATGACTTAAGGACCGAAGGCAGCCAATTAAACTGCATATCGCTGGCTTCCAACAACAACGTAGTAATGCAGGTATCACTTCATTCAAAGGATGTGATGATGTTTGAAAACTAAACCTTCCGAATCTACTGAATCGAAAACCCCAAACGAGTGAATGAGGTTGCAACGTGTTTCAGAGAACAACCATAAAAAAAGATTTGTGTATTTTCCCTTAATGCGTGGCTGCACCCTTTTCAATGCATTTTATTTTTTAGAACCCCCCCCCCCCCAATGGTCCAACAACCTCCCCCACCCCTGCACACTTTTTAAGAGCACAGAAACAGAATAGAAAACGATAGGTAACTATAATAAACAGCCCTTTGGTTGGGGTGAGGGAGGGCGAGGAATATTATAATCGAGTGGACATGGAAATCCCCCCCCCCCCTCCTCTTTTAACAGCATTTTTTAGGGAAGGACAACGTTTGTGTTGGCCTGGAGGTGAAGGAATTTGGGCTGAGCCTGGACACATAGCAATTCCGTGACGTCATGAAGGCATCGTGCGCTCCTTGGCATCGAGCCTTGAAGGTGCTGTGTGTAAGAATAATGAATCCATTCAGGGACTACATGCAAGTCTATTTTACAGCACAAATCACTTTAAATCGCCAGTTTTGTGAGCAGGTTGTGGTTGAAGTTAAAACATGAGAGCTTCCCCGACTCTCATGTTTAAATGTGGACAACGTTTATGATTAGAACTAACATTAGTTTGTGATTGTTATGGTCTCAACCCACGGAGCTCACAATGCACTGACTCTTACATATAGCACCTTTAACGAGGACACTGTTGTGTAGTAGGACATACAGCCAGCGTCTTACTAATTCATTAACATTATTAAAAAAAAAACCTACACACTTGTTTTGTCTCATACCATATATAGAGCCCAACATGTGCCCGTGAAACTAAGCCAACAAGTTGTTTACTGTCGGGTGCTGTTTATTGTACCAGCAGCAGTAGATCATACAGTAGATGCTTTTACTTCGAATTGATTAACCGTTAAATCCAACACTGTACTTTTTCTTCCTATTTCAACTTCATCTCACAATGTTTAACCCATCCTTGTTTATATTATATGACATTATATTATAGAGCAGCTACTCACCCGGGGCAGACATGGCTTGAGTGTTTCTCTTCTAGGGAAACCTAGAGAGGGGGAAGTGGAGGAGCAGGAATTAACAACACACACACACACACACACACACACACACACACACACACACACACACACACACATGCAGTTCACGATGCTAGGCTTTGGCTTTGGGCTTTGTGCCTCTGTCTGTCTGT
>PIJE02000405.1:0-88223 GCA_002895965.2 Coryphaenoides rupestris | reverse complement strand
GGGAATAGGAAGAAAATGTAGGAGAAATAGAAAAATGGGAAGGAAGGATGTGAGGAGATATAGAGTTGATGATTTTGTCTTTCCCCGTGATGCTTTAAGTAATACTATACAATGTTGGACATATCGATGAGAGAGAAAGGGGGGGGGGGGGGGCGGGGGGTGAAGGGTAGACGTGAAAGGGCAGAGGGGACAGTAGGGGCCGAGATAGAGGAGGGAGCGCGTGTATGTGTGACTTGACATCAGGTACGTAGATGAGGATATGCTGAACAGTGATAGAGATATAGCCAAACAAGGCCCTGCCTCAGCAGCAGCGGTGTGGGTTAGCATTGCCCACAGCCCCCCTCACCGCGATTGCAGCTCCGACCATACGGGACCCTCAATCCGGAGGTCTATTTTTAGACATCCACTCATATTTCTGGAAGGCCATTATAGAGTCGCTGTTGACACGGAGATACTTTAGTGTCTTCTATCAGCGCAGTCAAATATTAACCATGGCGTTTGATATCTTTCGAACTCTGGCATCCAGATAGCGAGCGGCGTTTAGCAACCATATCACGATTGGCTCGAGCTCCAAGGCTCAAATCATTGTTGTTTTGACTGGCTGGCTTGATGGCCCTCACCTGGCCCAGTTAGAGTCTAGGGGGGGTGGGGCTACAGCCTCACCTGGTGAGTGGCTAATCAGTGCAGCACAGGTTAAGTAATAGGATAGGAATGAGTATGGTAGAAGCAGAAGAGATAATGACAGGAGAGATTATTAGGATGGCATAGTGATTGGGGGGGCTGCACACCTGTGGTGCATTGGCTAATCAGTCCACCACAGGTTAAGTCAGCCACCAGCACACACACTCAGGAGAGCGTGCTAGAATGTACCATCTGCTCCGTCCGCCACTTTTCCATAGAATTGCAATAAACTGGACTTCACCACAAACCTGCCTGTGTCCTTGGAGGAGTCCCAAACTAAGCCACTTGATGTGGTGTTGTGGCAGAGAATTTGCTACACTGCCACCACATCAAGTGGCTTAGTTCGTACAACGCCTTGTACATACAAGGGTTTGACAAAAAGGGGACGCAATCCTGGACATGAACAGGTTCTCGTGAACTGTGACACACACACAAGGCAAGACAAGACAAAACAAGACACACACACACACAGACCTCTTGTAGGCAGCAGGGGCACCAGCAGGACACGCAGCGGAAGGGACGGATGAGGCGGATGACCTCGCGGTCGCTGTTGTCCTTGATCTTCATGTCGAAGCTGCGCAGTGAGCCGCAGCAGTTCCTGGTGCAGCAGTCGTTCTTCTCCTTGGCCTTGTAGATCTTCTGGCCCAGGCTGTTCTTGATCTCATACTGGTTGTTGGTCTCGAAACCCAGGAACGCTGGGGGGGGTGAGACAGAGAGAGAGAGAGAGAGACAGAGAGAGAGAGAGACAGAGAGAGAGAGACAGGGAGAGAGAGTCAGAGAGACAAAAGAGAGAGAGACAGAGACAGAGAGAGAGAGAGAGAGACAGAGAGACAAGAGGGGAGAGAGAGAGAGAGAGAGAGACAGAGAGCAGAGAGACAGAGAGACAGACACAGAGAGACAGATACAGAGAGAGACAGAGACAGAGAGACAGAGACACAAAGAGAGACAGAGAAAACAGGTTTGCTTACGCCCCGTTTTTAAAGTTCTGTTTTATCCTGGAAACTAACATCAAGTTGTTATTTTCTTCTGGAATAAAAGCTAGTAGTGTGTGGAGTGTGGAGATTTAAACAACAATAATAACAAAAGACTCAAATATACGATCATGGTTTAGTCAGAATATTAAAAGTATAATAATAATAATTATTATTATTATTATAAGTGCGAGCTGTGTCCGTATTCTCGCCACAAAGTCAAGCACGTTCTCAGTGGGTGTTGGACTCCGCCAAGGTTGTCCCTTGTCACCGGTTCTGTTCGTGATCTTCATGGACAGAATCTCAAGGCGCAGCCGAGGTGAGGAGAGTGTCCGGTTTGGGGACCTCAGAATTGCATCTCTGCTCTTTGCAGACGATGTGGTTCTGTTGGCTACATCAGACCGTGACCTCCAGCATGCATTGGGGCGGTTTGCAGCCGAGTGTGAAGCGGTCGGGATGAGAGTCAGCACCTCCAAGTCTGAGGCCATGGTTCTCTGCCGGAAAACGGTGGAGTGTTCCCTCCGGGTTGGGAGTGAGTTGCTGCCTCAAGCGAAGGAGTTCAAGTATCTCGGGGTCTTGTTCACGAGTGAGGGCAAAATGGAGCGGGAGATGGACAGACGGATTGGTGCAGCGTCTGCAGTGATGCGGGCGCTGTACCGGTCCGTTGTGGTGAAGAGGGAGCTGAGCCGGAAGGCGAAGCTTTCGATTTACAGGTCCATCTACGTTCCAACCCTCACCTATGGTCACGAGCTTTGGGTAGTGACCGAAAGAATGAGATCGCGGATACAAGCGGCCGAAATGAGTTTCCTCCGCAGGGTGGCTGGGCTCAGCCTTAGAGATAGGGTGAGGAGCTCAGACATCCGGAGGGAGCTCGGAGTAGAGCCGCTGCTCCTCCGCATCGAAAGGAGTCAGCTGAGGTGGTTCGGGCATCTGATTAGGATGCCCCCCGGGCGCCTCCCTTTGGAGGTTTTCCGGGCACGTCCAACTGGGAGGAGACCCCGGGGCAGACCCAGAACCCGCTGGAGAGATTATATATCTCGTCTGGCCTGGGAACGCCTCGGGATCCCCCAGGAGGAACTAGAGAGCGTGGCTGGGGAGAAGGAAGCCTGGGGGGCCCTGCTTAGCCGGCTGCCACCGCGACCCGGCCCCGGATAAGCGGACGAAAATGGATGGATGGATGGATGGATTATTAAAAGAGCATTAAACATAATGACAATATATATTTACATGTGTTTATTATTAGTTCCTAGGAATTGCCTGAAATAGAAGTGACTCCTTTTTTAATACATAATAGTAATAAAACAGCTCTATTCTTATCTTCAGGTACCACAGTGATATATTGCTGCCTCTCCTTCAACAAATGTACTCTTTGTAAGTCGCTTTGGATAAATGCGTCTGCCAAATGCCCCTAAATGTAAATGTAAATGTAAAATGTAATAATCAAGTCCTACCTTCTAGGAGTTCCACTTTCTGGTGAATGAGTATCTGGTCGATCTGGAAACACACCCAGGAACACATTCAGAATGCTGACGACATCCCAGAGCCCATCATAATATAATCTATCTCGCCATGATGTTATGATTTTATGATGTTTCCCCCACACACACACACACACAACACACACACACACACACACAACACACACACACACACACACACACACACACACACACACACACACACACACACACACACACACACACACACACACACACACACACACACACACACACACACACCACGCAGTGAGCCTCTGACAGACAACCTACCTGGGTCAGGTACTCCAGGCCCGGGGGCACCCCCACGGGCACACTCCTGAGCGGCGAGATAAGTGCAGTTTGGACATCCATGCCTTTCGCGACTAAACGCTTGGTGTTTGATGCCTAAACGGATGTTGCCCCACTGTCTTATGATGTAACTCATTTTTTAGGGAAGGACAACGTTTGTGTTGGCCTGGAGGTGAAGGAATTTGGGCTGAGCCTGGACACATAGCAATTCCGTGACGTCATGAAGGCATCGTGCGCTCCTTGGCATCGAGCCTTGAAGGTGCTGTGTGTAAGAATAATGAATCCATTCAGGGACTACATGCAAGTCTATTTTACAGCACAAATCACTTTAAATCGCCAGTTTTGTGAGCAGGTTGTGGTTGAAGTTAAAACATGAGAGCTTCCCCGACTCTCATGTTTAAATGTGGACAAGGTTTATGATTAGAACTAACATTAGTTTGTGATTGTTATGGTCTCAACCCACGGAGCTCACAATGCACTGACTCTTACATATAGCACCTTTAACGAGGACACTGTTGTGTAGTAGGACATACTGCCAGCTTCTTACTAATTCATTAACATTATTAAAAAAAAAACCTACACACTTGTTTTGTCTCATACCATATATAGAGCCCAACATGTGCCTGTGAAACTAAGCCAACAAGTTGTTTACTGTCGGGTGCTGTTTATTGTACCAGCAGCAGTAGATCATACAGTAGATGATTTTACTTCGAATTGATTAACTGTTAAATCCAACACTGTACTTTTTCTTCCTATTTCAACTTCATCTCATCTATTATAGAGCAGCTACTCACCCGGGGCAGACATGGCTTGAGTGTTTCTCTTCTAGGGGAACCTAGAGAGGGGGAAGTGGAGGAGCAGGAATTAACAATAACACACACACACACACACACACACACACACACAGTTCAAATCGACTGCTTTGGCTTTGGCTTTGGCTCTCTCTCTCTCTCTCTCTCTCTCTCTCAAACGCAGAATGAACTTATTTTCAATGTTACACTTAATTTCCAGGCACGTTATCCCGGGGATGGGTGGGTGGTAAAGAAATGGGCGGGGCCTTGTGGACGGGTTTGTACGACACATACACAAGCAGTAAGCCTGTTTCCAATTAGAACAAAAAAACATCCACTTCCTTAAATGCGGACGGAAAGCCTTACCTTCAGCTACTTCCGCGGTCGTGCGTTGAAAGTTTGCGCGCCTCCAACGCTGATGTTGACCTTAGATAACCCCCGGGGAGAGTCAAGAATATAATGGATCGCTGCTATTGGTGCTGTTGCTGTGGTAGTTGTCGATCATGCAACCCGTGGGCAGGGGAGAGACATTTCCATTTGGCAAAGCTTTTTTTTACTCCTCCTCCTCGTCCTCGTCCTTCTCCTCCTCCTTCTCCTGCCACTCCCACTCGCAATGTGAGACCACGTGATCATTAATCTTGGAGAAAAGCTCAACGTTCAGGCCGTCACTAATCACTAATCACTAATCACGAGTCACTAATCTGATTAAACGCCAGACCCCGCATCTTGATTGTTGTTAACAGTTGCAGACCATACGTGCTAAATATATGTATACGATCTATAACTTTGAGGGACAATGATGCTCCATCGATGTCATTTGACATTTTGTGGGATTTTTCCCAGGAATCCGCCCTCCTCCATTCCCCAGGACGTCCACGTTATGTAATTCCCGCGTTCGCCGCTAGAGGGAAGCAAAGCACAACTATGTGTTTCACTGAGACCACTGGGCAGATTTGTCTGACAGGATTTATTTTTGTGATTATTATTATTATTATTATTATTATTATTATTATTATTATTATTTATTTATTGTTATTAAACTGGACTCTAAACGGGCTCTGTCTCAGTAGAAGATGACTTTGTTTCCGTCCCAATTTAGTCATATATATATAGGAGAGAAAACATATTTATGTGTAATGGGGCCCCTGACACAATGAAATTCACACATTGCACCATGAAACCTAAATCTAATAGGAAAAGTAGTAAAATATGTGAATTTCATTGTGTCAGGGGCCCCATTACACATAAATATGTTTTCTCTCCTATATATATATGACTAAATTGGGACTGTGTCTACATCATTACATTTATTTCAGTTTCATTTTCAGTTGAATATTCAAACACTACCAGCACAGCAGAGATGGAAGAGATGATATATTTGAACCTATTATTGACATATCTTCATGTTGTCCCATTATGTCTGGCCGCTTGACGAGGGCCGCTGCTTGTCTGTCTATATTTGGCACCTGCAGCAGCGCGGCATACTTATACCCCCCCCCCCCCCAGCACGCGACACTGGGTGGGGGGCGGAGCTTACAAGGAAGTCATTCTGTCAACAAGCAGTCGTCCACGCGCAGCGGACAGACTGACAAAACAGACACATTGGCACCACAGTCACGTGGACGAGCAGGCTTTATAGTTATATTACTATATATATATTATGGTTATATTATAGTTATATTATTTTCCATGGACCGCAGTTAAACATGGGGTGTGGGTGCAGTCCATATTTCCATTGGTATAATACTGTTAGATCTTTATCCTTAATGAAGCTATTATAATGACCTTTTTTTTGTTACATTTTTACAGGGTTTTTTTTTTACTTCACAAATAGGCTAAAGTTAGATTTTTCAAACAATCGATTGTATCAAACTAAAATGTTGGTGCATTAAAAACAATGTTTATTATCACACAAAACATTATTGGTGCATCAAAAATAAAGTTTATTATCACACAAAATAATTTTGGTACGTCAAATTATTTTACAGTACATCAAATCAAACTATTATCAAAAATAATAATTATCCCCATTCATTTCCTATGGATGAGCATAATATAGTCTTTCCTATGGGGTCATTTGAGACCCAGAACACCACAGGTGTGACAAAGTTGACTAAACCACTCCCAATTCAATATTATACAATTCAAAAGTGGTGATCAGCAATTTCAAATTTCTTCAAATGCGTGGAGTGGAGGAAAACAAATGGTAAAACACAATATTTATGATTTCGTAAAAGGCGTAAATCGGTCAGATTTGACTAATAATTTCGACATGACTCGAACCCCCCCCCACACACACAATACTTAACCCATGCATGCATACGCACTTGTATGGATAACAGGTTTCCAGGTATGCACACGTACAGACCCCACACACCACAACACAACACAAGGGCCTGAAAAAGCAGAGAAATCAGTCAGAAGTATCTCGCCTCAGCTCCTCGTCCACACATTACCCAGGCGACTCTTCCATAAACACTTCCTCCTTCGGTTTATTTATACATGGCCAATCTATCAGCGCTCATTCTATGTTTGGCGAGGGGGGCGGCCTTCTATAATTAGACAATACAATCAGAGCAGGGCGGGAAAACGGGTGGGCGGGAAAGTGAAACGCGTTGGAGTACCGCGATTATCGCTGTACCCTCCCTGTCGCTACTGTGTCCACGACCAACGGTCTGCCTCTCTCTCTCTCTCTCTCTCTCTCTGTGTGTGTGTGTGTGTCTATGTGTGTGGTCTTCTTTGGATAACAATCTTCCGGGGAAATAGGGCACACATCCCCACCGCCACCACAAAATCCCACGTTTTCCAAATTCCACAAACAAAAAAGGGAGGACTCATCTCTCTAATATGTGTTATATTCTAACGAGTATTACATCATTAGAATTAGCGGCGACTGACCTAATGAGCAGAAGCGCTTGACTAGAGATTGATTGATTGATTGATTGTGGGTTTTAGTTGAGTCAACACCCTTTCATTTTCATGAAATAATTGCATAATTTAAATAATTCCAATCAGAAGACGTAGGAACACCTCCCCTTAAAATAACAAGTCTTGTCTGATGGCCACTGTTCCCGGTGAGATGTAGGTGCGGATAAGAAGTTGTGTACTGGTGATGTAATGCCTCTTAGACGAGCCGGTAAACAACAAAGACTAACCACCCACAACTATTCCCTTATCCCTCATCCCCAGGATGATGGGTGAGGATCCATGTACGTGAGGGAGGGGTGTGTGTGTTGCAGATGTGCAAGTGTGTGTGTGTGTGTGTGTGTGTGTGTGTGTGTGTGAGTGTATGCACATCTCTGTGGGTGTTGTATGTATTTGCATGTGTGTGTGTGTGTGTGTGTGTGCATGTGTGTGTGTGCATGTGCACGTAAGACAACAAAGTCAATAGCGTCGATGACAGCGCCAGCCAGCAGATGTTAATTGCCAGCGTCCGCCAGCATGCACACACCCTTAGCCTAAACAGCCACTGTCTCTCAATATAAACCCACCCTAAGAACCCCTGCTACAAATACTCCCACTAAAACACAGCATTGGGCACAGAATTAACCCTGCAGCAGCAGAACCCAGCACCAAGCAGCCACAGAAGAACTTCTAGGAGGAAGACCCCAAGCACAGCGAAGGTGAGCCTGCATGCTCATATTCATCATGCTACCCTCCTCTTCCTCTGGAGTTGTTCGGGTCGTGTTTAGCCATGACAAACGGTTGTATTTTTGGTTGAAATCAAATTGGAGCCGAATTTGATTACTCTGTTTTTCCTTCCAGATGCTCTCCAGGTGTGTGCTGCCATTGCTGGTGTGTCACCTGTTGGTGAAGGAGATGGCGGCTTTTGCGTTGCCCGGCGTGTTCAGAGGAAAAAGGGTTGGTTTTGTTTTGCACAGTTTTATATGGCTTGGGTGATGCAAACAAACCACGCATTTTGAATTTGACCCAGTGTCCTGGAAAAGTGTTAGCCTCTGCAATGGCCTCTGTGACCGTGTGGTGGCTGTTCTCCTGTGTGTGCGATCTTCCAGGAGGCCAGCTGGCTGGGCCAAGACTTCGCCCCGGGTCTCCAGGTCGAGGTGAACCCCGGAGACCTGTCTCCCGGGGATGACCCCTGGGATCTGGAGGGTCGTCGGCACTCACACGAGGGAGCCATCCTCCTCCTCTCCCCCCACTTGGAGGAGCTCCCCCGGACCTCCAGCCACGAGCACCAGCACAACAGGAAACACAATGAGAAGAGGTGAGGCACCGCTTATAAAGGAAAAAATGTGGGAATGAAAGTAAAATTGACAATTTTACATTTGGGTTTGAAATTGCTACTATAGACATTCACTGTCTGCATGCAATTTAAGTTGTGTATATACCAATTAAAATTGTATTGTAGCACTCAAAACAGTAACTCTATTTTGAGTGAATTGGACTGCATTTTATCACCATAATTTGTGACAGGTTGTTTTTTCTTTTATTCAATGTACACTTTCATTAATTGATAACAGCAAGCCACTAACTAACAAGGCTCACATATGGATACTTACGCATGAAGGACACTGACTTACTCGATTGATTGAATGTCTTCCTAAACCACAGGAGAAAAGTGGCTCCTATGGACTCCATTGGCACTTCTCTAATGTCCAGCCACCGAAATCGGAAGGCAAGACACCAGGACACAATTATTATTTGGAAAAGTTGGGGGACACGGCAAGTACAAATGTAGTACACATAGTGAAATAAGTGCTTATATGTATGTATACACGTGTTACAGAATGAGCCCAGCGACCATTGGGAAGAACACAGTGAATAAGGACGTCCACCTGTCTTCGCTGCTGGCTTCCGCCGTCTCCACCAATCAAGAGCTCAGCATATATCTACACTTCCTGATGTTTGGATGATCGATATTGATTTGACCAACGTCCGCATTCTTGGCACTATAGGTTGAATGGCACCCTCTAGTGGCAAGACAAAAAAGTGACAAGCACTTCATAGTGTGCATGGAAAAAATATTGTAAATCAAAATACATTTACGACTGATTAAATGGAAATCAGAAATAATAAAAAAATACAAAACCAAATCAAATGATGTTTCCCCAAACGACCTTTTATTTGTCAAGCTACAATTAAAGAAAACAATATCAGAATGCAGAAAATATACTTTTGCTTGGCTATTTTCTCTTCACTTTCACATATGTACAGTTGTCAAAGAACAGGATATGTACATACATTTGAAGGAGTGGTATGAAGAGTGCAATTTTGACTGGGGACTAACCAAGACTCTCCCACTGGCGAAAAGGAAATGCAAATGGTAAATGGTAAAACAAAACAAAAAAGTAAACACAAAAAACCACCATTCGATCACCATTACTTTTTGTCCTAAACCTCTAGCTCTGTACACTACGGTCAACTTCCTTCTTGACGCGAGTCAATCATATCCGTGACTCCTGTATGATTGGAGGACAATCCCTTACCGGATTTACAGGAAGAAAGAAAAACGGAAAACATATTTTTTTACAACCATTCATGCACCGTCTTGCAACTGCCTCTGTCCTTCTCCTTCGTCCACAAACTGAAATAACCCACCATTAAGGACTTCTGATAACTAGAATGTGGAACAAAAACATACGATTTTAAGATTTACTTTAAAATAAAAAAGGTAGTATATGGTAACTTTAAAGCAACAGTTGACAAGCCAGACAGAATTGTTAATTGTGGATCATGGAAGAGGTTTGTTACATACAAAATTAATTTAAATGAGTCAATCAGCCCACAACCCACAGGCCTAGCAACAGGTGTGTTGGCAGATCACCTTTTTAAAAAGTGCACTGTTGAGGGAAAAGAAAACAAAAAAAAACCATGTTCCGCATGCATTTTGAAGTTCAGACGTTTATATACCATTTGTGTATAGTTAAAAAAAATTAATTGAGCCAAGTGTTTCTTTTAAATACAAATATCTTTTAAGATTTAAAACGTTCAGGAGGTGTACACTTCAAGACAAACTCAAATTGCTAAATAAAAGCAAAGTAATTGCTGCAATTTAAAAAGGAAAATGAGCTGCCCAACAATCCATGTACTTGTGTTTTTATACAATATAATCGAGAATTTAACTTTGAATTGATTGAGGGTGGTGGGGGGGGGGGGGGCATGGCTCTCAAAGTCAATTAGAATTTTCTTTGGAACAAAAAGAAAATAAATTATATTTGTCCCTGATGTGACATAATTATGGGGAAACCGACATGGTAGATAATTCTATGTTATATCTAAAACCAAAATTAACCCCTACGGTTAATCTAAAAGTGAATTCATCGAATTACAAAAGAGACAATTCTTCCACTGAAACCGTGGCGTTCCATCGAGCGGTTTTGTGAGGGCACGAATAAAAAAAGAAAGAAATTAAAAGAAAGAAAAAGAAAGAGGCAGACTTGACAAAACAAAGAATGGCTGTGATTGTCTTGAAGAGGATCACCTACAGTCTCCACCCCCTGGAGATACCGGGGTGGCGTGTGGCGTCAGGCATCGCAGGGATTAGGCTTTTTGAAAATGATGATGACGACGCAAGGACGACAATAACAAAAACAAACAAACAGGTCTCAGTGGGAGGTCTTGTGAGTTATGTTTCCGGCATCCACTACCACCCCTCTCGCTCCCTAAGGGTCTTTCTTGTGGCCGGACCGCCGCACGTCCCTGCACTTGTGGCAGTAAAAGATGTCGGGAACGTTGGACTTCTTGATCTTGGCGCACGACAAGTGCACCCAAATGCTGCACTGGTTGCACTCGATCATCGGCCGGCCAGCGAACGGCTTCCCGCAGTAGCAGGTGATCAAGTCCCACGAGTCGTCGCCTGTGGGAAACAACACACGGATAGCATATGGGTTATTAACAAGTCTCATGCCGAGTCTTTATGTTGTTCCTTAAGTTAAACACACAATAACCAACATAGAAATGTAAAAAGGTAATGTGAGCAGGGTGCATGCGGACGTACCCGACTCCACCATGATGTCTTCGTCCGCAATCCAGGTCTCGCCCTCGCTCGAGCTCATCTCCGCCTCCCGGTTGGACTCGTCCGTCTGGACCTTGCCGGGCCACTGGGGGTCTCCGGGGGACGAGGGGCCGTGCACCGGCAGTTCGTCCCGGACAGGCCGGGCCTCAGACGGGTGCATGCCGTGCGCATGGCCCGTCTCAGAATCCGTCTCGCCCTGCGTGGCAGAGCTCTTGAGCTTCTTGGGTGCCTTCAGTTGTTTGGGGTTTTTACTGCGCTTGATGCGCGCCCGCTTCTCGCCCTCGCTGCTGCCACTGTCCGCCACCGGCGTGGCCGAGCCCAGGGACAGTTTTTTTAACTTTTTGTCCTTCTTGCGCTCCGCCTTGCTGCCCATCTGGCTCTCGTACAGAGAGTCCTTAAGGCGCATTTTGTCCAGCAGGGTACTGTCAGAGTGCATGCGACGGATGTTTTTGCCCTTGTTGGCGCGCGCTTTGCGCACAAATGTGTGGATGGTGTGGATGTCGGAGCTGCCACCGCCCCAGGTCGCCGCCATGGAGCTGCCGCCTCCAGTACTGCCGCCGCCCCCACCGCCACCGCCACCATCTGCCGAGAGTCCCGAGCTGTGAGCTGAGCTGGACGACGTGGGCGACCATGAGCTCTCCTGGGGAAGGAAGAAAAGAAACAAAGATGCTTAGAGGTCCCTCAAAGCTAAGGTATGAAATGCATCCAATGCCACTTGATTACTTGGCAACTGAATGTTGTTGCTTACCTCTTTAGGGCTGGGGATATAGCCGGCATAAGCCAAAACAAAGTTGCAAAACTTGTTAAAGTCCTCCACTGTCCTCTTTCTCTTTTCAGGAGGCTAGAGAAGGGATAGAAATAACCTTTATTAGGCTGTATTCTGTGTAGAGTAGGCAACATTTATGTTCATATGTAGATGCTCATTTGTTAAAAAGGCAACCATCCACTAATGAATGATAATGTGCACAAAATATACTTACCAGAGGGCTCAGTCTTGCATGTCAATAATGAATCTAAAAAGAATAAGGGGAACATGTTAGGTTTTGCAAACTGTTTAAACAGATGAATAAGTTAAGACCACAAGTCAAGGAAACAATTGACAATTGCAATTGCGACCACGACCACTGGAGAAAAGCGCTTATTTAGTGGCGCTAGCCAGTCGGTTGCTAGTCCGTAGGCTAGTTTAGCATCGACGTTCCTCCGACACGACAGCGACATTAACGAATACGACGACTTCGGTATAGACTCTGTTGTTGTTGTTGTTGTTAAGGACTTGGGGCTTCGACCATGAATCGCGATCGTTATCCGGCAACAACAAACAGCCACTGTGCAACAAGCGAAGCCAACGCGCTAGGCTAGGGAGACGGGCTAGCACGGCAAAGAAAAAAAAAAGATGCACTCGATGCACGCAACAAGTACCGGAACCAAGTTCGGTACTTTGCTCACACGACTGGTTTTAAGTAACACTTTTGGCGGTGGTGGTGGGGGGGGGGAGAGAGGAGGAGACATGGGGAAGGGACATAAAATACTTGCGCTGTAACCCACAGATCACAGTGAAGGCCAGTGTACAGAGCCGTGGGCCGTGTGTAGTGTGGACCTTTTCTTACACACACACACACAGCGCGGAAAAACAAGTGCAACAAGTAGCAGTGTCTTTAGATCGCGATCGCTTTTTTTGCGTGCATTTTACACGTGGGAGACACACACACTTCCACGCAGCGTTGTGAATCGGCCTTTAGCTTGGCTACGGCTACAGACGTAATGGTGGCGCACACATCCCGTTGGCTTCGTTGGGGTGTGTGTGGTGTGTGTGTGTGTTGTATCACATCGCTGATCCTCGCACTGTTGCCATGCTCACGTTTAAGGACACCATGGTTGACCACCGTGCCGCTGGGTGGGGTGGGTCCCTGGAACTATTATCTAGGTGGCTGTAGCGTTATGGTGAAGCGCCGGGCGGATGGTGTGTGTACAAGCTTAGTAGTGGCGCGCTGTACACATATACACACACATACACACACACACACACATAGAGCCATCGAGCGCCGAGTGCAACAAACAGAACAGCACACCGTCTGCAGCCTTAATACAACACAGCACAGCGACGACCCCCCGCCAAATATCACGTATAGAATCGGATCGGCGTGCGGTTGTTGAAGTTCGAGTAAAAGCTTACGGCGCATATTCAAGTTAAACCCAACGTCGTCACACACACACAACCCAGCGTCCAACTCGGCACAAAAAGGGGGCGCCAGGTGGGCTACGGTAAACCTACACGAATATAACAACACCTCGGTGCGGTCGACATAGCTCGACGTCGTCGTTGATGTTACTCGGCGACACGTACCTTGGTGCTCGGACATTATCCCGAGCATTGTCGCCCCAGGAGCGAGGCCTCGGCTCTAGCCGCGGTGCTAGCAGCAGCAGACGAGCAGCGAGCAGCTAGCCGCGCGGTGGTGGTGGCCGTCGAGGCGGCGCTCGGTGCCCCGGCGTGTCCGCTCGCCTCGCCAACTCTGTCCCCTTGTGTGTGTGTGTGTGGTTGTTTCCCGCGTGTGAGAGAACGGGTTCACTCCGAGACACAACAGTCAGCGGCGAACTACGACGTCCATTCCCGTCTGCCGTGCAGCAGCAGCAGCAGCAGCAGCTATCTGTGGCTCATCATCGAGCTAGAAGTGCGGCTGTGGTGGCGGCGGCAGTGTGCGAGCAGCGCCGTCTAAGAAGAAGGCGCCATGGCGGCGGCGTCGTGCGTCGGTAGATCCGTACACAACGTGGAGCATCGCGGCACCGGCTTATATTGTTCTTCCCCCAAGTTATTCGGGGTCTCTCTCTGCGTACCGGAGCCCGACGAGCTCGACTAAAAATACACAGTCCCGCAGCGCGCACAACCTCTCGGTGGTTGTCAGCGGGCTCGGCGACGCGACGCGCTCGGCATGCTGGGTATTGTAGTGTAGCGTGCGCACAGCCGTCGCCATCCCGTGGGGTTCTAAAACTACAAATACCGCGTGGTATGTAAATGAGATGGCCGAGGCGCTCGGGATTTGTAGTTTTTCGTACGACGACGACGACTCGGTGACAGACATGCTGCTGCTACTGACGCGGTAGAACGAGGAAACATGTCACGAAATTGGACACGTATATGTACATTCCAGTCGCGAGCAGTCGGATTTATACACACACGCGTTGGTTGTTTTATGACAATGCTCGTTCTGATCTTGTATCTCTGAGTTAACTCCAGATCGCTGCTTGCAGAAGCGATCTGGGAGTGGACACCGTCTCCGCCGTCATGTTGCTCGAATTGATCCAGGGAGCCGAGGGAGGAGGGCTCATTATAATACAAGGTAACACGTTGTTCAGCTCCAACAATGTCCATCTCACCCAGCTACACGCGAGGAGCAGTGCTGAATGATTATTTTCCTCATCTACATGTGCAGATTCCATACATTATTCTGGGCGACACCTTCTGATGAGCTTTATCAATGCGGCATTGAAGAGGTGAGGTGTTTTTTTTGTGTTTTTTTTTTATCATGTCAATTACCTGTAGTCGATGATGATTGTTTGATGATTTAATCGTGCTTGGGTCTCTTGCTTTATTTCTAGGAATGAAGAGGTCCATTTACTAGCATTTGAACTTCATGAAGAGGAACTACAACATGAATTGGACCATTCATGCCTCCAAAGGTACGCCCATGACTGTGTATTGTGCATATAGGCAGCCACTCTGAATTATGTTGTGCTTGATTATATACTTTTTGCTCTTGTTGTTTATTTTTTGGAAAATATAGGTTAATATTTCACAACGCTTGCCATGACCCCCTTGGCTGGAACGAAAATCCGCCTTTCACAGTTCATCAGTTCATCACAACAGACCTTGATGGTCTTCTGTCCCCAACTCAGCACTCCAAGCCAGTTACCCTGGTCATCGATTCCTTCTCATGGATTCTGAGACATCTCAGCCCTGCTGCCGTCTGTAAAACTCTACAACGGTTGAAAAAGGGTCGGTAATCATTTAAATGGATGCACATTATGCGTTGTTGTTTTTTGATCTAAGTGCTCTATCGTGGATTAAGTCAGGCTGTATTAATTATCACTAGTATCACAGACAAGCTAAGATCTGGTTGAATTGGGTGTTTATTTTGTGTTTCGTGTTGCTGGAAGTGGGGATCTGTGTGCACTGTATTCTGTAACTGGTGTCTCTAAATGTTTCAAATCAACGCCGTGTAGACTGGCCACTGTAGAAATACACTAACTACAATCTTCACCTACTTCTGTCTTTCAGAAGGGGATTTAAAAAAACAAACAGAAAAACAGCTTTTCTTAGGTTGAATATCTCAGGAAGTAAGGCGTGGTTTCCGGCCCAGGCTCTGTGCCGTCTCCCCCCAGAAGTTATGCTATAAAGTATAACTTTTTTCACCAGACAGCCTCCTTTCATGTATTAATGAAGCGCATGTTTCCTCTGTGTGCTCTAGGGGGCGCTGTGAAGACGACTCTGGGCCTGCTGCACTCTGACATGCATCACCGCAACCTGGTGGGAAGCATATGCCACCTCGCCACTTCAGTTGTTACCCTGGTGACTGGGAACCAATGGCACGAAGCGGTGGCGAAAACGACCAGGCGTGCAAAATCTGGGAAGATATCGCAAGCTGTAAGTGTTTTTCTTTTTTTCTCTTCGCTGTGTCCTTTGTCACATCTCCGTCCGTCCATCAACCGTATTCATGAACACAGTTTCTTGTCTGCAGGAAGAGCGATTCGGCTTCAACGAGGACATGAGCGTCAAGGTGCAGAGCAAGCCTATTCAGGCGGGAACCCCACAGGCAGATGGCAGTGATGCTGAGGTCCGGTACCAAGTTCATTCATCCCCCATATCTGGTTCCACTGGAATAAGAGTTGTTTTGTCATTGGTTTTTTTGTTTGTTTGTTTGCTAACACTTCCATAGGTGGACCCGACAGCAAACCTGACCTTCAACCTCCGCTTGTCTGAGCAAGAGCGCCAAGCCAAGGAGAAGCTAGCACTTCCCTTTGTCTTCAGCAAAGAAAAGTAACCAGCATGCTCCACAAAAGAATGTTAATTGGACATTGTTTCCACTTTCCATCACAAGTCAACCACAAACATGACCACAGCATCTCTTTTTTTCTTTCTTTTCTTTCAGAAAATCAGCACTGCTTCGTTCACGGCCAGGTTCTGGACGGATTCTGTACGAGCCCGATGCCAACGACGATTACGACCAAGAGGACCCCGATGATGATCTGGACATCTAGGTCTAGGTCATCAATACCCATGGATGTGTCTTAAATTATAACCTGCTTCTAAGTTGCGAGCTTAGAGGTATAGATGACATTTATATTGCAGGGAAAGCATACCCTGCTAACCATCATCTAGTTTGTTTCTTTCAGGTTCTTCTGATTCAGTTTTGACATTTCTTTAGAAAGTGCCTGTATATTTTTTATGACAAAATAAATGAAATGAACTGAAGTGGGTGTTGTATTTATTGAATTGCCTTAATTGTGTTGCGATAAATCAAATGCATATTGACTATCAAATGCATGTGTATGAACAGTGTATAAGAAATGACTTCATGTTGAGCTGGAGCCTGAGGCTATGCTTTATGGATTTACGCCCAATATATGATTCATATAAAACGGACACCAGCAATAGGATGGATATTTACTTACACAATAAAAAACATCTTTTAAAAAATAAATGTACAAAAAAAATAAATCAAGATTCAAACTGGGAAGCGCTCGTCCACGTCTGTTTATTTTCTATCCACGTGGACGTGCGGCGCGCAACCATTTCGTTCTTTACGGAAGTGACGGCAGGACGGCGATGGCGGCTCGCAGTTCCATTCCGGATTTGCAGTGAGCTACAAAGCGCTTTTATGTTGCCCACTTCGACTTTTAGCACCCGGGAAACCACTTAGCCGCACCGGACGTCGTGTAAACGAACAGCGAGTCGGCTCGACACCCAGAGACGCGCCGTGCTGGAGGTTTTCCGTGTCTTTCCACCCCCCCAAAACCGTCAAGGTGGTCACCCTATCCGAGCTAGTGGTAGCCTAGCTTGCCGGGCTAACAAGCTAATTGCTACACCGACTCGTTGTCGCGCGGGGGCGGGGGGGGCGCCGCTTGTCAACGAGCCGCGACGGACGGGCGACGGGCGGAGGGAGACGCAGGTGGTGGTGGTGAACCGTACACGGCGCTATTGGTACAATGCGTGTGCGTTATAGTCGATGAGAGTCGGGCCACAAGTGTGCAGAGCGACGTACTCACACACGCGCGTTTGCGTTTTCCGTTCGCCTTGTTGGCCTCTTGGTTTGAGCCGCGGGACGGATCCACGCGCACGGACTTTGAATCGCGGGTTTTGCTCCCACGAAAAGTTCACCCGCGCAGCGAGCGTCCCCCTCCAGCCGAGCCGGAGTCGTCGCAATCACAACTTTTCTCCCTCCCGCGGCTGCGTCTTCGCCTGCGGGTCAACATGCTGAAGACCCGCCAGTGTTTACTTGGCATCCGCACTTTCCTCAGTGTCACGTCCAGACTATGGGGCTTCATCTTGTACATCCTCAGAAAAAACCTCCGGACGGTGAGTATGGTGTTCAGCGTGTGTCTCTCTCTCTCTCTCTCTTGTGCTGTGGCTTATACTAGTTTGACTTGAACCTCATCTGTAGTGCAGAAGCCATGTAACACAGATAATTGCTTCAGTTAGTGGTTTCGCTTCCCTTCCCTTTCCCTTTCCCTTTTAACACGTAGACTTAAAATGGAATATGTTTACATTGACTCTTCACAATGACACCGTCACACAAAATGGTCATGAGCTGCCGGTGAACTTTGATACTTCTGAAACTATCTGCTTTGGTTTGATGTGGAGCTGTCAACTCCGTGGCCTATATTACATATTTAGATGGGATATCTGGTGATGTGAGCACTGCAGCAACAAATGAATGAATGAATGAATGAATGAATGGACCCAATGCAGGACTTGGGTCACCTTCAGTGAGATCCCACTCATGGCACTGCAAGAGACATGGCATTTGACAGGGAGGCCCACTGCGTGTAGCTATACACACACAGGTGTTTCACAGGCAATGGGCTTTTATAGATATGTATCTGCGATGATGACTGGACTTTGCTACACCGGGTCACGGCTGAAGGCCCCCGTCGGAGGAGTGCCTTGTCGTAATAATCCTGTTATTGGGGCGGTTTGTGTCTAAATCTTTTTAGTGTTGGAGCACACTTGCAGCAGTCACGTGTCGGTGGGAGTAAACAGTCCAGTCCAGGTTATGGGTGAAGCGAGGGAGATTATTTCAGAGCACAGAGCCTCTACTGTTCTTTTTCTCTCTTTCTTACTTTTAACTACAGTCTCTCTCTTTCTTACTTGTAACTACAGTCGTTGTGCTAAGCTTGTTATGTCCAGCAGGCCAAGTGTCACTCTCTCGTCAATTCCTGGACGCTGAAAAACAAATGGCTCATTAGTGTTGGGTCTCATCTGTGAACCAAGCCTCGACATTGCTGAGAAAGACAAACGCTAACATCTAACAAGAAGTCTCTCATGATTAGGGTGTGGGAGGGGAGGGGGGGGGACTACTTTGAGAGACCGGGCTTCACACAGAGGGGGGCCACTGGTGGTTGGATGATGAATATCAGGACTGATCATGCTCAGTGATTTCACAATTATTTTGCCGTTAAACCAAAGGAAGTTGCGTCTCTATCGAGAGACAACAATGTGTAGTGGTGTACTTTAATGCGTACACGTGTGTGTAATCACTCACAGACACGCTACATACAGTATGTCCGCACTCGGGTCGTCATTCATTTGGTGGCCAGGGTCCAGGTGGGGTCAGTGCCGGAGAGCTGGTGGTGCCCTGTCCCCATGGTGGTGCCCACATCTGCTCTTGCCAGCCGGCTTCCCCCACCCACCACCCCCAGGGGGCCAGGCTGCTCTGAGCAGAGGCCCCCCCCCTTTCGACGGCTGCTCTGCTCTACGGGTACTACTCCCGAGGGAACACGCCCGGCCCTGGCCCGGCCGTAAGTCACCCTGCAAGGCTTCCTTTCCCACCGTACTGTAGCCCCCTGCGCTGCTGACACCCACAGACAGCTGGGGGGGGATATATATAGCACCGGCGGAGCAAAGTGCAGAGCCACAGCGGCGAGGCAAGGGTATTCTTTGCAGTCACTTCCTTTAGATCTGAGCGTGAGCGTGAGTGTGGAGGGCAGAGGGTGGGGTAAAGGGTGCTAAGGGAGTGGAGGTGAGCGGCTGAGTGCTGCGGCTAACGTGTTAACGGTGCTCCAGTATGGCATGTTCCTTCTTCTTCTCCTGCCTCTCCTTCTGTCTGCTGTGTTGAGACAGGCTTGTTGTAGAAGTACAGGGTAGGTGATTTGAGTGGAACGTCTTTATAGTGTGTATCATGAAGTTGTGTAATTCACTTTTTTTCCCACGCCCTGCCCCCAGTTTTGGCAAAGTTTTATTATTTATTTATTTTTTAGGGGGAGCCATGCTACATTTGGAATTTACTTTTGATATTCCTTGATATTGACAAGTTAATAAAGTATGTACTGTGTTTTACCACAATATACACACAAATATGTTTTCAGTACTTATTGTGGATTTTTGTGTGTTTTTCAGATAATCCAGTACCAGACAGTGCGATATGACACCTTGCCTCTCTCGCCCATCTCCAGAAACAGACTCAGTGAGTATGCTTTACTCAGCCTCAGTTTCCTCTGCATTCACCCTGGCCCCCCACTGTTATTGGTGACTCGTCAGGTGACTGGAACTGGACGTATATCTAGCAGCCCAAAGCTGAGCAGCAGCAGCAGCAAACATGGAAGGGTAACACAAAGGCCAATGTTATGAGGCCGCAGGTTTGAACCCTCCACTTGGTACAGGCCTTGTGATCAACTTTAAACAGACACCGACCAAAAGGTACTCCAACATCAAAATAACATGACTTGGTTGGGGTGGGGAGCGGGCGCCTAAATCAGTATGAGAAGCAGCCGATTGGGCAGACGCACGATGAGGTGAGCCTGCCTCTTGCATGCATCGTGACCTTTCACCCCATGTAAATTCACCTCACGAGAGAGAGATTTGTTTATAGACTGCCCTTTGCAGGTAAATATCGTCCCTATGTGTCATGCCATCAGCCAGGCACCGTCAGGGACTGATTTTACATTTATAAATTGTTGGGTTTTTTCACAACAGAACAAACCAAACGTTAGCAAAGAACGTCATTTGAAAATGCCTCTATCATGGCCGACGTTGTCACTGACCGCAGCAGAATCTGCTTAGTATTGGCTTCTTCGTGCCTCCCTGCCCTGGTTAGTATGCATCCCCCTATATGTGTCCTTGAGGAACATCCTGGTTCCATCAGTCCAGAGGTGTTGAGTTACCCAGCAGCCGGTACCCCCCCCCCCCCCCCCGCCCCCTACCCGGAAAGTGAGAGTGTAGTGTTCACTCAGACTTGTGTGTTGTTCTGTCATCATCATCATCAGATGCTGTGAAGAGGAAGATTCTGGTCCTGGACTTGGACGAAACACTGATCCACTCCCACCACGACGGAGTCCTCAGACCCACAGTGAGGCCTGGCACACCGCCCGACTTCATCTTAAAGGTGTGTAGGAGCACACACACCACCACCACAACAACAGCAACGACAACAACACAACCCAGTGTTTTGATACGCGGACACCCTCTCATGCACTGCTGCTCTGCCTTTCTCTTTGCAGGTGGTGATAGATAAACACCCAGTCAGATTCTTCGTACACAAAAGGCCTCATGTCGATTTCTTTCTCGAAGTGGTGAGTGCCCTTTGACCTTTCCCACCAGGATATATTGCTTTGGGTTTTGCGCCTAGCTACGATTACCTCTCTGTGATGACAGGCCATCATCACAGAGAGGTAATGGTGCGCGTGAGCACAGGTGTACCCCTTAATTAAGTGCACCGGCGTTCCTCCACGCCCGTAATTAACTTGATGAGCTACACCTGTTTTCGTACCACGTGACCACGTGCCACAGACCACATGACCGTGAAGTCGACTGGCTTTCCGTCTCCTTTATTTACCAACACTGCCATCCATCTACCCATCTGGCAGTTGGGGAATTCACGATGATCAGTCAGTCAACAGAAGTGTAATTAATTTATCATGTTGGTGATGATGAGTGGCTTTTCTTTTTTGAGATTATCGATTGATTGCTTGTCACTTTTGGCTATTGTGTCACATCAATCATTTAGTGATTATTAGTACAAAATGGATGAAAAGAAGAATCAGTGGTTAGTGATGGCAGCCCAAGTCGGGAGTAACAACAACATGCTGTGTAAATACCTGGCCGAGCAGAGCAAACTCTGGCTGCATGATGAGGACCAGAACAGGACACAGGACTCCAACCCCCCGCCCTCCCCATGTGTCTGCTTCCTTCTTCTAACACGTGTTGCCTTGCGTCCGTGTGCAGGTGAGCCAGTGGTACGAGCTTGTGGTGTTCACGGCCAGCATGGAGATCTATGGCTCGGCGGTGGCGGACAAGCTGGACAACAACAGGAACATCCTGAAGCGCAGATACTACCGACAGGTATGCTTTGTTGTTTACATTCACACTTACATCTACATCTAGTGCGTGTGTGTGTGACTGACCAATGGACATTTTTGTGCATTGCAACTAATGTCTGTCCCCTGTGTGTCCCTGCCGGCAGCACTGTACCTTGGACCTGGGGAGTTATATAAAAGACTTGTCTGTGGTGCACGCCGACCTGTCCAGTATCGTCATCCTGGACAACTCGCCTGGCGCTTACCGAAGCCATCCAGGTACACGCAGTCAACTCCACTCCACTGCACTAAAACATATAAACATGCCATCTGACTGTTATCATTCCTTGCATTTTAGAACAATCATTGCGCAACTAACAAGAGGCCACGAAAAATTGTAATTGACCAGATATTTTCATTACATTTACATTTAGGGCATTTTATCCAAAGCGACTTGCAAAGTGTACGTTTGTTGAAGGAGACAGCAATATATCACTGTGGTACATAAAGATAAGAATAGAGCAGGTTTCATGCATTCATAATTGCAAGGTCAATGGAACGAGTTTCATAATTGCTAGATTGCCTCCATAATAGCTGGGATAAGAGCAGAAGTGCCATTCTGAGTTCATTACCAACACCTAAGAACATACAATATGCTAAACAATGCTGAGTACTATTAATAATGCCAAAACGTACAAACACGCAAGTTAGTGCTAGGGTTAGGAGAGGGAAGGGAAGGGGTTATGCAGAGTGCAGGTGAATGCAGAGTTCAGGTCTCCAGTCTCTTGCTGAAGCTGGCGAGTCCTGACGTCCTGACGTCAGCTGCAAACTCATTCCACCACTGCGGTGCCAGAACAGAGAAGAGTTGGGACTTTGCAGAGCGATGTTTGTCTGTTGCCGACACAAGTGATTCAATTGTGACATTTTCATTCCTAAGAACACACAAACAATTGTAGAAACTAACTGTTTTTGAACACACCATCATTTTTCATGCCTTAACAACAACAACAACACCATTTGTGTGTGTGTAAGCTAGCCACCTCCCCATCCCTCTAACCTCATGTCTGGCTAATGCATCATCTCTGAAGTCTGGCCGGTTTTCTATGCACTACTAGCCATGATGGATGGATACTAAAAGGGCCGGTTCAACATCAATTAGAAGACCACCACTCCTAATCTCCTAATTTTTAAGCACCACCTCGTGAGACATTGGTGCCAAATGCTAGTGCTAATCTACTCTTCTTCTGAGAAGGCGATATGAGCGAGACAGCCCATGCGTGTTTAATGAAGGCTCTAGCAGCAGACACCGTGGATGCGCCTGGCTCCACCACGCAGTTGACATTTGACACGCTGCCTCCCTGTGTCCACGAGACAGCGCAAAGCTAGCTCACGTGCTCATATCATGGAGTCTCTCAAAGATCAGTTCTTAAACACTCAGGTTAAAATGGCATCCACAGAACATCGAGAAGAACATTGCCGGAAACGGTATCTTTGGTCGGTCTCTGTCTCTCTCTTTGTGTGTTTGTTTTTGTTTTTGTTTGTTTTGGCCCAAGACTTTGAGTAGTCCTTTTGAATTTGCATGCACACTTGCTGCTTGCGTCTCCCCCACTTGACATGGTCATGGGCAACGTGAAGGCTAGCTGCATTCAAATTAGTGCACAGCTTCTACAAGGCCCCTGTCGTCCCTGTGCAATGGATAATGTGATTGGCCTTGTGATGGGCGTGGTGTATCGGCCAACAGAGTGCTGTGCCTCCGCAAAACAAAGTCTTTATTGTGATTATGGTTGTGGCAGCGCATTAAAGCCAACCACCATCCCATCACGTCGTCGGTGTGAACACAGCACTTCAGTCAAGGGATCATATTGTTTCCTATGACAAGACTCGATTTTAATGACACGATTCCCCCCTAAATTTGCACTGTTTACCTCAACAAAATAAATCATTGGTACATAACGACTGTCCGACTGGCCGTCATCAAATTACCCAACGAAATTCAAAACATAATCATTAATGAGCGAGATGGCGAGAGAGCGGTCAAAAATGAAATGTGGCTCCACTCTAATTACATTTACCTTTTACATTTAGGGCATTTGGCAGATGCTTTTATCCAAAGCGACTTACAATGACTTACACTCTCCCCTTGCCTTGCAGATTACCTTTTACCCCTCAGTATCACAAAGCAATGAAATATGCAGGCAGTTACTAGGAATCAGTTGTTAAAGTCACTGCTTCCAAAATATTACAAATGTAGTCTGAATGGAATTTTGTGCATTTTCAATTTTACACAAATAACTTAAATACTGTAAATATGTTAATCTATACCGTAAGTATCCAGTTCCTTTGAGCCAACTACCGTTTTACATTTGACCTTTGACCATTATTGCATGCTAATTAGCCAATCATTTCTATTTTATTGATAAGTGGCATTTCGGCTCCTACAAATCAGTGACCTCTGAAATGACAGATATGGCACAAAATAGCACTTTATGTACTTGTGTACTCAGTTTTACAATATGTTTGTTTTTCCCTGCTTTGCAGACAATGCAATACCTATCAAGTCCTGGTTCAGCGATCCTAGTGATACTGCACTTCTGAACCTGCTGCCTATGCTGGATGCACTAAGGTGAGTGGAGCTCTGCCTTTAGGCACCTTATATTAACGTAGCGTAGCCTTTACTCTCTGTGTGCGCATGCATGCATGTTTTGTCGTTTATGATGGGGGTTTACTTTGCATTTACTTTTTGGGCATTTGGCGCCGATCAGTACATTTGTTGGAATGTGTGAGACAACAATATATGGCTTATGGTACATCCATATTAGACTAGAACAGGATTCAAGCATTCCTGGTTGCTAGATTAATAGAGCAAGTTTCAAGTGCTCATAATTGCTCGGTTGACAGCAAAATGGCTCGGATAAGAACGGCCAGATAGCTAGGGTACAATGCTACACAATGCTTAGTACCATTTTTGCAAGATTCTAGGTTCTTTATTGCCACGTGTAATGAGTACAATGGAATGCTTACTCTCCATTCACTCCTGCAGTATAATTTCTAAACATACATTCTAAACCATTCTAAACAATAAGTAAAAGTAAGTACATAAACAAACATGTAAGTAAGGGTGCTAGGGTTCAGACCAGTGGAGATGGGATCCAAACCCTGGTTGGGTGAGCGGATTAGGGATGGAGACCCGGACCTCATCGTGGCCGCTTTGTGTTCTGACCGTGTGTCCACAGGTTCACGGCCGACGTCCGCTCCGTCCTCAGCCGAAACCTCCACCAGCATCGGCTCTGGTGATAGGCCAGATCGAGCAGGGCGCCCCCCTCCCTCCTCTGCCGGCTCCTCCCACCCCCCCCCCCACCGTCCCCGTACCCAGCCCTCGGGTCCCCACTAGGCTTGAGCCGCTCCACCCCGCCGCCTTCCCCGAAAAAGCATCTCTCTGGTCTGATGCTGAGCAGACTGGGGGTGGGGGTGCTGTGGGCAGCGCGCCTGAGATGGGATGAACAGTTTGGGATCTATGAAGCCCAAGACTACTGGGGGAAGGGATAAGGAGCCAGCTTTAGTTTTTTTTCTTTCTTGATATATATTTTTTGTTTTAGTTAGTTTTTTTTGTTTTTTAAACCAGAATGGAGCCTCTATGCCTTACCGCTCCTGATATTGACTCGGCGTGCCCGGAGGTGCGTTGTGGTGGTGGTGTACGCCGGTTCGGGAGCTGTGCGTGCCGCGTTTCCGTGTAGTCTTTTTAAAAAAAACGTACGTTTTGATGACGATGGGGAAGAGGCGACAAGTTGGGCGACAAAAGGACAATTCTCTCTTATTGGCTCTTCTCCATCACTCGGAACATTGCACTTCAGTAGACGATGACGACAACATCAACCATCCGCATCTGTTTACCCACGACCTCACCAAGGTTTTAGATCAATCACCCGAAGCCCAAACGGTGATTAGTGCCGTCTGACAGGAAATTTCTGAGGTACTTCTTTATTATTTTTAATTTTATTTTTTTTTCCACCAGGACGGATAAATGTATGTGACGTGATGAAGTTTTGCTTGCTACCTACCATCCACAGAAGTCTTTCTGGAGATCAGCTGAACAGACTGATATTCTTCCTTCCTTCTCTTTTTTTTTTGTTTCCACAATCATCACTTTCTCAAACTCTTAAGTGACTGGGCGATGTTGACTGGACTTTTACAAAAAAAAGTTGTAAGGAAAAAAAAGAAGTGGTTGGGTAATGAGATGACTGCTGTGTCACTTTTTCAATATCTGCTGTTTTCTCTTCTGCTATTATATTCTATATTATGACTTGGATACCATGAAATTTTGCGCCTCTTTCCCTTTTGCCATGTGATACCATCCTAATTTCATTTAATGACTTGCACTTAATTCTTCCTGTTTTTGTTGCAGTTGTTTTTTGTATTCATATTTTCAGCCTGCCCCTTTTTCATCTCGACCTGCTCCCCATACTATGGGTTCAACCGTCTTACCTGCCATCTTTAAATGCCTTCTCAACTATGTCGGTCTTGTCAAAGCATAAAATGGCTTCTTATCGGCTGTCTCCAAGTCTGTGTTACTAATAAAACACTTGTCAGTATCAATCAACTCTATCTGCCGTGTTTTTCATGCTTTTTAATCTAGTGTGCATGTGTACGTTTGGTGTTTAGATTGTGGGCCTTGATAATGAAGGCATTAAGTGTGTGAAGAAGCCTATACAAACATTTCCTCTTGTTTTACACTTGGTCGCCCCCGTGTGGCAAGACGGGGGAACTACACCTGCTTTTTCCTGATGAAACCTGACGAGAATATGAATTCCCCAATTGTTCTGTTCTAACAAATTGCTGTTTACATACTTGCTACCCAAAGCAAGCTGCACAGGTGTGTATTTCATACTGTTACACGTGTTTTAATAATAAAGTGATATACAACAATGGACAGTTGTAGTCAACACAAAACTGCTCATGCAGTTTTTTCCACCTCAGTATGATCGGTAGGCCTACGACTACCTCTGTTAATTATAGGCTTTGCTAAACATGAGTGTATATTCATATTGAATGATTGTATTATTGGAATTGTAAGTTTGTAATTAGGAGACCTAATTGTGATGGGCTGTCATGTAAAGGTTTGAATTAAACATTCTTGGAGCGTTATCCATTCCCCAAACGTCTCATTCTGCCATAAATTGCCTGGTCAACAACAACTACTAATATTGTATCGAATAGATAGTATTGTCTCTTCCTTATAGGCCTAGTGATCAGGTAGATTCAGCCTCTCATCAAGATATTTCTCATCCACATTGTTGACATTACTCTGTGGATTGTTACTTACGAACATGTATTAAAAGGTTTAAACCTTTTTCAATGAAATACCGCTCAAACATTAATGGAACTGTTTTAAAATAGATGTCATTGATCCTGTAGAGACCATATCCACACCACACCACACGCCCCCATATTTTGTTGTTGTTGTTGTTTAACTGTCCCGTGCCTGGTCCACTGTGGCTGTTGGTCGGTCGGCCTCAAACAGGCTTTACGTGCGACGACCCCATTTTTACTCATTGTTTTGTCAGCGACGCCGCCGTCCCAACCAATCACGTGTCCCAGCGCAGGGCCTCGCCTCCCCGGAGTGGTCTATCTGCAGGGCTCGGGTCACGTGACCAGGGCACACGCCTCATCACAACCCCTCGCTCGGGTTTCCCGACTGGCTAACGGCGCGGTGGCGTTGGGCAAAATAAAATAGTCCCGTGTCAAAGTTGTCTCCCGTCGTGTTACAGACAGGCGTCACACAAAAAAAACCAGAGATTAACCTCGCCAATATACGCTATATATATTTACAAAAAAATAACAACAACAACATAGCGTTGCGTGTCGTTGACGTTTAGCCGTGGTACGTAGTCGCGTTGTTATTGTATCCCTCCGCGTCCGTCGCACTAGGAAAACAGCTGCAGCCGCGTCGATGCTAGCTAGTTAGCGCCGCCGCTCGCCGTTACCTCAACACCCGAGAAACACGACGTCTTTTTTTTGAACGACCGTATCGATATCACCCGCAGCGAGCCACCGACCGACCGATCGACCGAGCGTCTGTCCGTCCGTCATTTATCGCCACACGATGAAGTTCCAGTACAAGGAGGAGCACCCCTTCGAGAAGAGGCGGTCAGAGGGCGAGAAGATCAGGAAGAAGTACCCGGACCGCGTCCCCGTGAGCCCCACATCTTGAATAATCATAATAATCTAATAATAATAATAATAATAATAATAATGAATGTGTGTCGGGGAGGGGGGTTGGGGACCGAGATGGAGGTCGAGGTTCCGTGTTCGTGTGTTTGTGTTTCGTGATCACTAATCGCCTGATCTGAACACTCGTCTTACGGCCTAGCGGCGTACAGCCAAGGACACATCACCATCACAACAACAACAACAGTAACAGTGACAGTAACAGTAAAACCCGCGTTTACATCGTTTTTCTCACTTCCACCACGACGCCAGTGTCATCATAACATGTCCCGTGTTATGTTGTTATGTTTAAAACGTGCGGATGACATTACGTGACACGACACGACATGACTGCAGCGGCGCCCGAATCTACTGCATCGTTCCTCGTTTTTAGTGTTTTCGTTTCGTTTTTAGTGTTTTTCCAGGATAGCAGGACGCTTGAGTTGAGTTGAGATGAGATGAGTTCGCTTCTTACGACCAGTGAAGTGTGGCGCGCCTTAAAAATAGATGCTGATGTCAACACATATGATACATAGGATACTTGTTTACGTGTGGGTTGTTGTGTTGTGTACCGGCGACACCCCGGGTCAGGCACTAGATCTGATCTGATCTCTGTGTTCATAGATCATAGATTTCCGTACATTTAATCATGAGTCATCTATTCATGAGGCCGGTTTCCTGGCTAAAGCATATGATGCACATTTGCTCCATACACATTAATTTGTTTGCTTCCCCCTAGTAAACGTTGGCCCTCCCGTGGGATATCACCACACCATTATAGTTGCTGAGTCTTGTGGGGAAAAAAAATGGTGTATTGTGTTCTCCAGTCGCTTGTTTGAGAGGGACATGCGGGGAGGAGCCAATACAGACGCATTGTTCCGGAAGTGAAGCTAATCAAATTTCAATTCTGAGCATACTGCTTCCCCCCCCCCCCCCCCCATGATCAGGTAATAGTGGAAAAAGCCCCCAAAGCCAGAATAGGAGATCTGGACAAGAAGAAATACCTGGTCCCCTCCGACCTGACAGGTAAACCCAACACAGCGGAATAATACACATACAGAAGCATCACGTCAGAAATGTTCATGTGTACGGTTTAAAAACGACATCCTGCCTTGTCGTTCAGTGGGCCAGTTCTACTTCCTCATCCGGAAAAGAATCCACTTGCGAGCGGAGGACGCCCTGTTCTTCTTCGTAAACAACGTCATTCCACCCACTTCAGCCACCATGGGACTGTTGTACCAGGTAAGCCCCCCCCCCACCCCCCATCCTTGCACAACACAGAGGGTACACACCCAGACTAAACACAGAACCGCCCCTGCCCCTCCAGACCTACCAGACATGCAGTGTCTGTCTAGGTTGTGTGTCATCTTCCGGTTGCCAGGTGATGACAACGAGGTCAAACAAAGAGGCCTGCTCATAAGCAGCCATAGCCGACTGAACCTATTCCATAAAACACACTGCAGTGTTCCATGTGCAATTGGACTATTTGGACTGTCAGATGTCATAACATTATCAATGACCAACATTTGACAGTGGCATGTTAGATAACAAGCAGTAAGTCAGGTAGCAGCCCAACAACCATAACTACAAGCTTAGGCAACATGCGCACGATTGTCAAACCAGGGCAGCTTTTTCACTCCCTTTTGGAGTTTATTGGGGCAGCCACGAACATCAAATAACACTTTTTCTTGAGTATTCATCATCCATGAAGCTAGCTTGTGTTGTTCTAGCCATGTTTTATTTGACATGTTCTTTCCCCTGTTCCTCTGTTTTCCAGGAGCACCATGAAGAGGACTTTTTCCTCTATATTGCCTACAGTGACGAGAGCGTATATGGAGAAAGCCAAAGGGAAATCTGATTCCACTTCCTTCAACCCCCCGTCACCTCCACCACCACCAACTGTCTTCATTCACCCTCCCCCGCTAAAGTATCCCCATCATTCACTGAAATATTAAATCCAGTTCAGCAACACCCAGAGCTCCCCAGAGTACATATGTTGTATGCACTTCCACCGCCGGCCCCCTTCCCCCTGTCCCCACTCCTCTGCCGCTGCCGCCACCACCACCATTTCTTTATGACCCTTTCTGCAGTCTGACTCTGTGTTGTATCCCCACCTCCTGGCTTCTTTTCACCAAGGACATTGGTTGAGTGGTCTCCTGGCCATTTTTGTTGTGATCAAATATATATATATATATATAATAATATATATAATATATGTATATATATATAATAGAGAGAGCGAGAACGAGGGAGAGGGAGAGAAAATCATGGTTACATTACAAAACGAAAAGACGCCATTTATTTTTTTCGGGGGGTGGGGGGGTGAATAACCTGCGTCATCATTATTTGGTAGCTATTTTATGAGTTATGGGAAGAACGGCATTGGATGTGAATGTAAGCTAAAATCAGCTCTGGGTGACAATGATGATAACTTGCTGGTTGGTCAGTTGGGATGATTTCATTTTATGTTTGGTTTTTTTTTGTTTTTTTGGAGAATGTAATGCATCTAACCAAGGTGGGGTGGGGTGGGGTGGGGGGAATGGCATTAGTTACAAGCCAAATGCAAACCACTTTTGGTTTCGGGTGGGTGAATTTAGCTACTCTATCAATACATTTTGGCACGGACGCTTAATGTGTTCTTCTTATTTGGTACACTAGACTGGTTCATGAATTGAATAGTTGAGCAGACACTAGCTTCTAATTTACAATAACCAAGTCAAAACGTCAGGTCAGACTAATGAATCATCCTCTTTCAACACCCCGCTTTTCAATGGTAGGTCTCCTACTTTAATTGCTGTTTTGATTATCGATGTTATTATTGTTCTTAATTTTTTAGAAGGCTTAGTTTAGAAAGGTATCGTAAAGCGCAGTCCAATTCTGTTTTTTTTATTTTTACGTTTTGGCTCTTTTTTTTTTTAAAGAAAATAATTTACCAATGTATGCAGCTGCATTAAATGCTCTTTCTCTCCACTCGTGACCATACAAGATAAAATATGATAAAAGCCAGGGGTGTTTCCTGTTTTTATTGACAATATACAGTGGGGCAGAGCATGTTTTAAACTACTCTATCATCACAATCCACCTTATGAAAGAATATGAATATGCCCTCTAGATTGATTGTGTAAACGGTGTTTCGCAGATTGTGTTGTGTTGAGCATTTGAGCAAATACATTTTTTTAAATAAAACGGCACTATGCCAACACTGACTGCAACACACTTAAAACTAAAACTGATTGCCTTGGTATATCTCATCTGTCCGATCTTATTTCATCAGTACAGTATTTGCATTTTGCTGTGTCATCCATCGATCCCTGGCTGCCAATTGGCTTTTTAAAACATAACTTATTCCAAGACGAATCCACGTTGTGTTTTGCATCTCAAAAAATAATATTGTTGTGAATGTATAGCTCATACTTCAGGTTGTATGTTTGGCCTACAGTGGGTGTTGTTGTGACATCCGTGCCGTAGTGAACTACATCCCCCAGAAGTCCGTTCGACGGCAAAACCGGATGTTACCTTTGACGCCGGAAGTGTATCACACCCCAATATTTACGTGCTCCCGTGAAGTTTGAACCTGATTTGCTTGAATAACGATATTAAACAAATTATAAATAGAGACTTCTACATTTATGGTAAACGACCCACAAAACAACGAAAGTAAGACGCGCTCTCTGTGATGATAAAATTTGTTTTAACTCCAACGTATCGCTGAAGCTAACGTTAGCTTAGCTGTCAAGTTAGCTTGGTATAATTGTGAACTGATATCAACACTTTGTTCCAGTAGATTATGCAACTCAACCTCTGCGCATTATTTCACGTCCCCGATCTAAATCACCAAACGTCGTGTCGATCGCGTTAGTGACGGTGCTGCTATGCGTGGCTTTCTGTCTACTTTTATGCTAATGGTGCGTTCCAGTTGTACTCGGCGGTCGGAATGTCGGGTCTCCCAGTCGGATTCGAAGATGACCGTAAACTGAAACACGACGTTCACGTCGGGCGTGACGTCATTCCCAGCGACAAGGCAAAATACTCGGAAGTCGGAGCTGGGAATGACGTCACATCCGAGTTGACCGTCAACTTTCGACTAGGAAGTCGGAACCTCTGATTACGGAGCACAACTGGAACGCACCAGGAGACCAACCACGGGACAGCCGCCGTCCAGAGACCTGTCACGGACGTCTCATTGTGTTTTCATTGTGTTTTCTCCTGATTAGCTGGCACCTCCACTACCCGTCACCATGCCCGCTCTGCTGGAGAGACCCAAGCTTTCCAACGCCATGGCCAGAGCCCTCCATAAGCACATCATGAGAGAGAGGGAGCGCAAGAGACAAGGTCGCTGTCACGTTGATGTGACTGAATAAATAAATACATACAAATATTCAGGTTATTGTGACACTTATCTTGCATCGCACACATCTGTCTCTCCCATTGTGTAGAGGAGGAAGAGGTGGACAAGATGATGGAACAGAAGATGAAGGAGGAAGAGGAGAGGAAACGGACGAAAGAGATAGAAGAGAGGATGTCTCTGGAGGAAACCAAAGAGCAGGTTTGGAAGGACTGGATTCGATGTGTCTGCCCACACAGGGCAATCCACCGCAGGGGTTTTAGTTTGATGTCCGCCTCGTTGTAAATACTTGACATTGGGCGGTATTTCACGCTCTTGGTTCGCTTTGGTGTCACACTATTCCGATGATATTACAGATGAGCGTCTTTGAATCTCAAGCTTTTCCTGCCGATGTTCAGGGATCGTCTAAAAAGTGCCCTGCAGCAAAAATGTGAAACCGCAATCTCATCTTAAATTCCAGGATAAATAATTTAAACCTGTTTTATTGTGATCAGAAGCCCTCCCTATAGATTCAATCTTCAAGAAGTTGTTAATTGTCACACACATATACAGGATGTGCAGTGAAATGAAAAGGTGACGATGCCCAGCGGAACAGAACAAGACAAATATCACAAATTAGAGGAATCAGAATCAGAATATCCACACTATGTACAGTCTTTACAGGAAAAAGGAATGAGAAATGTAACCAAATAAACAAACAGCAAGGCTTATGAACAAGTAGGCATGTAAACAACAAGACAATATATAAAAAAAGTTAAGTACTATAAAAATACTATTAAGTTATGTAGTAGCAGCTCCATAACTGTTTTTTGCTATAAAGACTGTAAATAGTGTATGGATATACATTGCACATCCACACAATCAACAATGGGCATCTATAATATACCGTGAATTTTAGTAATCAATAACACACAGCCAGATACACACAAGACTGTCCAAACGTAACCCTCTTCTCGATCAGAGTTCCAATAACTCATGGGAGCATTGACTTGAGTTGGTTCAGCCGGCGGATGATGGCTCAGTCTCAGAGACCACAGTGAACCGAGCCCTCACAGTCAGGTAAGGTCTTCTTGTCTGACTGTATTTATTTCCCGCCTTTTGTGTCATCGAGCAGGTGATGAAGATGGGGGAGAAGCTGCAGGGGCTCCAGGAGGAGAAGCACCAGCTCTTCCTGCAGCTCAAGAAGGTTCTCCACGAGGAGGAGAAGCGCCGCCGGAAGGAGCAGAGGTAGTGAGTGACTTTGGTACAGCGCCCTATACACCACCTTCCCCCCGGCCCCCTGCATACGCTTTGTATTCACTGGAGTGCGTGTGCTCTTCGCTCCCCGACCCCGCACCCCACCCGGCTCCACCCCAAACTAGTGACATCACAACGCTGACGTCGGCCAACTACCAGCCCAGTCTGCCCATGCACCCGGGACAGCACCTCCTCAACATTCAAGGTGAGAACTCCCAATTTATTACCTTTCACCATCATGTACAATACTCTTAATATCATGTGTAACACTACGTCTCAATATTACCTTGCACTATTACTGAGCAATACTACCTTTCATCATCATGTGCAATATTCCTCATGTGCAATAGTACTTCTCACTACTATTTCTCAGTTCTCACCATTGCCAACTTGTTTTGTTTACTAAATATCTTGCCTATATTTTTCTTTAGGCTTATTCACTGTACATTTATTATTTTATTATTCTTATTTTGCGCAATCTCTGGCAAAATAATTTCCTTCATCTGTTTAGAGACGCTAATTGTGACTTTTTCAAATAATTATGTTATAATTCCCGAAAAAAAACAAACAAACAAAGGATACTTCGGTTATGCGAATATTTGGGGCCTACATGCGCAATGGTAGCAAACAGAAACCTGTATAACTGATGGAGTTGATTCGTCAAAATTCTTGTTTGTTAAGCGTTCAATGGTTAGTTGCATAGTCCTGTTCCTCATGCTATTCTGACAATTGCATGTTGTGTTTTCCTCCCTCAAGGCAGTTCAGTCAGCCATAGTAGACCTGGGGCATTGCTGGGGGAACGCAGTAAACAGCTCTTCCCAACTCCTGTGATCCCTGTAAGTGCAATAGCTGCTATTTTGAACAGCGTCTGGGTGCTAATGTCATTTGAGTGCATCATTGATTTTTATTAGGCATGTCAAACAATCAGAGCAGTGGTATGAGCAAATAATTGATTGTTCAGATTCACTGACGGGGTCAGAAATGGAACACCCTTGTAGGGCTGAATGCGGGGAAAATGAGTCCTGTTGGTGGTGCAGAATCTTATTGGCTGCGTTCTACTAGTGGGAGGTGGCAAAGAGCTAATAATATTCAATTGTTGTTACAGCCAACCTTATCCAACAATCCATCAATTTAATTGAAGCCTCCTCACTCGGAGCAGCAATGCGGCACGCTTACCTGACCTCAACTCTATGGCTCTTTTTGTTCCTGTCCCCGTCCCCCACCCTCCCTCAGGGACGACACTACCAGAACCAGCCGAGCTTCAGCGCCAGCTCGGCGGAACACGGCCAGTTCAGCGGGAGCCAGGGGGTCCACGAGCCGTACAGCGTGTCGCAGGCCCAGCACGCGTCCAGCTATGCCCCCGGACCCTCCTCCGTGCCCGTCAGCTTCGCAAACAGCTCCCAGATCAGAGGTGGCGGTCACATGTCTCTTTTGTTGACGGATTGGCTCTGCATCGTTCAATGCTATTTGACTTAATAGGCCAGACCTGTCATTGTAAACAATGTGAATTGTGTTACGGTATAGTTTTCTGTTTCTCCTTCTTCTGGAGGTTAAGGTCTCGCTTCCCTAGTCGCTGATACTCATGGGTCAATCACCTGTATTATGTGTTGTCTACCCCCATCAGGTGCGTCTGCATTCCAGACCATGCCCTACTTACCCCACCAGCAGTCCGGCTACCCTGCGCATAGCCACTTCACCTCCCAGCCCGGTCAGTGTCTCTCTCTTTCTCTCTCTACGCTACTCTCTCTCTCTATTGCCACCCAGTGGGCAGGTAGAAGAAAAACAACAGAGAGGCAACTACAACTTTGACTTTAACTATGCATTTTAAAAGCACAGGGATAATAATAATGCAGCTCCTGTTTTTTGTTGTTGTGCAGGCTTCATCTCTGGAGCGGGGATTTCCCTGCAGAAGCAGCTGGAACACGCTAACCAACAGTCGGGCTTCACCGATGCCGTGAGTCCACAGTACACTCTGAAAGAAAGCCGAGAAGAACGGAATTGAGGCCCTGATGAACAGTGCAGTGAGGTTTGCTGATGTGTGACGTGTGTCTTGCAGGGAGCCCTGAGACCCATGCACCCGCAGGCCCTCCACGCCACCGCCTCGGGCCTGCTGCCCACGCCCTCCATGGCAGGACAGATCCCCACCGCCAAGGTGAGGTCTCCAGCGCAACACGACACACGCAGATAATACAGCTTTCTCTTTCTTTCTAAGCTTTCTCTAAGTCTTATCTGCTTGTATTTGATGGTGATACACTCACCAGCTTGGGTCGTCCTCCTTGGCTGATACAAAGGTGGATGACCCAAGCTGTCTGTCGAGCTGCAACATTGGTGAGTCTGTGACCGTTAAATACAAGCAGTTCAGACTTGTACTTCCATGAATAGGACACTCCACGGTAGGCTAATTGCGCATAAGAGGTGACGTCCTCCGACGAGAGAGGCTTGAGCTTGTCGGATATGCAACATCGCTCATTATAAGGACGCTAAGCAGGTCGGCTACATACAGAATGCTTTTGTTTTTGCTGGTTCCTGCACACTCTGCTTGGGTAAAAACGTAGCAGCAGCGGTGGACGAGAGACTGCGGGACAGAGCAGATAGAAGTATCGCCTTCTACACGCGTATGCTTGTAGAACACTTGTATTGATTCAGCATCGGCCGTTTTACTGCACTTACAGTAATGAGCGTAGTTAGAGGGGCTCCTGTGCGTGACGCTGTCCATCACACCACAGCCTCCGACGCAGCAGAAGAGAGGCAGGTGATGATCAATTACACCAAAAATGTTCGAAAGCTATTCTATTCTACTATCAATTCTGCGGCCTTTCATAATTTAGCCGCGAGGCCCGTATAATATGTCTTCGGTACTCGCGATGGAGCGAGAGAACCAACCACTGATGCTAATGCACTCTCTAGCGTTTCTATCATGTTAGGGGCGGGGTCAAGTCTCCAGGGGCCGCACTGCATCATCAATTCCTGTTAGCGGAGCCTAAGAGAGTATGGTGTGTCCACTGACGTTGTTTTCCCCCCCCCCCAGGCACCGTTCCAGGGCTCCCCCCAGGCTGCTCCGCGCCACGCCTTCCTGTCCCACGCACAAGGTACACAGAGGTTCTACCACCACAGCAAGTAGAGCCCGCTGTCACCCCCCCAAGAGAGCCGGTGTAGACATCCGTCACCACCGAGCCTGAACGGAAACATCGGAAAGTGTGCCCCGCCCCTTCCATTGTTGGCAATCAAGGCTTCAGTTCAAACCTTTTAAATACCATGCTGCCAATTAGTCCTCGTTTGTTTTTTTACCAGGTTGTTTCCGTTAGCATTCAGAAATGTTCCAGAGACATGGAATTTATAATTAAGCGATTGTTAATAAATGCCACCCAAAACATTTTCGGATCCCTTTACTTCCTTTGAAATAAAAATGAAACCACAGTAACAATTTGCATGGTCTTTATTTTCAGCTGGGGAGACATTCTGCACAGTTAGGACATTTCTATGAACACAAAAGTCAGGATACCAAAACATTTCACCCACTCATGAATCCTAGCACAGTTAGAAAACATCAGGACACAGTTTCCTCTCGACGAATGTGGTCCCGTCTTTCCTCCAACCCCGTTTCCGTTTGTCGTGTCCACAGACCCCCATCCAAGGCTCCGTTTCAAAGCAATAGACGAAGATAATGATGGCTGGGTCACTCGTGGTCCTCGTAGGAGGAGTACCCAGTATGTAGTAGAGGCATCCTTTGAAAAACAACCACCACAGTTGGTTATATTTTAACTACACCTGGCGCTGCTGCTGCTTCGAGTGGCTTTATTTTAATACAGGGTGATATACACGTTAAATGCAAAGCAAAATAAACAAAACACACAAATTCCACTTTGAAGGACACAATGTTGATTCCGCAGGTTGGCATATCATTTTCTCTTTTATTTATCACGGTGCACTTGGAACGTACTCCCAACGGAACTTAAACGACGGCGCTAATCTAGAGCCCTTGATAACTCTGGCGGGGGGACCAATATAATATTGAAACAAAGAACAAGTTTTTTTGGACTGTCGTGACATTGTCATATGCGCGTGTAAAAGGAGACTAGGAAGTATAAAGGAATGGAGAATTAGCGGGCCGAGAAGCCGTCCCTCCTGCGCTTCTCCCCAGGTTCACGTCCATCTTGTTCGCCCCTGAAAGCAAAAGAGGAAGAGTAAGGACAGTAGAGAGGCTAGTGCAGCATCAACACCAGGATCCACATGTAGTTACACTAGCATAGCATTAACAGCGCTTTTCAAGACAGTAACGCACTTCACATATTGTGTGTATTGGGGGGGGGGGGGGGGGGGAAGGTTGACACCATTCATCTAATATCAAGGCCTTTCACAGTTGTGAAACCGCTTGGTTTCGCAACTGTGAGGGTTAACAACCACAGGCTTTAAACGAGACAAGGTTGTGTGGGTGTACTATTGCTGCTGCTGCTTGCAGCTTTCTCCAGAACCGCTCACCCAAACATCTTTCCACTTCCCTTGGGTCTTCAGCAATACCCCCGGCCAAGTGTGACGTCCATTGGATGTCGAGAAAAGAGATGGTATACTCCTCCAGTTACCAGTCAGGTGCAGACACACCTGGAAACTTACCTGTGGTCGATGTTTATTCGTTCAGAACCTTTGTGCCGACAGCAGCCTCTTCCCCCATCGCAGTCTGAATGGTGACCTGGGCAAAGTAATCAATGGTGACGTTAAGTCGATGGTTCGTCAGCGATTTGTGCCCCCCACCGACGCACCACATGCTCCCATGTGGGGATCCAAGGTCTAGCGACTGGATAGTGTCAAGCCCTCAAATCAGAATCGTGTAACACCCAATAGAAATGGCAGGACTGAAGTTGGAGTGGAACTCTCAAAACCTGGTTTGCGTTTCGCTCCCTGATGGGGCAGAGAGCGTACACACTACTCTACTGGGGTGGATGGGCCACTGCAATCAGCCATGCAATTTTAAAATAATTTATTTTAATTATTGTAAACAAAAATTATGTTGGGTGCCTCAAATGCCATTTGTTTTATTTACAAAGCGTATGTCAAATAGGAACAAAAAGGTGATTTGTACATTTCCAAAGTTTCAATTAAATGCACAGCATTTAATTAAAGTGCTATTCAAGAGCATGCAAATAATTGTTTCAGAAATACTGCAGAAAAATACTGACTGCAAAATATTGTCCTGCTATAGAAAAATTAATTAATGATACTGTAGCTCACGAATGGCTATAGACCAAATATAGTTCTGACTTAATATAATGGCAATTTTCAGTTTGTCCAATTTCCTTTCCGTTTCCATGATTACACATGTAAAGTGATCCTACGCAGACCCAAAGCAACAGATTTTCCAGTCGTGTAACAGTTGCCGTTTAGTTTGTTGTTTATTGAAGTATGGCTACAAAGACAATGAACGTACCAGGGTTTTCCAATCCTGTGAGAACTGTGTGCGCTCCCTCTACCTGTGCCTCCCCCTTCCTGTCACCTATGCCCCTACCTATCCACTCCAGTGCATCCAGTGACCACCACCAAGCGTCCAAAATAATAATGCAAGTAATGTCTAATAAAAATAAAATATGACAAATAAACAAATGGCTCCTACAGGAGGCATAAGTACAAACAAGTGAAAAAAGAAATGGTATGAAATCCAGACTGTTGGATGGCTAGTTTTCAGTCCCTGAATACTAATTTGCAGCAAAATGTGTTATAGTAGTGTTTGAATGCACCCAAGCCCTATCGGGAGACACCGATCACACCCAAACCTCTCTTGCATCCACGCACACGTCAACACAGTACACCTCAGCACAGCCGCTAGCAAAAAATATATATTTAAAGCTACTTTTTAAAATGTTGCAGGCTCAACCGATGGCGACAGGCGTGCGACTACTGACCATAAAGCTGTCTCCGGCGTCGTACTTGCTCTGGATCTCCTTGCCCAGGTCGCTGACTGGCAGCTTGAGGTCCTCCTTCTGGTCCCCGTTGTCCTTAAGCAAAGACATGTAGCCGTCTTCCAGCCCCACCAGCTGGGAGAGGGGGAGGACATTTGTTGAAAGGCAGCTTGCAGAAACATTTTATTTCATATTAAATTCCCAAAAAATCTGGAATTATATTTCATTAAAAAAAGACTAAAGTGTGGATCTTTGATTCACTGATTATTTGCACTTGTTCTATTGCACACTGTGGCATCAGCACTTTTTTCCTTATGCATAACAAATATTCCAAGATTGATTTAATATCCATTTCTCATTCATGCTGATCTTTTTTACTGTAAATATTGTAGCTATTCTGATCCCTCCAATTCAAGTTATCTTTAGTATTCTTTTGCACTTTCCGCTGAGCATCGCCACTTTTAATGTCACTGCATATCCTGTATGTATCAAAGTTCTTGAATCTAATAAACTGATTTTGATGCTCCGTACTTCAATCATCCCTTACCTGATAGTCCAGTCTGGTGACATTAGGAACGTCCATGTTGTGTGTGGAGGGGCAAATATCTTCATACTTCTTGCCAGTGAAGATATCTATACCAACCATGTGGACCTGCGCGACACATACAATATACGTGTATTTAAAATAAATAAGTGCAAATGCAATTCTGCAAACAATACACGAATTAGCACATTATTCAAATTAATGCCCTGCAAGTTAAGTCCAGTAACATTATTATATGCAGTCCATGTATTTTCTTTGACAGGAGTCAAATTAAGAAAGGAAAAATTACACAAGGGACTGATTGAGTACAAACATGGCATCATGTCAGGCATTATTATCAATATCATCATCATCATCATGAGCCTATTAATGTCATGCCATCATTTGCCCACGGGCTGACCTTAGCGTGGCCGTGCTTGCCGGTCTTGGAGGTGGACATCTCAACGATCTTGCAGGGTCTGCCTTTCAGCACCACATGCCCATTTTTGCGCAGAGATGAGCATTGCATGGGGTAGGTGCTGGAGGCCCCGGAATCCGCCTTGTTAAACTCAGGGTCCTGCATGGTGGTGGTGGTGGTGGCCTGAATCTGCCGGACAAAGATGCAAACATTGATTAAAAGTTGTATGTTATTTTTGCATCTGTGTATGTTGGTGTATGTTATTTTTTATTTAAATCCACCAAGCGGCATAAGAAGGTCTTGTTCGGATCCTATACATTGGACTGCATCGGCATGCACAATGGTGCCATACTCGGGTTTGGCCCCTCTGTGTGTGTGTGTGTGTGTGTGTGTGTGTGTGTGTGTGTGTGTGTGTGTGTGTGTGTGTGTGTGTGTGTGTGTGTGTGTGTGTGTGTGTGTGTGTGTGTGTGTGTGGAGGGGAAAAAAAAAAAACCTTACGTGGCAGTCCTGAAGCAGCCGGGGGATCGAACCTGCTTCAAAACCATCGTACGGGTTTCTTTTGTAACGTCAACATACCGACTGGGTGACCGATTACATGGCTTGTGTACATACCGCTTAGTTTGACTCGGTGTGTGTGTGTTTTAGTTTGCGCTAAATGAAACTTGGCAAAAAGTCATCAGTCGGATGCTGAGTGATGTGCTGGCGCTAACTAAACACCGGGGCTACTGCTGCTGCTACCGTCAAGCTACATCTGTACAGAGCAACACGGCGGCGGCGGGGCTGACCGCAGTATACACACATCATCATAGAACTGCACGAGGTCCTCATGTCACGCATTGCTGATACACATTTTTGGCACACGCGAGTTGTCCGCTGCAGCAGCAGCAGCAGCAGCAGCGGCGGCCTAGCGCGTCCAGAACGTGCCTTCAATAAAGCGCTGAGCTCGGCCACATGGGCCGCGGCCCGCCACGGAGAGAGCGCGCCTTTGTTAAAAAATATATTACCAAAAAAAAAAATTATAAATGTATGTCTTTTAGAGTAACCGATCTGAACGGTTTAATGTAGCATCGTTATAAATGTTGACACTTGAAACAAAAGAAAATGATGGTTCTGTACATGAAATAAACGCGTTTGAAGCGGCTGCGCGCTCAGTGAGGGCGCAGCGGCGGCGCAGCGGAGCGGCAGCGGCCCCGAGGCTGCGCGAGGAGGATGACGAAGCTAACGGCGGCTAGGCGGCGCGAGGAGGAGGATGGTGAAGCTAACGACGGCGGCGGCGCGTGGTGGCGGCGGCTACAGCGGCGCGAGGCGCTACAACAGGAACGAACAAACGCACGCGTTCCGCCGCCGCTCGCTCGACGTCCCCCGTCACGAGCGAGCGACCGCCGAACAAACCGCAGAAGATGCACCGCAGCACGGCCGTGTGATCTCCACGAGCCCCCCCGTCTCGTCTCGTCCGGCGGCTCCGTGCTACAGACACGGACCGGGTTTTTTTTTGTTGTTGGTTCGGTAGTTTTGTGGCCCAGTGCGGCGACATTATTACCACATGCACAAAATAAAATCTAATAAAATAAAATCTAATAAAATGTGCAGGCCGTGGTGATTATCTCATTGACGTAGCGCTCGAAATACGAGCCCCTCGTGCCGCCCCGACACTGGACGTGATGTTATCCGACTTACCGGTGGTAGCGCGGTCTCCTTTCTTGTTTTACTCCTAACGGGGTTTTTTAAAAGCTCCTCGAGCGACTGCCCTCTTTGCTGTGGCCCGGATATCCGCACTGTGCCGTCGCGTGGTCTGACTGGTCTGCCGCCTGCCGAGGTTCCCCCCCTCCCGCAACGAGCGCGCGCCTCCTCTTCTTCTTCTTCTTCTTCTTCCCTCCCCTCCTCCTCCTCCTCCTCTTTCTCTTCTTCTATTTCTTCTTGTTGTTTGTCGGCGCAGCTTTCTTTTTTTATGTGTCTTTCATTCCAGTGGGTTCTCCAGTGCTCTGCCTCCTCGGTCACACGCACCACAAACGCAGTAGCTCCGACGTCGAGGCTAACACGTAGCAGGCCTGACACCAGCTCCCAAAAAAAAAGAGAAAGAGCTGGCTGTGTTCCAGGCCTTTATCTACTGACGCGTGTTCTTCTTCCCGCCCTTCGGTTCACTCGCGGGGTTAGCAAACCACCGCGATGAAAGCACACCGCCACCTACTGCAGCAGAGTGTATCATCATCATCATCATCATCATCATATTCTAGTCTGTCCAGTTGATATGCCCTCACCAGTGTTTATCTGAACACCCCCAACATCAAACCCCAGATCCCATCCCTGGCCAGTCTCTGACCGCCATTGCAAAACATTTTCCTTTAAATATGGCATATTGGGGACAATTGAATATAAAACGTGGTTGAACACAGAATGGTCATATGGTGTCCCGATAACAACGCTGAACGAAGGACAAATGTCTCGCCTGCCCGGTGAGGTGTGCCCGTACGCCCAGAGTATGTTGTCAAAGTATGTTGGTGTCACATGGCAAAACAAAGCTTTCATTAGCCTATGTTACAGTATATTTGTGTTGATTTAGGATTTTACAGCACAACAGTTCTCCCAATATGGTGGAGGATCACCAACCAAAGATCCAGGGCAGAGATATTGACGGCACAAACGCTGCATTTTGCCGAGAATCACCAAGGCTCATAGTGTCGTGTCGTGTCGTGTTTCCATGTCGTGGAAAGGAGTGAAAGCACATATTCTCAGCAATTGAGGTAAAACAGACATTTATTGGTTGACAACAGCATCATTTTGAAATAATCTCTAACTATGAACCTACGTGATATGGTTTTTACTGGAAAATCAATTTGCGGCCCTGGGCAGTGTGCCCAGGGCCACTCCTTGTCCGTCTTCCTCTCTCCCGACACCCAGGGTGCACATACCCAGGGGGGAGGGTACTCTGTTTGGAGGCTATCTCCATGACGCAGTGCTCCCTCCAAACGGAACGGAGGGGTATCAACATTACGAAAATGGGGACGCACTCCGAATTGGTTAAAGCGGCCTGGGCAGACAGATTGTTAAATTAATGACATAATCCTACCGATTTTGTGAGATTGGGCTCATATGTGTGTGTAAAAGAGAGACTAGGGAGCATAAAGGGATGGAGAAATTAGCTGGGGTCCGAGAAGCAGTCACTCCTGCGCCTCTCCCCCAGGTTCAAGTGCGTCTTGTGGGCCCCTGAAACCAAAGGAGGAAGGGTCAGGAGATGAGAGAGAGGCTAGTTCCCTGTGCCCTGTCGATAACCAACACATCAGAATTAACATGTATGTATATAATAATACTAATAATAATAATTCATTGCACTTATATGATGCTGTTTAACATTTACATGTACATTTAGTGCATTTGGCAGATGTTTTTTATCCAAAGCGACTTATAAAAAGTAAATTTTAAGACACCCAAAGCGCTTTAAAGAGGTAGTGTTTTGAGGCCCATGTCTGTTGGGAGTTGCTCTTCTGTACAGGTTGCACTAGCAATCTATACACACAGACAGACAGATAGACAGACAGACAGATAGACAGGGGGTCCAATATTACCTTTAGCTAGAGACAGTCTTGATGCCGACAGCGGTTTCTTCTCCCATCGAGGACAGAATGGTGACCTAGGCAACCGCAAAAGAGGTTGACGTGGCGTTAGGTGAATAGCTTGTCAGCGATGAGTTTGCAGGTATTGTGGTCAGCATTTTTTACTTGCTACGTGTTTGGAGAAGTTTATCTACTCTAGCATTCACCCGGAACATAATCTTATAAGATATCTATACCAACCATGTGGACCTGCAGCACGTTCACAACATGTATTAAAAATAAATGTACATGTGCAAATACAAGTCTGTGATCCATTACATACATACACACATACAATGGGGGGTGGGAGTCAGTGGGTTTAAATGTTAATATAACGTGTAGTATAGTGTCCATAGGGCGTGGGAATCGGTTTGGATCAGTGGGGGTCCCGGGTCTTGTTAATGAGTCCAGTTGACGTGGGGAAGAAGCTGTTCTTGTGGTGTTGGTCCTGATGGACCGCAACCTCCTGTCAGAGGGGAGAGACTTTTATGTTCGGGGTGGGAGGGGTCGACCACAATCTTACCTGCACTCCTCAGGGTCCTGGAGGCGTGCAGGTCCTGGAGAGATGGCAGATTGCAGCCAATCACCTTCTCAGCAGAGCCTTGTACTTGGCAGTGGTAGCAGCGTACCAGATGCTGATGGAGGAGGTGAGGCTGGACTCAATGATGGCGGTGTAGAAGTGCACCATCATTGTCTTTGGCAGGTTGAACTTCAAACAGACTGATGACTGGAGGTGCAGGCGTTTGTGTAAAGGGAGAAGAGTAGAGGGGAAAGGACGCAGCCTTGAGGGGAACTGGTGCTGATGGAGTCAGAGACATGTTTCCCCAGCCTCAGATGCTGCTTCCTGTTGGACAGGAAGTCTGTGATCCACCTGCAGGTGAAGTCAGGCACGCTCAGCTGGGAGAGCTTGTCCTGCAGCAGAACCAGGTTGATTGTGAAATCCAGAAACAGGACCCTGGCGTAGGTTCCTGATGCGTCCAGGTGTCTACAGACCCTTTGGCTCTGTAGGCAAGCTGCAGTGGGTCCAGGAGTGGGTCAGTCATGGCTTTGAGGTGGGTCAACACAAGACGCGCAAATGACTTCATTACCACAGAGGTCAGGGCGACAGGTCTGCCGTCAATAAGTCCTGTGATTCTTGGCTTTTGGGGGACAGGGATGATGGGATAGGTTTTAAAGCAAGCTGGCATGGAGAGGCACTGGAGACATGGCATGTCACCAGTGAGGTGTTGAAGATGCCCGTGAACACAGGCAAGACAGCTGATTTGCAGTGCTTCAGGGTGGACAGACTGGTCCGGCTGCTTTGCGGGGTTTTGTCTCTTGCACAGTGTACATCCCTCTTCTGTATGGAAAGAGTTGTTGTTGTGGGGGTGAGTGGCTGTGATGAAGCCCCTGCTGTGGTGTGTGTGAGTGGGGGGGGGGGGGGGGGGGGGGCACTCTCCCATTGTCTTTTTAAGTAGCGACTGTAGTAGCTTCACTAGTGCACTTCTTGCAGAGGTCTGGTCAGGTTTTGAGCTATGTGCTTGGGGCCGAACCACAGTGGTTGGACCAATCAGCATCCTATGAGGAACTATGGGCAGCTAAAGGCGTGGTGACGGAAAGATGGTTCATCCAATCACCTGCCAAGTAATTGGCAGGTGATTGGAATCTGGGAAGTCCCAGACTTCCCAGACTTCCCAGATTCTGTGTAACAAAACATCTGGTGCATCAGGTTAGGATGGACTGCAAACGCGGATGTCAACACACGACAGCATGCTGAACCGATGGGGAAGTACACACTAGATTCAAGCTTCAAGAGGTTTAATTGTCACATGTGGGATTTGCAGTGAAATGAAAAAAAATAAAAAATAAATACTCACCATAAAATTTTCATCTGCCTCAAACTTGTTCTGGATCTCCTTGCCCAGGTCGTTGAGAGGCAGTTTGAGGTCCTCCTTCTGATCTCCGTTTTCCTTAAGTAAAGACATGTAGCCCTCATCGATCCCAACCAGCTGTGATTGGGAGAGGGAGAGAGAGAGAGAGAGAGAGAGAGAGAGAGAGAGAGAGAAAGGGGGGGGGGAATTCAATTAAAGGCAGATTGCAGAACATGTTATTTTACACACACACACACACACACACACACACACACACACACACCTGGAGTTTGTAATAAAAAGCCACCGTCCTTTCCCTTACCAGATAATCCAGTCTTTCGACGTTGGGAACATCCATGTTGTGTGTGGAGGGACAAATATCTTCATGCTTCTTGCCAGTGAAGATATCTAGACCAACAATGTGGACCTGCACCACATAGAACCCATTTTTAATTCAAAAGAAATGAATACATGGAATAATAAATGTACAGTGACTAAGCCTAAAGAAAAAATATAGGTAAGATATTTAGTAAACAAAAGTTGACAATGGTATTGAGAAGTAGTCGTGAGAAGTACTATTGCAAATGAGGGATATTGCACATGACTATATTAATTTGGGCATCTCTTCCCTGATTGGTTCAGGGAATCCATCTTGCCCATCAATCAAAGGGATCTGAAATACAACGCTTTTCAATGGCAGAGGGCGATATTTTGTTGGTTGTTAGTTCTAAAATATATCTATATATCTCTCTTCCGCTCCATTAATCTCTCTTTACAACCCTTGGATCTTACCAACAGCACCTTTAACATCACAATTAATGTGTGTAGCAGATCATATACAGATCACTATATTGTATTTCACCAAACTACTTCTAAACTGACACGCAAAACTAACAACATGGAACAGCTGTGCAATAATAGCAATATACTTGCTTTGACACTACTACAGGGCACAGTGGAGTTCTGCCTTGCTTAAAGGTACTCTTAGAACTCTTACATTAGCATGTGCATGGACACGCCACAAAGGTCCTGTCAATGAATGATTGGGTTGGTTCTGTCTCTTGCCACAGACATCTATCTATCTATCTATCTATCTATCTATCTATCTATCTATCTATCTATCTATCAATCAATCAATAATCTATCTATCTTTTTAGCTTTATTTGCTTACACATATAGTATTGAAGTTTTTATTCTCATCATTATTTGTAGATAATAACGTAATAGTGTTCTCATCTCTTATCTTATTATTCTCTGTTATTATTACCTCACAACATCATGTGCACTTTCCTCAGTATTACGTGCAATATTAATATTACTGTCCAACATCATGTGCAATACTCTATCATGTGCTATATTATTATTATTATCATGTTGTCTCTAAATATTATCTATAACACTACCTCTCATCTCCTCTCATCATCATGTGCAATATTCTTAAGTCGTGTCCAATAATATCAATTATGGCAAATTGTTTTCACCGTCGGAATATCTTATCTTGCCGACATATTTGTATATTCTTTATTTTTAGCATTCTGTTTTCCATATTGTATCGCTATGTAACCTGGCACAAGAATTTCCTTCGGGATTAATAAAGTTCTATTCTATTCTATTCTATTCTAAAAAAAAGAGTGTGTGTGTGTGTGTGTGTGTGTGTGTGTGTGTAATGTACATACAGGTAATAGGTTGATAAGAGTTCTTGGTCGTGCTGAATAGATATTATTGTGTGTGTGTGTGTGTGTGTGTGTAATGTACATACAGGTAATAGGTTGATAAGAGTTCTTGGTAGTGCTGAATAGATATTATTGTGTGTGTGTGTGTGTGTTTGTGTGTGTGTAGTGGGCCTTCAGCCATGGCAGGGGCATTATCTCCGGTATGATTATAATTTTTATTATCATCATCAGCATCAACACGATCCTTTTAAAGTGACCTGATCATTTGCCCGCAGACTGACCTTAGCGTGGCCGTGTTTGCCGGTCTTGGAGGTGGACATCTCAACGATCTTGCAGGGTCTGCCTTTCAGCACCACGTTGCCATTCTTGCGCAGGGATGAGCATTGCATGGGGTAGGTGCTGGACGCTCCAGAATCCGCCTTGTTGAATTCATGATCGTGCATGCAATCCTCAGCCTGTTGTGTTTGCGGGACAAAAACAACAAACAACAAAGATTTATTCAGGTTACTGTCCGCCCGCCGGTCATATCTGATTATCAATATCATCAGCATTTTTGTTTTGTTCATTTTTGATCTGATCGTAAAATAAACACATTTTGTTCATGTACACATTATTTGCACCACTCTGTTTCTGCAATGGCACAAGATTGTGCACGGGCTTATATAATGGCAATCAATCCATATGTATTCAGGCACAGTAAAAGCTGGGTTAATAGAGCTGAATGATATTGTAAAAAAAAAAATCATATGGTGATTATTTTGAGAGATGTTGCAACTGCGATGTGATCCACTATAAGTGGGAATTGTCATTTTTGCATCACAATTTTCATTTTCACTGAAAAAATAACTGGATCCTGGACTTCCTGACGGGCAGACCCCAGGTGGTGAGAATGGGCAGTCTCAACTCCTCTGTACTGACCCTGAGCACTGGAGCCCGTACTCAGTCCCCTCCTGTACGCCCTATACACCGATGACTGCGTAGCCACACACGGCTCCAACACCACCCTTAAGTTCGCGGATGACACCACCATCCTGGGTCTCATCACCAACAATGATGAGACCGCCTACGGAGCAGAGGTCAGGTACTTCAGTTGGCAACATAGTGTCAGGGCATGAACCGCTCTCTCAACATCTGCAAGACGAAGGAGATGATCACAGACAGGCCAGATTGGCTAGTTCAATCATCTTCATAGTATAATGTAATATCTAATATTAGTTATACAGACTGTCACAAGGGTAGTCTCTACGTTCATGTGCCGTGAATAAATTAATGGGTGAATTAATAAAACAGAATTCACCCCCACAGAAACCTGGTGAAACTGTTAACGTCACATCAAATACAGATTGGATGAGGTCTATCTGGTGTTCTGAACAGGGTTTGCCTCTGGGGCAAAAATAAAAGTGTTACATAGCAGTTAGGAATCTGGTTATTGCCTCCACCCCGTTCTGTGCAGTTGAGGCACTCCATTATTTTTGCTTATATTGGAAGAAAATTGCAGAAAATGATTGACAAACTCATTTCCACTACCCCAACAGGGGCCTGTGTTGTGTTAAGTCGGTGGCGTGTCCCTTTAACAATTGTGTGTGCATGTTAGTGTGCATGTAACATACTGACTGAAATTCAGTCTTCATTGAGCCAGAGGGAAGTTTTTCATATATTTATATTTTTCCGCTTGTGCAAAACAAGTTGATAAATTCTCATCACTGTGCTTGAGTTCAGAATACCCGGTGGTAGCATGTCCTCTCCGCGTCGGTGTCCCTTCATTGTGATGTCACAAGAAGAACACGATTTGAGTTCGGAACTGAATAGGACATTCACACTGCTTAGTGTCGGAGACGAGCAAAAACATACAATTTTACGCCTGTTTTCTTTCAATTACGGTTTTAATTGTATTAACAGTGGCAAAATGGCATGGACTACTATGTTCAAGATCATAGAAGATATGCTAACACATTTAAAGGGGCCCTATTATACCACCAGGTGTGAGCATGATTAGCCCTTACAAGCCATTTCAAAATCGTCATATGACTAAAATGGTAATTATGACAAACTGACATCACAAGTGGGAGTGTCCATGACTTGATCAGCCTACCAGCCTAACCAGTGGACCACACCAAATGTTTAGTCAGCATACATCTACTGTATGTGGACACTCCCACTTGTGGTGTCACTTCTTCACAATGACAATTTTAGTCACATGATGATTTTGAGTCACATAATGATTTTGGCTTTTATGAGCTAATCACGCTCACACCTGGTGCTATAATAGGGTCCCTTTAAAACAAAAGAAGCACGCCTCTTTAAGACTTGCTTTATGTTCCACATTTTGCACACCAGAAACCTTTTTTTCTCCCTGTTATCCCAAAATACAAGCTGAGATAATAAACATATAGTTTATGTTCGTCTCTATTACGTTCACCTATTGCTCTCCCCATCCAATTGCCCACCGTAGGCTATATATGTATTATATTCTAGCTTGTTTTGCCACTGTTTTTATTTCTCTATTTTGTTGCTGCAACATCTGAATTTCCCGCACAAGATTGGTGTTATCTATAAGCAAGCTATGGATCAAATGTAGGAGTGTCACCCCCAGATGAGCACCGCAGGCCGGACAGATACAAGGTTAACATGAAGGTCTACATCACAAGATCTGCAGGAAAGAGAGAGGCCTAAAGATCCACCGACCAAGGATGAAATGCAATGAGGGTTTCAATCAGATTTTGTGGGGGCTGCAGGCAAACTGTCTTACTTTGTTTTCACCCTTTCTCTAACTGAATGTTGGTGTTGGCGGTGTTCAAAGAAGTACCCAAAACTTTTTTCTTCAGTAGAACTATTAATACCGCACAGTGAAAATACTGTCAAAGAAAAAGAAAAGCCCATTCAATTGTTTACAGTGAAAGAGAGGTATGAGCAGCAGAATGTACTTAGCCTACTTTTAGGCTACTTAACATTTGTTCAAGGCTGAGCGTTTCATTCTTATATAATTATGGATAGTTTAAAGAATAATAATGCATCATATGTATTTATTTTACAGTCCAATGATCATCACATTATAATCTATAATAGTGATTTGTTCAAAACAATGCTGTTGCAGTTTGCTAATCCATGTTTATTTATATACAGTATGTGAAAATAAAGGGGTACTCTGGGTAAGAGTAGTACCGGGAGATGGCTAGATCCACCAAGAGACTTGAGCTGTGGCTGTGGCTGTGGCTGCACAGAGGCTGCAGATAGAGCCTCCAGGTGGCTCGGCATCCAGAGAGCGGATCCGTGGGAGAGAGAGAGTGCTGCTGGGGCACAAGCTGAGGCTTGATCCACCTCAGCCGGATCGCCCCGAGACAGAGACTCCGTGGGATGTTGTAAGACCCGAAACACCGGAAGACCACAGGTTACACCACTGCACTATCACTACAACCATTAGGCTACTGCCCTCCCAAACCCCCCAACCCATGATTACCAACCGTAGCCTATATATTGATTTATCCTATTTCTTACTTGTTTTGCAGTTGTCTTATTTATTTCACACTATTTTGTTGCTGTGCCTGAAACACCTGCACAGCATTAATAATGTTATCTTCTGCTGCACTACAGAAAGGTCCAACGCCAATATCACAGCTGCAGTACCACAGTTGGCCACATTGGGTAATTATTTATCCTCGTTACTTGAGCTCAGGACCAAGTTTAGGCCTACCGAATATGTTACAGCCTAGTTACCGATAATGACAGTCTTACAATAACACAATGCTTCAGTTGACTTGAAAACGACGATGTATTGTTCCAGTAGACAGTAGACTCACAATTGTCTCCATTTTTTTCCCCCTCCACCTTAACGTCGGCCAGTATCTCCCCAGTTTTCAAGGGGATCGACATCGAATGAATGAATGAATGAATGCCCGGCGAGGTGAGCACCACGAGCACGTGTTGAGAAGGGAAGAGTAAAAAAAAAAAAAACACGTGCCGCTGAGTGAAGGTGAACGCTCGATCTCGAGGGCCGCGTCCACGGGGGTCACGTGACCCCTGCAGCGGTGACGCTTCGTAACGCGCTACGACACGTCCCCTCGCGCGCCCGCGTCTTGGAATGTGAACGCCGCGCCGCTCGCGCCTTCTACACGTCGTTTTTATTTTACACGTAGTTTTACCCGTAGTTATGTTACCCATAGTTTTATTTTACACGTAGTTATATGTTACCCATAGTTTTATTTTACACGTAGTTATATCTCGCACACAGTTTTATCTTACATGTAGTTTTATTTTACACCGTTTTATTTACACGTAGCTCTGTCCGTAAATGCACCATTCGCAAGATTGTCAAATGTTTTTTGTTTTGTTTTTGTTTGTTTACATTTTTTTTTTATTATATGAATTGTTAATTTTCAGGCACAAAAATATAGAAACATCGATTAAAATAAACTAAATCGACTCACCATTATATCTGCGCTTTTTTTTCCCGGTAGATCCCGGTAGGCCTCACTTGTCAGTCAGTCGCTTTGGGTTTAAAAAACAAACAACAAAAAACCTCTAAAAAAAATAAACGACACAACGGAGGCCTCACTGCGAACACCTGGCTTCCCGCACACACCTACAGAGAGAAGGCAGACGTGCGGCGGTTGCAGGGGTTTTCACAGCGAGCCACGCGGCGTTTGGACCAATGAGGGCCCAAGTTCAGGGCTGGTGACGACTCGAACCCGGGCCCCACCAGCCCGCCCGCTACACGCCCTGTCCCCGGGGGCCCCAGGTATGCGCTGGCTGCTTGCTGGGTGAACTTGCTGGACCAGGTGAGCCAGTTTTGTTCGACTCAGCCTCGTCTTGTTATTCTCCTCGGCGCAGCGCAGCGTACATATAGTCGGTGTTTATTTTACTTTACTTTTTTGTTTGTCCCCTGTGCTCAGATGGGGAGGTTGCCTGCCTGTCTGTCTGTCATCTGTAGCTGTGAAGTGAATCTGCATTACTACTTCGATTTCAACTGTATAATTGAATAGAACACGCGGGTTGTTCAGTTCATCGTGTTCGTATTGTAGTGACACGTGGGTCATCTGTCATAATAAAATGCCTTCATTCTTCTGTGGACCGCCGAGGTTATGGAACGTATTATTTATTCTTTGGACTAAAGTCGACCGAAATACCAAGACAATATTTTTCCTTCCTCCTTACTATCATTTAGAATTTGACAAATGTTACTGTTTTGGCGGCACACTGTAATTCAATCTTTGAAAGGAATATGTTGCATTCAAATACAAGTAGTGTCAAATCAAGATAACATTTTAACACATTGCTCAACTCAATTACATCCAGTTGACTCGAAATGTAAACTGCATGCAGCGAACAATGGGTTCTTTGTTAATCCATCAACTGTTCAATTGTAAATAGTAGCTTGAATTATATATTAATCAGAATAATGATCAAGATTACAATGTTTTGCATTTAGAGGAGAGAAGGTGGAGATGCAGTCTGCCAAAATATGTAACCCCCTCTATAATAGATGATGCCCTACCAAAATGTTGTATTTTGTATATACTTCAGATCATGCATAATGTAATAACCTTGGTGACTTTTTTTTTCTCAGCCAAATGTAAGTTTGCATGGCAGGTTGAGAATCTCTGAAAGTGTGTCCCCCTATAACATTTGTATATCCAAAGTAATACACTTCTTGGTAAGACATCTGTGCATTATAGAGGGTGTTAGCTATTTTGATAGACTGTGTTCAGCCTATACATTAGAGGGGGGGATTTTAGCAGCAATATCAGCAGCAGGCAGTTTCATGTACATTTCAAGTCAACTAGATGTAATTGAGGCGAGCAATGTGTTACAATGATTACAGGGATCTTGATTTGACACTATCGAATCGATATTTGAAGGCCACTCTGAACAGTGGAATTCTTGTGACATGACAGGCGACAGTATTTACATTTACATTTAGGGCATTTGGCAGACGCTTTTATCCAAAGCGACTTACAAAGAGTACAGTACACAAAAGAGTTGTCAAAAAGATAGTGAGAGGATGCTCTCCATGGTGCACCTGTAAAAGTTAGTGTGTACAGAACAAATTCCTTACGAACTATGGAATCACATCCACGTTTGGAACTCGCTTCCAAACCGTGACATTCAATGCTTAGTTGGCTAAAGGACTATGTGGTACATTATAACATTGTCAAATTATAAGAGGAAAATTATATGATTGCCTCGGTTTTTCAGTAGACTTCAGTGCTATGAATAATACGAATTTCAGAAGAATAAAAGCATTTATATTGACAGATGACCCATCATAAAACTACAACACAAATGATTAAACAGTTCATATGTTGCTTGATGAGAAAATAAGTAGGACACTTGACAGCAAAATATTAGTTTTTTAATTAAAAAAGACTGATCATGGGAAGACATAGGCAGCAATTTAGCAAGCATCTTCAGAGAGACAATCGGTGTACATGATTCTTATCAGGAAACTTTCACAACTAAAGTAACAAAGCTGAGGGGGGTGACAATTATGAAGAGAATGAAATGGAGCATTAAGTGGGTTCTCCTGCCACTTAACCTCTTACAATTGGAGAGGAAGGGAGTTATCTCTGCAGGTGCCACGAGACTTAATACAAAGGCTTATTTAAGTAGCTATACGGTATAGAATATTCTACATTTTATATGTTGTGTCGTTCATATTTTCCACAAGATTGCTATTTTTAATTTACTCAGGTGAAATGGAAGCGTGGTAAGTAATGTAGGACACCACCTACTGAATTAACATTCAGAGTTTACTTTTAAGCCCCAAAACAAACAAAGACAGGATCTAAGGTTTTCTATTCCTCTTTGTGTGTGTGTGGTGTGTGTTGTGTGTGTCAGGTGGTGGGGGAGGTTTGTGGCATCATTCAAGAGCGGCGAAGGAGGAACGTGGGCATCCCCCATGTCCACCCCACCCCCCCCCCACACCACACACACACACACCAACAGCACCATCACCATCGTTCCCATTCACACCACCACCACCTCTGCGGCTGCGCCTCTCAAACCTATCGAGAAAAAACCAGTTCAGCGCCCTCGCCCATGTGTCACCGTTCACTCACCGAGTCCAGGGCCCCATTGTCCAAAAAATAGTCCTTTCCTAACTACTTCACCTTAAACCCGTCGTGAGGTCAAGGAAAGCTGGAAAGGAGAATTCAAAAGGACTTAGGAAAAGACAACTGCGCCGTTAAGAGAATCCGGCCCCACTAATAAGATACGTTATTATGCGAGGGCGCATGTCATGGACGTGGGTCTGCCGTGGTGAAACTACAATCAGCCGATTAGAGCAGAAATATATAAATTCATTACCAACATTGGAATTGACATAAAAAAGCAATATAGCTGACCAGTATAACAGTCAAAAAAGTGAAACTAAATGCTTGTCACATTGAGAATGATTGCTCACACTTACCATCCTGTCCGCTCATACATGAATTGAGAATGATTGCTCACACTTACCATCCTGTCCGCTCATACATGAATTTGAATTAGTTCAAGATTCAAGAACTTTATTCCTCAGATACACATACCCACTGGAGAATGGCTCCACTGTTCCAAGTTATTCTTTTATTTCAAGATATTCTCTATTTCATTCAATGAATCATTTAACTTCTCTTACAGTGAAGGGGACATATTATGCCACCAGGTGCAGTGATGTCCCTGGGACCCACTGGTGGTAATTTGAGTGGGTCCCAGGGAAATTGATTGGGTCCCCATTAAAATGTTTTTTTGTTGACAAATTGTAGAGTTAAACTCGTGTTTGATGTTATATGGTTAGGTTGAAAGGGTATCTGGAAATCTCAAATCTGAAAATGTTATTCACAGAACATAATACAAGTGTCATATGGTCATCATGACACACGACAAAATTAATTGAAACTAAAACATTGAAACATGAAACATTTGTGTGCAAGGCAAAAGAGAGATAAAGCTGAGAGGTGTATCAGAGTAGATACTGTGTGGGTGTACTAGCGCTACCTAGTTAGCTTAGTAACATTGCCCCACAGCCCCATCGTCTCTCTATGGTTAGTGTAGTATGCCGAGTCCTTAGTCTACACGCGCTTCTGCTATCTGAGTTGTGGTAGGTGATTGTGCCACCTGCCTAGTGAGACAGTTTAGTGGATTGAACCAATCAGAATTAAGCAGACAGCAACCAGGATGCGGTTATTGTAACTTGTTATATATTATTCAAAAAGGCTGTGGGAAAGGGAGGGAAACAGAATGCAAATAGAAAACTCTTTTAGTCCACAAACAAGGACATGATTACCCCCTCCCAATAAAAATCTACAATAAAATTAAACATTAAAATTGTTCAAATCAGGGTTTCAGGTTACCCTGTGGACCGTCCTGGTCTCCTCTAGACCTGTAAGTCTTCCACATGTTTGCCCTTGGGTCTCCTCAAACATTTTCTAGGCCCAGAAGGGCTCAGATATTGGAGCGTACCTAGTGTCTGTGTTACCAGCAAACTTGCCCGTCAGTTTTCTTTCCACCCAGTTTCTTGGGTCTGCTTTTTTTGGCACTTCAGATGCTTCGCTACTGGTTATTCAACATTTTCTCTGGTTGAGCCACAATTGGCAATTCTGGCCCTTTGTTTTTGTTTCCATTTTCTCTCTTTCACCTTCCCCACTTATGACATATCTTTCGAAAGCAACATTAGAGTTTACATTTGTGTTCCGCACATTGTGCATGATCTTTGTGTAGTTGGGTAGTAGGCATAATATTTGCATTCTTCTCTGGCTACACAGTTAACCTGATGTAAAATGGTTCCAGGTATCATTGCTAAGCCAGCCATTTCAGGGGATGAAAAGTGTTGAATTACTGTTGAATTATCTATCGGTCTCAAATGCAGTAGTTTCATACTTTGCCTAGGTTCAAGGTCTGGTTGGTTCCAGCCACACAATGTCAGTGCAGGTCACGCCTGCTGTGACCCCTTGGGTCCCAGCATCTTTCACCTTGTAAAGTCATAGTTCACAACTACAACTCTGCCATACTTCCTCTGCAGAGTTAATTCTACATTATGACGGTTGTTAATGGTCTGTGAGTATCGGACAGGTCCTTTAAGAATGATGTGTTCATCATCTTGTAGAGTGTGCAATATTTGGCCAAACCATCGGGAGCTAAGGCAATTTTGACCCTCTGAAAGTGACCTGGAGTTGGCATTTTATTGCACATCACAAGCCAGGCGATGAATGAAATAACCTATTTAAATATTTGAATATCTATTTAAAAAACAAAACAAATTCATGTATGACTTACTAATGTAATTGGTCTGTAATGGTTAAATGCAACTTGTGAATGATTAAGCTATGCTAGCTAGCTAGTACAGTGATGTTAGTAGCCTAACATTAACGTACAGTAGGCTAAAGCAGAGTCCTGCACGGGTCTAATTTTCAAGACCCGCTCCCGCAACGTGCAATAAGGAACCTGCACATTTGGCCACTTAGTTCCACAACCCGACAGCACAGGACCCAAACCTGCATATCCTATAATAACCATGACCAGTGAAATGTCTCATAATTAACACGTTACACTGATCAACCACGTATTTGGCTCAAAACGTGTGGGATGGAATCATTTCAAGCTGTTGTTTAAATCATTCGGTTCGGCTTAATTAATCAAGTAGCCTACATTTCAAGTGATACTTTTGAGCCATTTCATACATGTGAAATTAAGATAATATATTTTAAAACAAAGGTAGCCTAATCCAGGAAATACAATTTAGCCAAAATGAAGCCGTCCATTCCATTGAATAATATTTATGTACAATAATACTGTAGCATATATCAATTAATGGTGATCCACGCCTCCCAAAAAAACACAAGGCTGATCCATACTTTTTTCTCTGACCTAGGGCTGCGAGAACAAAGTGACGTCCCTTTGAGTTCTCGCAGCTTGTTCTCGACACATCGTCCGGGCCGAACTTTGTTCTCGCGTCGTGTCCGAGAACTATTGTGTGATTGGTCAATTTGAAGTGGCCGTGGTTAATGCGCTTTCCGCCGGCGCTGAAGCTTGCATATCGCGTGTGACGTGTGCTGCTGTGGGCGGGGCCTTTGAGGACTTCCCAGGAGTTCTGCACTTGAGTTCTCGCGGAGTATGAAATATCCAGGGCTGCGAGAACTTTGTTCTTGTTCTCGCAGCCATGGGTGCGAGAACAAAGTTCTCGCTTCTCGCAGAGTATGTAGCAGCCTTTATACTTGACAATACATTGATATATATGTTATATTATTATGCAAGAATCGCGTGCATTCATTTATTAGATCGCACCAGTGTTAGTATACAGACACGCATCGATAAAGATGTTTTTAACTGTTAAAAAGTTTATTTCAGTGTTCAGTCAGCCAAGCATAACACTACACAACTGAACACGTAATAACACTTACGGTGTTAATGATATTCTGTTCCAACGATAACAAACCAGTAGGCCTATCAGCTACATAACACGTTTTAAAGTTACTATAAGTAAGAATCAGTGCATTCTGAGCTCCGTGGGTTAAGACAATAACAATCAGAAACTAATGTTAGTTCTAATCATAATTAAACCATATATATAAACCATATATATATATATATATATATATATATATTAAAGATATATATATTTTTTTATTCAGATTTAGTGCTGCTAAATCCAACCCCACAACCTGCAACAACCTGCTACAACTAACATAAGCTCAGAATGCACTGATTCTTACTTATAGTACCTTATCTATCATTACAGTCAGACTGGCTAATGCCAGTAGACGCAACCCTCATTATGGATGATGCTATAAGTCTCATATCTAATATCTGACACTTTTAAACAGTGATATATTTACAGTCAGGCTGGCTAATGCCACACCAATCCACCTAACAATTTTTAACAGATTTACAGCCTAGCTTTACAGTCAGGCTGGCTAATGCCATGTTCAATTCACTATTCAGTGTTTCTTTAGATTACTATGCAGAAAAAGAATGTCATCAACTGTTTCTGGTTTCAACTGGCTTCTCCTCTCCTCCCCTTGTATCACAAATCCAGCTGTGGAAAAATCTCGCTCAGTCGCGGCGCTTGAAGCCGGAATTGAAAGAATCGAACGAGCAATGTGTGCCAAATTTGGAAACACTGATGCATGCTCCTTCCACCAGTTGAGAAGGTCGAAATTCTCCCCCCTCGGTGACTTGAATTCGATGTATGCACCAACTTCATCCTGAGTGGCGGACTCGTCGCCGGAAGAGGAATCCTCGACGTCGGACAATCCGTCCAATGGTCGAGGTCGAAGTGATGAACTGACAACACGTTGTTGGGTTGTTCCACGCCTGTCATTTAAGTCTAGAGGGAGCAAGATCAGGCACAGTGGTCTACATACAGTGGTCGATAACGTTACATTAAAATGTAATACAGTACGAAATAAAAACAATCAAAGATCACTCAAATTTTCATTCGGACCTTAAGATCAAATGCAGAAATAAAGCATTCCAGCAACGTTAAAGTCTTACCTTTAACAAGTTGTCGTGCTTCGTTGTGCACCGTTCCCACTTCGTTTTCGTCTGTGAGCAGCTTCAGACTTTTCAGCTTTGGGTGCAAAAACATGGCTAGTTTGTGCAGGAGGTGCATCTCGTACTTTTCCAGCAGGATTCTGAGACACTTCTCCTTTAGAGAGGAGAATGTCAGGTTGTCAGTGGAGGATGGTTGCAGGTGGCGTCTGAGGCGATGGAACCACACAACGTTGAGGTGAAGGGTTGGAGTTTTGGATGCCTCCAGTGCCTCAGTAGCCTCCTTGAATCTCTGAAGAAACTTCACCATTGCATCCAAAGTTTCCTCGCTCAGGTCGTTCAGAAGATCCTCTTCCCCCCTTTCCAACAGCAGTGCACGAATGTCCTCATATTGACAACTGATCGACTCCAGCATTGTGTGGATTGAGTTCCAACCCGTTTCCACTGATGCTTTTAGTGGCTTTTCAAGGCGACTCTGGAGACTTGTTTGCTTAAAGTAGGTTATGAGTGACTTCGCCCCATTGACAAGCGCAATCACTTCTTCTCCGAATGCATCTTCCTGGCTAGGTTTCCCGATCGTAGTGTACAGTACGTTGTTGAGGACATGTGCAGCACAGCTCAGTCTTGTGACGGTGCGAAGGGCTGCCACGACGTTTGAACACTTGTCCGTCACATACACCAGTTTGGAGAAGAAATCCTCAATGCTGTACCTCCGCAGGGCTTGGATTATCGCTGGTTTGATGTTATCAGACGCTTTACGCAAGGTATTATCCCATTTTGACGTAGAAAGCACTCTTTCGACTAGCTCCCACTTGCTATTGATGTAGTGTATTGTGTGACAAAGGTAGCCTATTTCCCGATAATCGTCAGTCCAAATGTCTAAAGTGACTGCTCCATTGTACTCACTCAACTGTTCCTTGAGCTCAGGAATTATGCTTTGGCGAATGACCTCTGCATATTTTGTCACTCTGTGAGATATAGTTGTGGGATCTGGTAACAGCTGGGTTACATCGACACGGCCAGCCCGAGCACCAATGTCAATTAATCCCTGTGCTAATCCAGTGAAACCATCGCCACACACAGTTTCGAATGGTGAGCAGACAAATGTGACTGCTAATTTGGACACCGTCTCCTTGTCTTCCGTTTTGGGTGCTTTAAGATCGGGGTTGTTGGTGAAGTATTCATTAGTTGGTTTCGTACCAATTAATGAACCAATTTGTTTCGTGGCATTGGCAGCGCACCTCGACTCTGTATGCTTTTTCAAGGATGAAGTGCCTAGTTTGCGGCTATCGTAAGCAAGCACTTTTTTACACTTCTTGCAAGCAGCAAACCCAGCAACCTGGTAATTTTCTTCATCTAGGACGACACCAAAAGCCTCCCAGACATTGGATTTCGCTCTTGAGGAAGAGTTGTTGCCAATGCTATATTCTCCGCTCGAGATCTTCGCCTTCAACTCAACAGTCATTTCGAATTTGGCGCGCTCTGCAGATTTATAGTTCAGAGGTCAGAGGATTAAAACAGAATTAAATTGAATTAAAAAAAATTATGTATTTTAATATACTGTATTTATTATCCAAAACCCTCTTCTTTGTTTTACCCAGAACTGAACCCACGCGTACCCAACCCGATGCAGGACTCTAGGCTACAGTATATTTGATCTCCCAGCCACTGACAGATCAATGTTACAATTGACAGACCTATATTAAAACTCACCAGCCACAAGTAATAATCGTAAATCAGAATTTTGTGTCTGAAATCTACCTGCCACTTTCAAATTTTACCGGTATTTCCATCCCTGCTACAGTAGCCTATATTACGTTTGGTCAAGTGGTCCGTTTTTTCTCTATTTCTGTAACCAATGTCTAACTAATACTTTTAATAATACTTTTAATAATGTTATGATCGGCACCCATATAAGGTACCTTCATCAGTAACTGGGGGCCACTGCTTAACGCTGTCAATCCATTTAGCCATATTGCTGTCACTGTCAGCGCTCTGCTTTCATAAATGCACATTTCGTTGCCACCGCAGTAATGGCGGCAAGGCAAGATGGCGCCCTACACAAATCCCTCGCCCGATTAGTCTATTGGTCAAAGTCACGGCCGTGACGGGGAGCATTGTGGAAGACAAAAAAACATATTTTTTTCATTCTTTCTCTCAGGAAGTTGTGAGGCGTCTCAGACACGTCTTCCACAATGTCACACTACACGAGAAAAAAGATTGACTGTTCCCAAAATAATCTGACACCATACGACTGCCGGATCGGGCTATAATTGGGCTGATATCATGTAGTCTGACTGATATCATGTAGTTGCATTACAGTCCGGAAAATATGGTACCTTCAGATTGGGCTAACTTTGGCCTATTGGTGGATTTGTGGCATCTGTTAACAATTGAATCAGACGGATACACAAATTATGTTATAACGAGCAACACTAAAGAACATGTATTTATACAGTATATATGAATACATCAAAAGTTGCCACTTACTTGATTTTTCCCCATTCAATCTGGGAACTTTGGGGGCATTTGGGGACTGCCCTTCGTCACACCCATCTTCATCATCCCCAATCAATGGATGTTTGCGACTCTTTCTGTGGATAGATAAAGACAGACAAAACATTGAATAAATGTGCATGCAGACTACACCCCCCCCCCACACACACACACACACACACACACACACCTGTAGCTCTCCATCAGGGCCGGCGTGGGGCCCTCCGTCTCACCCTCCTGCTGGTCCATGTCGATGTCGAACGGGGAAGGCAGGGCAAAAAGTGGAGGGCATGTGAAGTTGGTGGTGGACTCTTTCTTTGGGATGACAGACCACACGACCACACACACACACACACACAGGTTTCCGTGTTGGATGGGGGTACCAACTTTCTGATCATCACTTGTTCTAGAGGTATGAAAAAAATCAGTACACTAACCATAGCTTTGTTAGCTTATACACGACTTCAAATCTCTGAATTAATGAAGTAGTGACTTGACCATGCTAAATGGGGACTTTAGCATGGTCAAGTGAACATGTCTGATGGGGAACTCATTTGCATATATTTTGCATAATTCACACAAATTCCCATTTGATTAGTGGGGACCTTGCAACAAGTGTATACTATTTTGAAATGGCGAATGACATGCATCTATATCACGGAAATCCTCAGATTATTGCATTTGTTAAAAAGTGTATCTACAACTAAGAATTACGAATTAAAAGATACAGTAGTAAATCAACGACAGATTCAGATTTCAGATTTTGAAACGGCTTAGTTGTTGATAGATGATGTAAATGTAACATGAGGCCTGCACATGGTGCTAGTGATGCAAAGCACCACTCTTGCATAGAATACCTAGTGCTGTGCATGTAGTCATCTTCACAATATTGCAGATTTTATGTTTGATGGATTGACATTCCTAGGTTTGATAGGAATGTCAGTGTGATTGAAGTTGATATTTATGGATGAAGTAGTGAAAGGCTATTTCTATTCACTACGTACAAAGGAGTGAAAGAAGAGCAAATTATTGTCTGGATATTTTCCAACCCATATCTGCCACACAACATCTTGACCAGGACTCCCTGGCAGAAGAGATATTGTATCTCAAAGGGACCTTCCTGGTTAAATAAAGGATAAATAAAAAAATACTATTTAAACCCTTTACTTTCCACAATTTTTCACAACCATTTTGTTTTCTAGTTTTTACCAGTCAACTACGACTCAATCACCTGACACTTAGTACCACCATATTAAAACTAACTACTAATTGATCTCCAAGACAAGAAACTCACATTTAAATTGCACAATTCAGCTTTTAATCAACTTCACAAATTCAACAAATAAAGTCAAATCAAGCTCAAAACAATCAAACTCCAGTTGCCCGAGTTTTAAAATGGGAAGCCAACAAGGAGCAACACTCGGTGCTGAAAAATGAAGCAAATGCGGAAGTTCGTTGAATGGCCGCTTGAGGCTGGTAGCAGAAGCGAGTCAATCACCATAGACTCCCATGTTAAAATGTCCAACTTTACAGCAGAAAATAAAGTGTTTACAGCCTGGTCCCAAAACATGTTTTGGTCTCTGTATTTAGGTACTTGGTCCATGACAACTGAGCGGGTGGTGAATTTGTATGTAACCCATCAGTTACAATGATGGTAAATAGTACTTTTATGCATAATTAGGGGTGACAGCTTGGGTTGTTTGGTCTAGCTGCGGTTAGCTATCACCGTCACTCATCACCTCAGCTCGCTGAATCACTCAGCCAGAGTTCCAGCCAAGGATTATAAGTTTTGTTTTTTTCCGTGTTACATTTTTGTATTATTTCATGTTTAATGTTAGGGTTAGCACCATTAGCAGACATCGATTTTAAGAATGCTTGGTAGTTTAAAGTTACTGTAATCCAGCTCTTTGCGTATACACCATTGACTCTTACTTTTCTATATCTTATCCAGTCGACACATATGCAACCTTGTTATCTTTTTTTACATCTTTTTACAGATGTATCGATTTTAGGATAGTCAGCACAATATGAATGCTATTCTACAATTGGACAGAAAACAATTGGAAATATTGCGGAACAAGGATTTTATGGTGGCTTATGTATGTTAGTCAGAATGCCCCAAAATGGGTCAGACTTGTTCCCATTGACATCCATTACAAAACGGACCACCAACATGAAAATCAATTCTAAGAAGAATAGACAATGCAACAACAGATAGAATGAGCAGTTATGTCATGGCTTTTTTATTAATTGATCTTGATCTGTTCAATTAAGTTGTGATGTTATGTAAATTATATTGTTTAGATATAAAGTCTAAAGAGTTGGCATTATTTCAACATGGGTGAACTGCATACTGTACATTCATGTTCCACATTTATTGGTATAACACTGACATAAAAACTGTCAAACAATTAAAATTATTTTGTGTAGTTAATCGCGATTAATCCCAAGTTTTTTTATTGGCTCAAACTTGAATGACCCCCCCCCGCTGACTTGGAGCCCGTCACGCGCCTCACGGTAGCATCATTGCGCATCCTTGGCGCAATATCTGTGATGTCCACCAATGTCCTAAACAACAACACGTCCTTGCTTGAAGTACTTAATAAACGAATCAAAAGGTCAAACTACGTAATTGCGTTAATGGCGTCCAAAAAATGTGTGGCGTTAACGCGTTAATAACACGTTAACTTTGACAGCCCTAAAAAAAATACATTCAAAACATCCACCCCATGTCGTTGCCGCCACAGTGGATGATGAGGCCATACGGTGCTGCTCTTTCTTGCAGGTAGATGGTAAAGAAGAGGGAGCAGTCCTTTCCACCGCAGTCCACCTCAGCCAAACCAGCAGACACTCACGCCCGGCACGCTGAGGTGGCTTCCCATGGTCTCTGCAGCTCTCTGGGAAGCACGTCGGACCTACCTGTCCCCAATGATCAACACTGTTACTGGGAGGAAAACAAATAAGTGAACAAAAATGCTTCAGGGATGAAAAATACAGTATGCAATTCACTAGAGGTTGCCAGTATTGAAATACATTTGTGTAGAGCTCATAATTGCCACAAAGTTTCATAATTGGCAAGTAGCCTCGTAACTATGAATGCTCGAAACAACTATTCCTACCTTTATATACCACAGCGTAATATTGCCGTCTCCTTCAACAAATGTACTCTTTGTAAGTCGCTTTGGATAAAAGCGTCTGCCAAATGCCCTCAATGTAAATGTGTGTATTAGTTAACGTTACTGGTGTGCTTAACCGTGAGGGATTCACGGTAACATACATATATACACACACATAAGTATTTTTTGGAAGGTTTCAGGTTAACTTACCACAAGGAACATAGGAGTAACTTTGGAAAAGTCTTCACAGGTAACGGGAATACAGACGAGTAGCGTTAGTATCAGGTTGACTATACGGTCACTTCTTAGACAGCCACAGCCAGCTAGCTTCAGCTTGAAAACTTTGAGGTGGTCGTGGGCGTGTTCCAGCAGCCAGGCTTCATTCGCTCTGCCTCAGTTTCACTCAGACTCCACCCCTGGAGTGGGCGGAGTCGGATCTGACTTGGAGCAGTGAGTGCATTACCAGCCGGAAACTATAAGAGGGCACAACCGAGCACTCCACACACACACACAGACTGGTAAACATGTGTTGTGGGCTAATGCTAAAAACCACACAGGCACCTTCAGAATCGCTCCTGCGTTCATTCAAAAGGGTTTTCCTCATGGACATGACACACGCACACACACACACACACACACACACACAGAACGCAGCCGTGAAACGCCTGCATTGTACGTCGTTTTAAAGTGCTTGTTCTTTGTGCATGATGATGATCTGGTTATTTTTGTGTCTAATAAAGTCCTTATCCAGTCATGGGGAGAATCCAAACGTCAATGGCAGAAAAGCGTCCCTTGTTACTCGAGTGTGGGAGAACAGAGAAAGGGCATTACCTGTCCGACTGGGTTGTATCCTTCTTCCTCACCCAGTGGTTCCTCTTTAATCTCGATGCCCATCGGTGGCTCCTGCCGCTCCTCCTCCTCCCTCTTCATCCCATACTGATTGTCGGCCGTCGACACTTCCTCGCCGCCCTCGAACGGCACAACATGTGTCTGACTGGTGGGGGTGGGTGTGGGGGTCCCTGGATGTGTGTGTGCCTGCTGCAGCCCTGGGGATGGGGGTAGGGGTGCTTGCATGTGTGTGTACTCACTGCTGCCCTGGGGATAGGCAAAGTGGGGTGGCATGGACGGCTGCTGGAGCATGAAGTAATCCAGAAGCGAAAGCCCTTCCTGTATCGCGTTGGTGATCGTGGCGACGTTTGACGTGATCTGCTGCAGGTATTCTGCGTTGCGCCTGTCCGAAGCCTCCATCAGATCCAATATCCTATCTATTTGTAGATCCTTCTGCGTGGCTGTCTTCGCAGGAACTCTTTTCTTCCGCATGTCCCTTCTGTATCTGTTCAGCTTTGCCTTCAATAGAAAAGAAAAAAAAATACGTCCATTAGAGAGGGGACCGTGAAACAATTCAAGTCAATGGGCAACACTGTCTGCTGTGTTGCGCAGAGGTGTACGAGTTACACATGAAACCACGTACGTGCCTCTGAGCAAGCAAAGCACCAGGCTACACAGCTGACGTTCCTGGGCCCAGCGAACGTCAGCATAGGAGTACTGAGCGAGACACCGACCCGAGTGGAGCATCTTCGCTGCCTGACCACCGGGGGAGGTAGACTGCGGGCGGTCGCGTCGCTGGTTCCCGGCGAGTCCGGAGCCGGCGGACGGGGCGACGAGTCCACGACTCCGGGCGAGGAGCCACCCGGCGAGCCGCTCCAGATGTTCTTGCAGAGGTCGAAAAAGATCAGAATCACGCGTCCGTGGCCCGTCTGCCGCCCAGAGTGCAGCGCCAGCCTGTACTTGTATCGGATGGCTTTCAGTTTGGTGGTCACCTGCAGTTTGGAGATCGAGTGTTTGTCTTGAGGGAACTTCTCTCCCGCCGACGACGGATAGTGGTGCCGAAAAGCCTCCAGGATGTCCGAATATTTGGACTGGCACGACTCCCAGTCCGTGTTCTCCTGCGTTTTGTGTTTCTTGTAGTTCAGGGTCACTCGGAGTAGTAGTTCTACCTCCTCGTCTGTCCAGAAGAGAGGCTCGGCTCTCGAGCGTCCCTTGTGCGCCATCTTGTTTTGGTTCGCGTTGAACCCGCCGCGCTGCACAAGAAAATTATGTATGCGCATGCGCGTGGTGTTCGTCTGTGTTCGCGCGTTGAGTTGAGCGTGTTACCGCGCCACCTACTGGCCTGGCATACAGCCTGGCAATACAGCCTGGCATACCGCCTGGCATCCTCTGTCCTCTGGCGCTGCAGGAGGGGACGTCAATAGAGGGACGTTGGTTGGGCAAAATGTTACAAAGCAAAAGCCATATATTTCACGACACACGTCAACACAAATACAATATCAAATGTAAAGAAAGCACTGCAATTACATGAGGTTGAAATGAGAACTACTTACTTTAAAGGAAGCAGGGCGGATTTGGGAGAGGAGGAGCTTAGTGTGCAGAATATAGGTTATGATTAGAATTTGATTTGAATGTATACTGTCCATATTACTGTAAACAAATAATGCATTAATTAGAATGTTATTCTTATGTCTCATGAGATGATACAGGTTTTCAAGTCGACAATGGGACATTTGTTGTTAATAATAATATTTAACTATACTGTTTTTATTTATTGTATGCGTTGCATTTTGTTGCATTTTCTTTATTGTTTCTTGACCTACAGTCACCACATTGCAACCTGCGCGTCTGCTGCCACAGCGCTACAAACTTCCTATGATTGAGAACCTGTTCCCTCCTGAATGAGATTTGTTGGCTACAGGCTGCAGCTCCTTCAAGGGGGCGCTCTCTATCGGTAGACGATTATAATTACAATTTGACTCTTACGCTTGCTTCCAACGCCTGTGAAACCAACAATTTATTGATATTTGGAAATTGATTCGCGGGCCGCACTGAACGAGGACGCGGGGCGCCAGTTGCCCATCCCTGGCATATACTGTAGCACTCACAGACCGTAAAATAAAGTTAGCACTACATACTGTCATCCCTGTAGGCAACGTGAAGCTCTCAGACCTGACATTTGTATATAAGTCCCGCCCACAGGTCATGAACTTTCACAAGCTGCAAAACTTTGGCTGAGCAACAACACTTTGTTTCATTGGACTGGATGTATCAGATTTTAGTAAGTAAAATGTCTTTAATATATTTTTTGTGATCATTACACTGACTAGAACATGTACATATGTAGTTATTGTGAAATATATTCCCCAAATGTAAATTAGAGCATGTTGTATATTTGTTGTACTTGTACAACACTGGGAAAGTGTGGTAGTCAAAATAGCCATGTTGTAAGTTTACATACCTGTTTTCACAATATATTTTAAATTACACACATTTTCTACACATTCCAGACCCTATTATATATTATGTAGGCTATATATTTATTTTTACTTTAATTTCTAATCCAATACTATTTGGAGCCCATTGTACTAGAAGCTGAGTTACAAAAATATATTGCAATAGCGTATCACTTTCTACTGCTTATAATGTTTTAGTATCACCTTCAACAGTTCAGTTTCTCATTCTGTTTGTGCATATCTGCCCATTATTTTGGCTCAATTCATAGTCAAAGCAGTTAGTTCTGGGGGGATGCTGGGGGATGCCTGTTGCATTGTTGTGGAACAGGTGAGAATGTTCAGGAATGCGGGGTGTGATCGTAAGTGGGGGGCTGCATGCATTCCTTTTACGATGATAATCAGAGCACAATAGGTTGGAACATCTGTAAACACTATGGGAGAATTTTATTTTAAAACATAGTTGTCATCTTGTAAGAATATTGAGTTGTTGGGAGGCAGACAGACGGTCGTGTATATTGAGGGCAGGAGACAGAGAGGTGGGGGTTGAATAGGAAGGAGGAGGAAGTCTCGGACGGTGGGTCTCCAGGAGGACAGAGAACAAAGACAAGAACACACCTCCAACAGAATAGGTTAATAGATGAAAACAAGCAAATGGTCATATGCAAATGGCAGACAATAGGTTTCAGAAGTGAATCTCAGACAGTAAGGAACCGGGAATTAACACATAGCCTGAATGGCCAAGGAAACAGCCAATCGGAGAAAAGGGACATCCCTGACTATCATATGACGTAGCAATTCTCAGATAGAATAATTGCATCTTGAACAAGTGACACACAAGTGAAACACATTTTAGTTTACGTGGAACCGCACGAGTCAAAACGGTGCAGTACGTACGCCAGGTCAGTAGGTGGCGCGGGAACACGTGGCACTCCAAATAAAACTCACAGAAGAGAACACCACGCGCATGCGCACAAATGGTTTCTTCTTTCCAGCGCGGCGAGTTCAACACGAAGCAAAACAAAGAGGAGGTTCCACTCGGGTCGGTTAGTTTCTTGCTCAGTACTCCTATGCTGACGTTCGCTGGGCCCAGGAACGTCAGCTGTGTAGCCTGGTGCTTTGCTTGCTCAGAGGCACGTACGTGGTTTCATGTGTAACTCGTACACCTCTGCGCAACACAGCAGACAGTGTTGCCCATTGACTTGAATTGTTTCACGGTCCCCTCTCTAATGGACGTATCTTTGTTCTTTTCTACAGTATTGAAGGCACAGCTGAACAGATACAGAAGGGACATGAAAAGGAAGACAAGAGTTCCTGCGAAGACAGCCACGCAGAAGGATCTACAAATAGATAGGATATTGGATCTGATGGAGGCTTCGGACAGGCGCAACGCAGAATACCTGCAGCAGATCACTTCAAACGTCGCCACGATCACCAACACAATACGGGACGGGTTTTCGCTTCTGAAGGACTTCATGCTCCAGCAGCCATCCCACATGCCACCCCATGTTGCCTATCCACAGGGCAGCAGTGAGTCCACACAAATGCAAGCACCCCTACCCCCATCCCCAGGGCTGCAGCAGGCACACACACATCCAGGGACCCCCACACCCACCCCCACCAGTCAGACACATGATGTGCCGTTCAAGCCAGAGTGTGGCGGCGAGGAAGTGTCGACGGTCGACAATCAGTGTGGGATGAAGGAGGAGGAGGAGCCGCAGGAGCCACCACCGATGGTCATCGAGATTAAAGTGGAACCAATGGGTGAGGAAGAAGGATACAACCCAGTCGGACAGGTAATGCCCCTTCTCCTTTCTCCCACACTCGAGTAACAAGGGACGCTTTTCTGCCATTGACATTTGGATTCTCCCCATGACTGGATAAGGACACGGCTGCCTTCTTGCTCAATGCTGGATTAACTTCAAAGGTCTTGTCCACATTCGTCATTTGGGCCCAAAATGATGGGGGAATTGTGTCCAGGTTGAAAGCCCCCAAATCATGGCAAAATTGCAAAAAAACTAACAAAAACCTTTACCCTTTAACTCTGTATGGGGGACCACACGCACTGTTCACATATTCCGCTTTGTTTTGTTTCCTCAGTGTGCCTTGCCTTCCCCCTCCGACATCGTCATGGAGCCCTCCTCCTCTGACAGCCTCCCGGTCCCTGCCGTGCTCCAGGACCAGGAGGAGGGCGAGACGGAAGACCCCACGCCACCTCCGATGGAGAGCTACAGGTGTGTGTGTGTGCGCGCTTGTGCTTGTGCACGTACGTGCGTATTTATTCAATGTTGTTATTAATCTATCCACAGAAAGAGTCGCAAACATCCATTGGTTGATGATGAAAATGGGTGTGATGAAGGGCAGTCCCCAAATGCCCCCAAAGTTCCCAGACTGAATGGGGAAAAATCAAGTAAGTGGCAACTTTCCATGTATTCATATATACTGTATAAATACATGTTCTTTAGTGTTGCTCTTTATAACAAGACTTGTGTATCGGTCTGATTCAATTATTAACCGATGCAACAAATCTCGCCAAGTTAAAGTTAGCCCAATCGGAAGGTACCTTATTTTGCAGACTATAATGCTGGGGTCAGACTACATGATATCAGCCCGATTATAGCCCGATCCCTCCATTCCGATGACTTCACGCATGATGGCAAGTGATCATTGGTCAGTGACCAACATGTAGTCTGCCATGTCTCTCAGCCATGTCACAAATGTATAGCTCTGTAACAGACAAAAGAATAGTGTCGCCTGACCCCGGCATAAATCGCAACTGAGTATTAGTCGCTTTTATAAAAAAATAAGTGTCGTTAAAAAAAACAACCCATGAAGAGTTTGGTTCCAAAACGCGATAAGTTACACGACAAAAAATCTAAATCAAATTTCCGGAAAACGTGATCACTGCCTAGTTTCTCTGCATTGTATTATTCCCTTTCTTTCCTAACTGCGATAAACACTGTGCCAGATTTTCAGCAGACCCCGACATCTCCGCTCAACCATCTACAGTGTGCTGTACCTGTCAAAGTCAACAACACATACGTATTTTAAAGGGAACATATTATGCCACCAGGTGTGAATGTGTTCCCACTTGTGATGTCACTAGATGGTAGTCACATGGCAATTGTGACACAGCTTTTAATGGCTAATCACACTCACACCTGGTGGCATAATATGTCCCTTCTAAAATATTTGAAGCTAAATGATTCATCAAATAATATAATGTATAACTTTGATGGAACAGAGGAGCTGGTGGTTGTTTCTCCAGTGGAGATAAAGGAGAAGCCATCAAAAGACACTACTAAATTCTACGCCCATGATAGGCCCTATTAGGGCTGGGCGATAAAACGATAACGATATGTATCGCGATAGACACGTAATCAATATCGATAGAAAATGCGTTCGATAGAACGTTTCGATATTTTTTTTCCTCGTTGGAAGAAAGCGGAGCTAGCTCCGCTTTGAACCAGAGGTTGCGAAGCAAGGTTGGTTGCATGAACAAAGGCACTCGTCCTCCGGTACCTGGCAACGTATGGAGTGACACGCTAACAGCCAATCATGTAACAGTATCAAGTTTGGTTGCGTTGTCTCGTGTTCGTGTTTGTTTCTTGAATAACAGAAACAGCGCGGAGTGAGAAGTGAAAGATGAGTGCCGCAACAAGCGAGGAAATTGTCGACAAAAATGGAAAGATCAGCTCACCAGTATGACAGTGGTTTGGATTTTATAAGTCAGACCGTAGTCAGACCAATGTTGTCTGCAAATTATGACCGTCGTCCACCAAGACTGGTAATACAACCAACTTGTTTTACCACCTTAGCCGCTCTCACCCTTTTATTATTGATAATTGTTAAGTTTTCATTGTGATTTTAATTTTCATTCATGTTTATTTTTATTTATTTGAGTGTTTTCCATGGTTGTGTTGACATTCCTTTTCCCTGTCTGCCTACAATCAGGAAGGTTAAGTTTAAAATAAAAAAATTTAAATTCAGTATATTTTTCTCCTGGTCCTTATTTTAAATAGGTCATACAAATTATCGATAATTATCGATATCGACCGATATGAAACACTTATATCGTGATACAGTTTTCAGCCATATCGCCCAGCCCTAGGCCCTATCAAGATCCACAAGTAGCCTACTCATGTATTTAACTCAACTGTACAATTGAATCTGCTTTCAGCCGTCTTCTCTATTGTTATTTTTCATTGTTGGTTCTATTTTCTTGACCTTGCTTAGTGTGTACATTGTAAGAGCCAGTAGAGAAACATTCCACTGCTCATCTTACTGGTATGATGTTGCATGTGACATGTGACTGCGTTGGCCGGTGCACCATCGATTTTCACTGTTCGATTTGGCATGATTCTGTGTGCACACGGTCCTGTTGTTGCCCTTATAAGGAGCTGGCGTGTCTGTATGCTAATTCAGGTGTACGAGCACGCGCGTTCTATTTAAGAATGAGTGGCATTCCACATCGGAGACGCGCAGCTGAGAACACTTTGGCGGTTTAAGAACACATTTCCCCGCGTTCATGAATCCGGCGGACAGATTTCTTAAGTTTGTTCTTACGAAGTTCGTAAGAAGATATTTAAGAAGTGAGATGGCTCCATTTTTAACGCCTATGTCCCACTAAGCACCGATCCCCTTTCTTTCTGTTTGGGCGCCAAGCAGAAGCGCGGGCATATACAGTATGTGCATGAGGCATATTTGATTGGATTACTTTCATGTATGATGGGCCCTGATTGGCTGGCTTGTTGGAATCTGTCTCTGTTGCTGGGAAAGTTAGATTTGCCCCAGCAACCGAAAGTCAAAAGATAGCCAATCAGGGCCAATCACATGTTAAAGTCGTCAAATCAAATTTGCCACGAACTTCTGCTTGGCGCCTAAACAGAAAGAAAAGAAATAACTATGGTCATCAACAAAAAGTCTGCAAAGATGTACGTGTTCATTAAATGGGCGAAAGAAAACAAAATAAGTGTAGGGTTAATAAACTATGTAAAAGACTGAAAAATTTTATCGGACCCGAAAAGAATTGGCCTGGTGGAACACAGAGCACTAGCAGTAAAGCCACTTAAATCTGTCTGGAAAGCCTTTCCGGCTCAAATAATCAGCGTGAAAGGGAAGTATGAATATGTAACGCTAGCAGAATATATATCATTAAGAGCACTAAACTTATTATTACTTAACGTTAAGTCGATCAACGAAATAGTATAACGTTAGTAGGGATCCATGGGGAACTTATCGTTGCAGTATAACGTTAGTTAGGTTGACTAACGTTAACAAACTTAGCTAGAAAGATTGTGACCGAAAACGCTAGCTAAGTTAACCTGGCGCAACGTAACATTAAGGGCGCTTTCACACCACCTTGTTTCGAAACAACTCGGTTCGTTTGGCATATGTGAACACGGCAATCGCACTCGATGCCGAACAAAAAGCTAGGTGGTCGATCCCTGCTAAACACTAATACTGTTCTTTTGCTTTATTGTAAAACAGAAAGCCTTGGGGAATTAAAAAGAAAAGAGCAACAATGGCTGGAGACACACAAAATGTCAAAGCCAAAGGTATGTTTCACTATGATTGCGATATATGGCCCTCAAAATAGTCAAATCTGATAGGCCTGTTTAATCTACGTATAAACTAGTAATGACAGATATTGCAATAAGAGTTAAATCGGGAATTGTTCAACTTAATTTTCATTGAAAATGCATAAAAATGAGGATGATGTGATTTTCCTCTTTTGTAATATACAAACATGTTCCTTTACACCTAGAGAATATGATGTGTATGCTGGGGCATCTCTGTAGCACCACAGAATATATTGCTGAATATTGCAATTTTGTGATGTGATGTCCATAATATTTCGATCAATTGTTCAGCCCTAACTGAAATCATGTTGGAGTATTTACATACCATTCTCTCATTTCATTTCATTTCCTTTCTCTAACTTTTGTCTCACTTATACCGTCTCCTGTCCACTCTCTTGCAATGTATTTTGTCAGACCACTGTGGAAGATAGTCACGCTGATGAGGAGACTCCACAACACCAGAAGGTACAGATATGCTGTCCAAAAACATGTTTATGTTTTTACTTTCTTTTCAGTGACCTTTTATTTTAATTATTTGGATTGCTTCAATTTTGCTGATGATTTGTCTATCCTATACATTTTTATCATTGTTTATCAAGTATTTTTACACACCTGACTATGTATACAACTTTAAACATATAGCTCTGACTCTGTGAGTGCGAGAACGACCAGAACAGATTTATTTTATTACTTACTGAATTTATTTATTACTGTTGTCAAAATTAACAATTTATTTATTTATGGTTTATTTGGTAGGGACAGATACGGTTTACATAGACATACCGGAAACAGTTATCTGATGCAATTCCAACCGAATTGAAATTAAAACATTTATATTTTAAATTAAAATGCTTTTTTAACAGTTTTATCTAATGTATAGTGTTATAGTGGGGGACAGTTCATTTGTGAACTTTGTGATTTTACATTATGATTGTTACATGGAGATACAAAAATATCCCTAGTAATATTGTCAAATTGATTTCAAACATGAAGCTCAGCCCGAATGTGCATTTCTTTAGCTGTGGCAAGGGTATTAATTATTTTCTGTCAAGGTTTTAAAAAAAGTCGTAAAAAAAGCATTCAATTTAAAGATTATTATTATAAAATGTAAAGTTTATTTTTGGCATTTCTGCTTTATGTGACAGTGATTAAGTAGAAAGAGACAGGAAGGGCAGGGGAGAGAGAGAGAGGGGATGACATGCAGCGAATGGTCCCGGGCTGAATTTGAACCCTGATCCGCTGCGGTAAGGACCCGGCCTTATGTGGTATGCGCTCTACCAGGTGTACCACCTGGTTTTGTTGTTGTTTTTTATTAATTTATTTTTTAAGACAACAGACGGTGCATAAAATAGGCTTCAGCACCTTGTTGTGAGAGGCTCAGTCATGCTGTGGATACTCAACAAATCACATTTATTTATGCTCAAAGAATGTTTTACTAGTTGATTATCAATACATATTACATTAATAAATGGGCCAGCTCTACACAAAACATTTTGCAAATCCTCTGAAGCAGATTTAAAAAAAATAAATAATAATAATAATAATAAAAGTGAGTATCTTCACTATCATTATCCTGTTTTTAATAATCGTTGCCTAAGTTCTGGTATTCCATTTTGCTCTTTTCAAAGACCTTGGCTAGCTTAAGTGTCCTTCTGGTAGTGTATTGGGTTATGTAGCTTCCATTCATCCATTTGCGTCCGCTTATCCGGGGCCGGGTCGCGGTGGCAGCCGGCTAAGCAAGGCCCCCCAGACTTCCTTCTCCCCAGCCACGCTCTCTAGTTCCTCCTGGGGGATCCCGAGGCGTTCCCAGGCCAGCCGAGATATATAATCTCTCCAGCGGGTTCTGGGTCTGCCCCGGGGTCTCCTCCCAGTTGGACGTGCCCGGAAAACCTCCCCAAGGGAGGCACCCGGGGGGCATCCTAATCAGATGCCCGAACCATCTCAGCTGACTCCTTTCGATGCGGAGGAGCAGCGGCTCTACTCCGAGCTCCCTCCGGATGTCTGAGGTCCTCACCCTATCTCTAAGGCTGAGCCCAGCCACCCTGCGGAGGAAACTCATTTCGGCCGCTTGTTTCCGCGATCTCATTCTTTCGGTCACTACCCAAAGCTCGTGACCATAGATGAGGGTTGAAACGTAGATGGACCTGTAAATCGAAAGCTTCGCCTTCCGGCTCAGCACCCTCTTCACCACAACGTACCGGTACAGCGCCTGCATCACTGCAGACGCTGCACCAATCCGTCTGTCCATCTCCCGCTCCATTTTGCCCTCACTCGTGAACAAGACCCCGAGATACTTGAACTCCTTCGCTTGAGGCAGCAACTCACTCCCAACCCGGAGGGAACACTCCACCGTTTTCCAGCAGAGAACCATGGCCTCAGACTTGGAGGTGCTGACTCTCATCCCGACTGCTTTACACTCGGCTGCAAACCGCCCCAGTGCATGCTGGAGGTCACGGTCTGATGTAGCCAACAGAACCACATCATCTGCAAAGAGCAGAGATGCAATTCTGCGGTCCCCAAACCGGACACTCTCCTCTCCTCGGCTGCGCCTTGAGATTCTGTCCATGAAGATCACGAACAGAACCGGTGACAAGGGACAACCTTGGCGGAGTCCAACACCCACTGAGAACGTGCTTGACTTTGTGCCGAGAATACGGACGCAGCTCGCACTTTGTTCGTACAGGGACCGAATGGCACGTACCAACGGCCCCGGTACCCCATACTCCCGTAGTACCCCCCACAGGATTCCCCGGCGGACACGGTCATACGCCTTCTCCAAGTCCACAAAGCACATGTAGACTGGATGGGCAAACTCCCATGCTCCCCCCAACAACCCTGCGAGGGTAAAGAGCTGGTCCACTGTTCCACGGCTGGGACGGAATCCGCATTGTTCCTCCTGAAGCTGAGGTTCGACAATCGGCCGGAGCCTCCTCTCCAGCACCCTGGAATAAACTTTCCCAGGGAGGCTGAGCAGTGTGATACCCCGATAGTTGGAGCACACCCTCCGGTCCCCTTTTTTTGAAAATGGGGACCACCACCCCTGTCTGCCATTCCACAGGTACTGTCCCCGACCTCCACGCTACGTTGACTAGGCGTGTCAGCCACGACAGCCCGACAATGTCCAGAGCCTTCAGCATCTCAGGGCGAATCTCATCCACACCTGGCGCCTTCCCACTGAAGAGCTTTTTGACTACTTCAGTGACCTCTACCAAGGATATGGGTGAGACTTCCCCCGAGTCTTCAGACTCTGCCTCTTCCACAGAGGACGTACTGGTCGGTTTCAGGAGCTCCTCAAAGTGTTCTTTCCACCGCCCGACAATATCCTCAGTCTGGGTCAGCAGTTCTCTTCCCCGACTGAGCACAGCCTGAGCCAAGCCCTGCTTTCCCTTCCTGAGTCGCTGGACAGTTTGCCAGAACTTTCTTGAGGCCAACCGAAAGTCCTGCTCCATGACCTCCCCGAACTCCTCCCACACCCGGGTTTTTGCTTCAGCAACCGCTGAAGCTGCGGTCCTTTTGGCCTCCCGGTACCTGTCTGCTGTTTCAGGAGACCCCTGGGCCAACCAGGCCCGAAAGGCCTCCTTCTTCAGCCTGACGGCTTCCTTCACCGCTGGTGTCCACCAACGGGTTCTTGGGTTGCCACCACGACAGGCACCGACAGCCTTTTGACCACAGCTCCGAGCGGCAGCCTCTACATTGGAGGCTCTGAACATGGCCCACTCAGGTTCCATGTCCCCAACCTCCCCCGGGATGCATGAGAAGTTCTTCCGGAGGTGGGAGTTAAAGACCCTACGGACAGGAATGGGCTGCGCCTCGTTAAGGGAACTCGGCGGCAGCCAATCAAGGCCCTGGCTGCAGACTATAAATAAGAGCGGACCTGGGTGGTGTGGACGGTCGAGAGAGTGAGGAGGAAGAGGTTGTGGGAGAGGAGGAAGAGGAGTCGTCGTAGAAGGAAGGGCGACGACCGAGACCCTGTGTGGGTAAATTCGAGAGATACAGGAGTGTGGGCACTCGGTAATAGGCGAGAGTGTGCCACAATATATACTGTATATATATTTGTTTTTTTCACTTTCTGAAATAACCTTTTCACAATATTCGAATTTATCGGGATGCACCTGTATTACTATTCTCCACTCGTCTCTACTAGCGCAACAGATAACAGATAACAGAGAAGCACTTATTTTGGGCTTACCTCCCATCCCAGATACTACCAAAATTCTCCATCCCTTTAAGCATCTTCTTTCTCCATCTTCTCCTTCTCTCGTGTGCTCTTTCTCTTTCTGCCCTGATAGACTGACTACATAAATGAAATCAAGGAGCTGAAGAAGAGGGTTAAAGAGAAGGACAAAGAAATCAGGCGGTTGCGACGCTTAAACATCCAACTGCAAGAGGGTAGGTATTGCAGAAACCTTTTACCTATTTCCATGACTCTATTGTAATAATACTATAAATATAAGTTACACAACTCAGTTGGCAATTTTGAATAGTTCAATGTTTATTCCTTCTTTTGATTTAATTGTAGGGCTAGCAGATACAATCGCCAAATCTGTAAAGGAGGCCATACAGCCAGCTCAGCTTGCCAACAGCCACCCAGTGCTGTCATCTGGAAGCCACCCAGCAGAGAACAAGGTATCACATACTGTACATAGTCAGGAGAAGTGATTTCATTTATGGATCATGCAGTGTTTCCCCATACATTTATCATGTTTGGGTGGCCTGCCTAAATAAACCCTTTTGCAAGCACCAACTATATACGGAAATTGTGATGTCTTCTCATTTGTTTGAATTAATGTTAGGTAGGGGTGTGACAAAATTTCGTGCCATGAAATTTCGCAATATAAGAACGTGACGAGAACTGTCTTGGCGCGATCAGACTTTTTTTTTATCATCAGGACTTCGCACAGCACTGATCTGCACTTCTTTTCAGTGCTTTGTTTTTGTGTCTTAAAAATAAAACAAAACTGTTTTTCGAGTCATATTTTCATCATTCAAGTTTTGTTAAAAATATCGTTATTTCATATCATATTGTGCTTCGTGAACCCAATTTTGTGTATCGTGAGCTGAGTGTTTCGTCACACCCCTAATTTTAGGTGATAGCACACACTAGTTGCCAGCTATTAATGTGTGCTTTGACAGGTTACTGGGTGTCCCTCCTCCTACCGCCCCGAAGCTTCTTGTTGTCTTGGCCTCACTCACACAGTGCACTAACATACACACAAACTGATTGCGCGCTCACAACACATTACTGTACATCAAATGGAAACGCTACTGCAGTAACTAATGATGCTATCACGCAAGAAGATGATGATATGACAGCGATGGTAGAGGAGATTGAATCCAGATAACATGTATTATTCACATATATTGTTTTGGCTTTCTAGAAGTACATGTATTCTAATATTATTTCATCGTTGCAGACGGAATCTGTCCTCAATCCAACTACCTTGGATTTTATCCAAAGGTGTGAGAGCTTTAAGAAACTCACAAGGACTGTGATGGACTCCATCTTCACTATGGAGGAGATGGCGGCGTGCTCCGTCACGGGAAAAGGGATTGTGGGGGAAAAAAGACAGAGCCTTGACGTGGACAAGGTGAAGTCAGTGATTGGTAAGCATGCCAGAATGTTGTTTGGCTTGGGCAAAATGGTATTGTATCAGCTTGTTAACTCAAAAAATCTTGCTTATTTTCAATTTTGTCATTACCAGCCCCAATGCAAAATGAGGTCATAAGCAGTTGTAAATAATTAATGAACTCTTGGATCAAGTATTGACACCTGTTATACACAATATGAATGAAAGAGTAACTAAACCCCCGGGTCTGAGCATAACTCCACCCACTGTATGATTTCAAAAAATGCTGAAAAGGGCTGAGAGGGGAGGCGTGTATGGGCTGAGGAAGGGGGGTGGGCTGTTGGCAAATATATATTTTAAAATGAAAGGTTTCACAGACTCCCACTCGAGGAAAAAAACGAAAGTGCCGCTGATGGCGCCAGTGCCTGTGCCACTGGCACAAGCAGCCGACGCTGAGACAGCTGGCCTACTGGAAACATTGCTTTAAAGTAGGCGGCAGTGAGGGGAAGTGATTGGTGACTGCTGGCACCATATACATCACCTGCCTCCAGATCAGCCTATGGCGAAATTGAATTGCAGTAGCAGAGTTTCAACCAGTAGAGGGCAGTCACTGCATATTTATAATACTATGTGTAGAATTCAAACAGCACTAAAATGTCAAGATTGACAACACTACTAAATACCCATACACATTGGTTTTCAGCTGAAAAAAGTGGAAGTTGTTTGGGGGTTTTGCTACTCTTTAATTAGGCCTTTTTTGCATCTGACTCAAAATTGGTTTGGTGGGTAGTAAAGTAGATTTAATACAATTTAATTTCTTACAGACCATGTCAAAAGTGTTCACAAGGGCATCCTGGACACTGAGATCAAGGCCTGCATGGCACAAAAATTAAAAGACATCCGGAGGCGAGCAGAGAAAGGAAAAGGGTAACCAATTTATACTGTATATGCTAATATACTGATGATTAGGTAATTCATAAAATCCTGTTTTGGATGGCTTCTAGAAGACCAATTGTATGTCTGCACAGGATTTCTGCCTGTTTATATATTTAACTATGAATGTATAGATCGGTCAGGAATTTAACCTTTACTTTGACACAATCAACTGGTGTTCGTACTGCCCTAATCTTTGTCTTTCAATCCCAAAACAGGGAACCATCTGGAGGAGACCCAGAAGGCGAATGTTCAGACCAGATCTAGAAGAAGAAGATCTTTATTAGTCCACACACACACAGCGGGAAGTGGCGGCCGCCAATCACACGCGCATGCAGGGAGGGTGGCCCGTGGATTTGTCCTCCTGGCTGCCCCTCCAGGGGCAGCCAGGAGCAGTGGGCAGCCATCTCGACGGCGCCCGGGGACCAACAGCTCCAGGTTTTACATCCACATCTTGGTCAGGGATGTGGACAGGAGAGGCGATCTTCAGGTTTTTTTTTTTTAATTGGGGTTCTTTTACTCCGTAAGGAGACCCTGCGGAGCACGGGGAGAACATGCAGGGGTAGACGCATACCACATAAGGCCGGGTCCTTACCGCAGCGGATCAGGGTTCAAATTCAGCCCGGGACCATTCGCTGCATGTCATCCCCTCTCTCTCTCTCCCCTGCCCTTCCTGTCTCTTTCTACTTAATCACTGTCACATAAAGCAGAAATGCCAAAAATAAACTTTACATTTTATAATAATAATCTTTAAATTGAATGCTTTTTTTACGACTTTTTTTAAAACCTTACGGAGTAAAAGAACCCCAATTAAAAAAAAACATGTGAAGATCGCCTCTCCTGTCCACATCCCTGACCAACGGAGAGACAGCAATATATCACTGTGGTACCTGAAGATAAGAATAGAGCTGTTTTCGAGCATTCCTATTTACGAGACGAATAGAACGAGTTTCATAATTGCCAAGTTGCCTGCATAAGTAGCTGGGCAGGCGTGCAATTCTAAGCATGATACAACATCTGAGAACGAACAACAATGCTAAGTGCCATTAATAAGTGTTAAGACATATAAACACGCAGGTTAGTGCTAGGGGGGGGTTATGTAGAGTCCAGGTGAACTCTGAACAGGTGGGTCTTGAGTCTCTTGAGATTGCATTCGAGAGTAGTTCACAATTCATTTTTCACAATAGGCGCTTGTGTGTTTCTAAGCGGTTAAACAGTAAAAGGTGATGGGTCTTCACAACTTTCATGGAAACGTTTATCCGACCTTACCAACGCTTGTGTGGGCATGAGTACATCATAAGACAGTGGGGCAACATCGGTTTAGGCATCAAACACCAAGCGTTTAGTCGCGAAAGGCATGGATGTCCAAACTGCACTTATCTCGCGCTCAAACGCATTTTGCAGCCACGCACACAATAACCTCATAAGACGCTATTCCCCAATGATCTCACTTATCTCGCGCTCAAACGCATTTTGCAGCCACGCACAAATATAATTGCTAATAATCACAAACGGACGTGCATATACATCACATATGCTAGACGACTGCTCTCTCTCTCTATTGCTGCCTCTCCTTCAACAAATGTACTCTTTGTAAGTCGCTTTGGATAAAAGCGTCTGCCAAATGCCCTAAATGTAACAATTCACATGTTGCTTGATGAAAAAGTAAGGACACTTCTTGACAGCAAAATATTTGATTTAATTGAAGACCCTGATCAGACGGAGGCAACAATTTAGCAAGCATCTTCAGAAAGCCAATAGTTTCTACAAAGACAGTATATTTTCTCTGTTGTTTTGGGTCCCGCTGATGTGTGTGGTGCTTGAAGGGGGCCGCTCCAAGGCAGCGAGCGAATGAGAAAGATGTGGCGGACAGAAATTCAAGGCTTGCATGACGACAAAATATTGAGTTGTTCGTGTCATTGTGTTAAGTGTTCGATTGCCTACTCCCATTTCATTTTGGTGCTCTTCTGCATTACATTTTTCTGAAATTTCTGAAACATTTTGTTCAATTTAAAAAAACCCAAATGTGTTCTTTGTCAAGTTTTGGACTGTACTTGGTTAGTGTGATTTAATGTACTTTTATCAATCAATTAAAAAACGGCCATTATAGAGGCAGGACTAGATTACCCAATGGGCATTCTGGGGCCCATGCCACTTGGGGGGGCGGGCACCCAACAGCCAAAACAAAACACATTTTGTTTTGTCCCACATGTTATGTCTGCCTCTTAATACTTAATTAGATCAGACATTTATATTGCTAGCTCTTGGCTAAAAGAAACACGCAGCTAACCCGTTCATGTTCTTTATTTCAACTCGTGCATAGCATTACAATCCATGACGTCACACACTACGGATGCTCAGGGTTATTATAAACTCAAACATCACATCCCTTTTTTTCTTGAACAATTGGAAATAAGTTTTCTTTTCTTTTTTTCCATTAAAACAGTTTTCAACTTGTCTACTATTTATATAAACACTTTTTTCCATAGATACCTTCAAACCTGTATCTCACAGAATAATCAAATGATTATATTCTTCCCGAACATCAATCAGCAAGTCCACGGCCACATCCTGCCAGGGTCCATCAGGAAGGTGTGTGGGCCTCAGTGGTTCTGGTGGGTCGGGTCTTGCGTGTAGAGCTCGGGGTAGCACGATACGTGTCCCTCGGAGGACTAAGTGTCCTAATACACACAGTTTATTCACTATGACTGCATATGCTTTGCGGTTCTCAAACCGTCCATTTCTGCCTGCTCTCCTCACCTCAATGAGCTCTGGATCGGTTACCGAGGCTTCCTCCACCTCTCTGGTTGTTGTTGTGTTTTGCACACTTTGTGCAATATAAATAAATAGTAGGAGGATGACGTTTGATTTGGGTTACTTTATTTACTCCGTAAGGAGACCCTGCGGAGCACGGGGAGAACATGCAAACTCCACACAGAAAGGCTGGGAGATCACCCACCTGAGCACCCCAGAGTCAATAGCGCCCCAGGTGGGAATCGATCCCAGGACTTTCTTGCTGTGAGGCAGCAGTGCAAGCACTGTGCCACCTTGCCATCTACCAACCCAGTTCCGGTTTGACCAGTTCAAACCAGTACTGGTCAGACCTGAAGCCTTTAAGATAAAATAAAATATTTTTTTCAATCACACATACGGTATTCTTCATTCAAGTTTTGTTCCAGGTATCGTGAGAATATCAAATCGTGTATCTTGTATTGTGTATTGAATCAAATATTAAGTGGATATTTACGTACCTACAGAAGTCTGAGACAAAGAGTAGTTTTGGATATATGGGCTGTTGTAATTCTCTCTGACCTGTAGTGTTATTTATCCATCTGGACTGTTGATGTGAGTTGTTGTTGAGTTTTGGATATGGGCTGTACAGTAGAGATGTCTGCCTTCTCTCTAATATAATGGAACTAGATGGCACTAGTCATATGTTCAAAGCACATTTGAAAAACTCAAAACCAGTGTCTTTAAAATAATGACCCAGTTATCCCCCAAAAAATCCAGACCTTGTGAGCAGTTTCGTGTGAAATAATCACTGGTGTCAAAGGTTAAGTCCTGGGTGATGCTGAGTAAATGTGCTTTTATTTGCTGTAACTTTTATTTTTTTTATTTTTTCTATCACATCTGCCAGCTCCATCCATGACTAGTTTAGATTTTTTTTTTTTTAAGTACTAACACTATTTTCTATTGTACAGTACACACACCCACTACAAGCAAGTGTATTTCTGTATGCAAGACTACATGGGAGTTACAGATTTACATGCACCAAGATTTTTTGATGGGTTTCATATGTAAGGTTTCACTTGTAATCGCATGGTTTGACCATGGTCAACCCGTGGGTTTCACATGGGTATTTCAATGGGTTTCATGTGGGAATTTACATGGGTCTCTCATGTGATCCCATGGGTTTCACATGTAATCCCATGGGTTTCTTATGGGAATTGACATGGGTTTCACATGAAAATGGGCCAAAACCACATGTTTCCCATGTGCAAAACACATATTTCACATGTTAACGTTTTTCTGTAAGGGTATCCCCCTAAAACAGGAAACGTCTCCATATCTACCTGCGTGGTTCGGCATGATCAGAAGTATATTGTAACTTCAGAAGAATAAGAGCATTTATATTGATAGATGACCCATATGTTACTTTGCAAAACCTCATCATAAAACGACAACACTAAAATGATTAATTGAACAATCCTGTTCAGAGTTCACCTGGACCCTGTTCAGAGTTCACCTGGACTCTACATAACCCCCCCCCTAGCACTAACCTGCGTGTTTATATGTCTTAACACTTATTAATGGCACTTAGCATTGTTGTTCGTTCTCAGATGTAGATCGATTGCACGCGGTGGTCCGGAGTTCAAAGCGAGCCACACGGAGGACTTCCTCCGCTTATGGCACGTCAAACACCGTGTGTCCTCCGTTAGCTTTCCGCAGTCGAACGGGAGGGCGGAAGTTGCGGTGAAGACTGCTAAGCGCCTCCTGATGTCCAACATCGGCCCGACGGGTGGCCTTGATCAGGACCGCTTCCTGCGTGCTATGTTGCAGTTGCGCAACACACCTGACCGACTGCAACCTCTCGCCAGCGCAGATCATCTTCGGCCGCCCCCTTCGTGGTTCGCTCTCCTTCGTCAACCGTCTCGAGAAATTCTCGAACCCACATATCCGTCTGCTGTGGGCGAGGCCATGGGCGGCTAAGGAGGACGCCCTTCGGACCCGGATTGTCCCGTTACCACAGAGTCTCTGGGGACTCACTCGAGACCGCTCCGCCATTGGCACTCGGCGAGAGAGTATTCCTCCAGAACCAGCAAGGCCCGAGCCCCCACAAATGGGACAGGTCAGGGGTGGTGTGGAGTCACTAGGCCACGATCAGTATCGGGTTAGGGTTGACGGATCGGGACGGTCTGACGTTGCGCAACCGGCGGTTCCTCCGTGCTTACACGCCAGCCACACCCTGCGCCCGTCAACAGTCGGCTGCGCCGTCGCCGCCGCCCACAGCCCTGGGACATCAGCCCCCACCCGTCCACCCGGGCTGGGTGATGCCCCAGGGGATTGCTCAGCAGACGGCTGATGGACCCCGCGACTCGGCTGTGGGCGCCTCCCCACCGGCGCCTGCTGATGAGGCAACCTCTGACCTCGAGGTCCAGGACGACCCCGTCCCTGCGGGTATCTCCCTGGGCGCGCGGCTCCCGGTGCCGCCGTCGCTGCCCCAGCCTACTCGGCCGGGCCGCGTGAGAGCCGCCTACACGTTACGAACCCGAGTCCGGCAGTTGGATACGGGACTGAGACCGTTAATCTATTCCGGTTTATAGCTTTCCGGTCTGGGGGGGATGGAAGAGTTTATCGCCGGCCAACTAGGGGGCAGCGTCTCATTAGTATTGCCGGACCGGCTTAGCTGGACGGCCATTTTTGCGTGTTGACATTCGCTCATTCTACGTCGGTTGGACGTGTTCATTCACTCATTCATGTGAGTCTGTTTATTTCACTGTTACGTGTTTACATGCATTATATAGCGATATATATTTATGTATAACTATATTGTTGTCATGCATTGATGTTGGTGTTACTTCGTCAGCTTATGTCGCTGTCCTTGCTCTATTGCAGGGTGTCCTCATCTCTGTTAATTAAATACTGAAACTGACATTGAGGAGTGTGTTTCTTCATGAGGACACCATGGTCGTTGTTGGATGCCCTGCCCCCGGCTGCGATTTCGTATCCGAAGACGTGTCTGAAGCACTCGTCATTGCTCTATTGACTATTCATGGACTTAGCCACCGGCACGCAGCGCCTGTCATGGCCGCGCCGGCCCAGGCCCCTGCCACTCACGGCCCGAGACTCGATCGGCCCAAAGTTGACGTGGGCGTGTCAATAGAGGAATGGAACGTGTTCATCCGTGGAACGTCTTTCGAAAAAACAAAAAACACTGGGAAAAACCTGCAAAGTGCAAAGAAGAAAAAAAAAGAAAAGAACTTATTTACAATTGTTCAAGAAAAAAAGGGATGTGATGTTTGAGTTTATAATAACCCTGAGAGCATCCGTAGTGTGTGACGTCATGGATTGTAATGCTATGCACGGGAGTTGAAATAAAGAACATGAACGGGGTAGCTGCGTGATTCTTTTAGCCAAGAGCTAGCAATATAAATGTCTGATCTAATTAAGTATTAAGAGGCAGACATAACATGTCAAACATAAAACTAGAGTTGTTGCAATGAGCTTCTCAGGACCCCTAGGAGGGGCAGGCTATGTTGATTAACTGTACATTGTACACTCAATTAGTACATGTACTCTTATCAGACAAAGTCAAACTGACAAAAACCACTTGGGTTTATTTAAAAAGAAATTTCAAAAAAATGATGAAAGGGGAGTAGCAATCGAACTATAACAGAAAAATACAATAAAAAAAACGCCACAGTATCTCATTCGATCCGCTAATGACGCCCTTCAGCACAACCATCACGACCAAAACAAAAGAATGTGGAAAGTTACTGGCCCAGATTAATACATCCACAACTCCCAAACATAAATATGAAACATTTACTTACATTTACATTTACATTTAGGGCATTTAGCAGACGCTTTTATCCAAAGCGACTTACAAAGAGTACATTTGTTGAAGGAGAGGCAGCAATATATCACTGTGGTACCTGAAGATAAGAATAGAGCTGTTTTCGAGCATTCCTATTTACGAGACGAATAGAACGAGTTTCATAATTGCCAAGTTGCCTGCATAAGTAGCTGGGCAGGCGTGCAATTCTAAGCATGATACAACATCTGAGAACGAACAACAATGCTAAGTGCCATTAATAAGTGTTAAGACATATAAACACGCAGGTTAGTGCTAGGGGGGGGGGGGTTATGTAGAGTCCAGGTGAACTCTGAACAGGTGGGTCTTGAGTCTCTTGTTAAGGAGGGGGGTTATGTAGAGTCCAGGTGAACTCTGAACAGGTGGGTCTTGAGTCTCTTCTTCTGAAGTTACAATATACTTCTGATCATGCCGAACCACGCAGGTAGATATGGAGACGTTTCCTGTTTTAGGGGGATACCCTTACAGAAAAACGTTAACATGTGAAATATGTGTTTTGCACATGGGAAACATGTGGTTTTGGCCCATTTTCATGTGAAACCCATGTCAATTCCCATAAGAAACCCATGGGATTACATGAAACCATCACATGAAACCCACATGAAACCCATTGAAATACCCATGTGAAACCCACGGGTTGACCAGTCTTGCATACAGCGATTACAAGTGAACTTCAAAAACACATCAAAAACTGTGCATAATAACCCAGTCGCATACAGAATACACTCTGGTAAAAAAAATTATGAAAAAAAAATCTGAAGCGACAATTGAAGAAAATAAAAACATACTCAGCATAACTAACCACTTGACACCATGGAATTCACACAAACTGCCACAAGTCGATTTGGGGGAAAGGTCATTAAAGAAACACGGTTTGGGGATTTCAAATTATTTGGGCTTGAACTATAAACTCCAACACAAAACGAGGAGGAAAAAAAGAATCATATCAGCACCAAAACACAAATGGAAAAACCAAAACACTAAAAAACAACAAAATCCAACTGTAGCATCGGAAATAACAGGTCACAGAACTGGAAATATTCATTGCGAACTTATTCATATTTCTATCAATCTGCACTCCATCCATACATAATTTTTAAGTACTAACAATTCATTACATACACACACCACTACAACAGACTGACAAAAGATTAATGTTCAATAAGTTCACTTAATCCATGTACCAGTCAACCGTGCCAGACAATTCCATGAAAATAATGGCATGACAGCACAACATGGTCAGAACATGGGTCCACAAAACCCAAAGCCAAAACAATTCCAGTAAACACACATAATAATTTCACATTAAGTTCTGTTAGGACCCTAAAACAGAAAGTCAACTACTGCCGGCATGCTAAAAATGAACTCAAAATAAGCATTTAAAGATAACCATATGTACTTTCGCAAACATCAAAAACACAACAAAAAGAAAGAACAAATCCTTCAATTACTGGCCGTCAAGTCACTGACCACATAAAACCCCCCCTACACAACCGCGTGTTTATATGCTTAAAACACTATTAATGGCACTTAAAGCATTGTTAAAGAACTGTGCCTCATCTTAAATGGCACGCTCACACACTACAGGGGCAACTTGCATAAAACCTTCTATAAAAAGCCAAAACACTATCATACAGGGAATCCCTCAAAAAGACCAATCTGAAACCCACCTAAATTAAAATCAAATGCTATCAAAAACACCTTTGACAGCAAAATAGAAATGAAGACGAAAAGACGAACAAAACAGCCAA